>CAHIKZ030004107.1:0-136489 GCA_903632075.3 Acanthosepion pharaonis | reverse complement strand
AAAAGGAATATATAATAATAAAATAAAACATAAATATTGTATGAAGAAACAAAAATATTGATAAAAAACTGGAAATCTTTTGTAAAAAAATATTTTAATAAAACAGAGAGGAAAAGGTGTGTACATACATAGATGTACATGTGCACAGAACTGTATGTACATACACACAAGCACCCACACAAACATAGGTACTGATATAAACCATGTACAAAATCAATATGTATTCCCCAACCCTTCCTTTTTCATACATATTGTATGTACAGTAAATAGATTCAATATGGTATAAGTCAGTGATTTCAATGAAGATGGTGAAAAATTTAGGCGGTGGATTACATAAAATACAGACTCTCTAGCGTAAAATCCCTATGTTTAATAAGATTATAGATGGTATAAAAGTCAACATCTTTCCTCGATTTCCAATGAAGAAATGGTGAGAAATTGAAAATTGTAGGTGGAAAATCAAAATACAAAATGAAGGTAGGTGGGGGTGATGTTTATTAAGATTTTAGTTTTTAGGATGGACTTAAATCCAACTTGCATCTTTCCTCCTGGTTGTTGAACCAAAATGCCAAAAAGAACATGGTGTTGATACCATGACCAGATTATAGTTCTCCTTGTAAAAATTGTCTTTTAGGATGGTAAACTAAATTGCATCTTTCTCCTGGTTGTTGAACCAAATAATTATTTTTTCATGATTTTTTAGTTTAAAAATTTAGGATGGACTTTAAATCCAACCTGCATCTTTCCTCCTGGTTGTTGAAACCAAAATGCCAAAAGCACACATCTGACGTTGTTGGATGATACCACTGACCAGATTGTATAGTCTTTTAGTTTAAAAATTTGTCTTTTAGGATGGACTTCAAATCCAACTTCTGCATCTTTCCTCCTGGTTGTTGAACCAAAATGCCAAAAGCACACATCTGACATTGTTGATACCATGACCAGATTGTATAGTCTTTTTAGTTTAAAATTGTCTTTTTAGGATGGACTTAAAATCAACTTGCATCTTTCCTCCTGGTTGTTGAACCAAAATGCCAAAATCACACATCTGACATTGTTGATACCATGACCAGATTGTATAGTCTTTAGTTTAAAAATTGTCTTTAGGATGGACTTAAATCCAACTTGCATCTTTTCCTCCTGGTTGTTGAACCAAATGCCAAAAGCACACATCTGACATTGTTGATACCATGACCAGATTGTATAGTCTTTTAGTTTAAAAATTGTCTTTTTAGGATGGACTTCAAATCCAACCTGCATCTTTCCTCCGTTGTTGAAACAAAATGCCAAAGCACACATCTGACATTGTTGATACCATGACCAGATTGTATAGTCTTTAGTTTAAAAATTTACTTTTAGGATGGACTTCAAATCCAACTTGCATCTTTCCTCCTGGTTGTTGAACCAAATGCCAAAATCACACATCTGACATTGTTGATACCATGACCAGATTGTATAGTCTTTTAGTTTAAAATTTACTTTTAGGATGGACTTTAAATCAACTTGCATCTTTTCCTCCTCGTTGTTGAACCAAAATGCCAAAAGCACACATCTGACATTGTTGATACCATGACCAGATTGTATAGTCTTTAGTTTAAAATTGTCTTTTAGGATGGACTTCAAATCCAACTTGCATCTTTCCTCCTGGTTGTTGAACCAAAATGCCAAAAGCACACATCTGACATTGATGATACCATGACCAGATTGTATAGTCTTTAGTTTAAAATTGTCTTTTAGGATGGACAAATCTCTTTCCTCCTGAAAATGCAAAAGCACACATCTGACATTGTTGATACCATGACCAGATTGTATAGTCTTTAGTTTAAAAAATTGTCTTTTGGACTTCAAATCCAACTGCATCTTTTCCTCCTGGTTTTGAACAAAATTTGTCTTTTAGGATAGACTTCAAATCCAACTTGCATCTTTCCTCCTCGTTGTTGTTGCATCTTTCCTCCTGGTTGTTGAACCAAATGCCAAAAGCACACATCTGACATTGTTGATACCATGACCAGATTGTATAGTCTTTTAGTTTAAAAATTGTCTTTAGGATGGACTTAAATCCAACTTGCATCTTTCCTCCTGGTTGTTGAACCAAAATGCCAAAAGCACACATCTGACATTGTTGATACCATGACCAGATTGTATAGTCTTTTAGTTTAAAAATTGTCTTTTAGATGGACTTTGGAATCCAACTTGCATCTTTCCTCCTGGTTGTTGAACCAAAATGCCAAAAGCACACATCTGACATTGTTGATACCATGACCAGATTGTAGTCTTTAGTTTAAAATTTGTCTTTTTTAGGATGGACTTCAAATCCAACTTGCATCTTTCCTCCTGGTTGTTGAACCAAATGCCAAAAGCACACATCTGACGTTGTTGATACCATGACCAGATTGTATAGTCTTTTAGTTTAAAATTGTCTTTTAGGATGGACTTCAAATCCAACCTGCATCTTTCCTCCTGGTTGTTGAACCAAAATGCCAAAAGCACACATCTGACATTGTTGATACCATGACCAGATTGTATAGTCTTTTTAGTTTAAAAATTGTCTTTTAGGATGGACTTCAAATCCAACTTGCATCTTTCCTCCTGGTTTGTTGAACCAAAATGCCAAAAACACACATCTGACATTGTTGATACCATGACCAGATTGTATAGTCTTTTAGTTTAAAAATTGTCTTTTAGGATGGACTTCAAATCCAACTTGCATCTTTCCTCCTGGTTGTTGAACCAAAATGCCAAAACACATCTGACATTGTTGATACCATGACCAGATTGTATAGTCTTTTAGTTTAAAATTGTCTTTTAGGATGGACTTCAAATCCAACTTGCATCTTTCCTCCTGGTTGTTGAACCAAATGCCAAAAAGCACACATCTGACATTGTTGATACCATGACCAGATTGTATAGTCTTTTAGTTTAAAAATTGTCTTTTAGGATGGACTTCAAATCCAACTTGCATCTTTCCTCCTGGTTGTTGAACCAAAATGCCAAAAGCACACATCTGACATTGTTGATACCATGACCAGATTGTATAGTCTTTTAGTTTAAAAATTTACTTTTAGGATGGACTTAAATCCAACTTGCATCTTTCCTCCTGGTTGTTGAACCAAATGGACATTGTTGATACCAACCAGATTGTATAGTCTTTTAGTTTAAAAATTGTCTTTTAGGATGGACTTCAAATCAACCTGCATCTTTCCTCCTGGTTGTTGAACCAAAATGCCAAAAGCACACATCTGACATTGTTGATACCATGACCAGATTGTATAGTCTTTTTAGTTTAAAAAATTGTCTTTTTGAGGATGGACTTTAAAAATCTAACTTGCATCTTTCCTCCTGGTTGTTGAACCAAAATGCCAAAAGTCACACATCTGACATTGTTGATACCATGACCAGATTGTATAGTCTTTTAGTTTAAAATTGTCTTTTAGGATGGACTTCAAATCCAACTTGCATCTTTCCTCCTGGTTGTTGAACCAAAATGCCAAAATCACATCTGACATTGTTGATACCATGACCAGATTGTATAGTCTTTTAGTTTAAAAATTGTCTTTAGGATGGACTTCAAATCAACTTGCATCTTCCTCCCAGTTGTTGAACCAAAATGCCAAAAGCACACATCTGACATTGTTGATACCATGACCAGATTGTATAGTCTTTTAGTTTAAAATTGTCTTTTAGGATGGACTTCAAATCCAACTTGCATCTTTCCTCCTGGTTGTTGAACCAAAATGCCAAAAAAAATTGTCTTTTTTAGGACATCTGACGTTGTTGATAAATGCAAAAAGCATGACCAGATTGTATAGTCTTTTAGTTTAAAAATTGTCTTTTAGGATGGACTTCAAATCCAACTTGCATCTTTCCTCCTGGTTGTTGAACCAAATGCCAAAAGCACACATCTGACGTTGTTGATACCATGAACCAAATGCCAAAGCACCAGATTGTATAGTCTTTTAGTTTAAAAATTGTCTTTTAGGATGGACTTCAAATCCAACTTGCATCTTTCCTCCTGGTTGTTGAACCAAAATGCCAAAAGCACATCTGACATTGTTGATACCATGACCAGATTGTATAGTCTTTTATTTAAAATTGTCTTTTAGGATTTCAAATCCAACTTGCATCTTTCCTCCTGGTTGTTGAACCAAAATGCCAAAAGCACACATCTGACATGTTGATACCATGACCAGATTGTATAGTCTTTTAGTTTAAAAATTGTCTTTTAGGATGGACTTCAAATCAACACATCTTTCCTCCTGGTTGTTGAACCAAAATGCCAAAAGCACACATCTGACATTGTTGATACCATGACCAGATTGTATAGTCTTTTAGTTTAAAATTGTCTTTTAGGATGGACTTCAAATCCAACTTCGCAAAATCCAAAAGCACACATTTGTTGATACCTCCAGATTGTATATTTTAGTTTTAAAATTGAATGGACTTCAAAAACATCTTTCCTCCTCGTTGTTGAAAAAATGCAAAACATCTGACATTGTTGATACCATGACCAGATTGTATAGTCTTTTAGTTTAAAAATTGTCTTTTAGGATGGACTTCAAATCCAACTTGCATCTTTCCTCCCAGGTTGTTGAACCAAAATGCCAAAAAGCACACATCTGACATTGTTGATACCATGACCAGATTGTATAGTCTTTTTAGTTTAAAAATTGTCTTTAGGATGGACTTTAAATCAACTTGCATCTTTCCTCCTGGTTGTTGAACCAAAATGCCAAAAGCACACATCTGACGTTGTTGATACCATGACCAGATTGTATAGTCTTTTAGTTTAAAATTGTCTTTTAGGATGGACTTCAAATCCAACTTGCATCTTTCCTCCTGGTTGTTGAACCAAAATGCCAAAAGCACATCTGACATTGTTGATACCATGACCAGATTGTATAGTCTTTAGTTTAAAATTGTCTTTTAGGATGGACTTAAATCCAACCTGCATCTTTCCTCCTGGTTGTTGAACCAAAATGCCAAAAAGCACACATCTGACGTTGTTGATACCATGACCAGATTGTATAGTCTTTTAGTTTAAAATTGTCTTTTAGGATGGACTTCAAATCCATCTTTTCCTCTTGCCATCTCTTCCATCCAGATTGTATAGTCTTTAGTTTAAAATTGAACCAAAAACTTGCATCTTTCCAAAAAATGCAAAAGCACATCTGACGTTGTTGATACCATGACCAGATTGTATAGTCTTTTTTAGTTTAAAAATTGTCTTTTAGGATGGACTTCAAAAATCCAACTTGCATCTTTCCTCCTGGTTGTTGAACCAAAATGCCAAAAAGCACATCTGACGTTGTTGATACCATGACCAGATTGTATAGTCTTTTTTAAAATTGTCTTTTAGGAAAAATCTAACTTGTCTTTCCTCTGGTTGGATGGATACCATGACCAGATTGTATAGTCTTTTAGTTTAAAAATTGTCCAAATCTTGCATCTTTCCTCCTGGTTGTTGAACCAAAATGCCAAAAAGCACATCTGACGTTGTTGATACCATGACCAGATTGTATAGTCTTTAGTTTAAAATTGTCTTTTAGGATGGACTTCAAATCCAACTTGCATCTTTCCTCCTGGTTGTTGAACCAAAATGCCAAAAGCACACATCTGACGTTGTTGATACCATGACCAGATTGTATAGTCTTTTAGTTTAAAAATTGTCTTTTAGGATGGACTTCAAATCCAACTTGCATCTTTCCTCCTGGTTGTTGAACCAAAATGCCAAAAGCACACATCTGACGTTGTTGATACCATGACCAGATTGTATAGTCTTTTAGTTTAAAAATTGTCTTTTAGGATGGACTTCAAATCCAACTTGCATCTTTCCTCCTGGTTGTTGAACCAAAATGCCAAAAGCACACATCTGACATTGTTGATACCATGACCAGATTGTATAGTCTTTTAGTTTAAAAATTGTCTTTAGGATGGACTTTTTAAATCCAACTTGCATCTTTCCTCCTGGTTGTTGAACCAAAATGCCAAAAGCACACATCTGACATTGTTGATACCATGACCAGATTGTATAGTCTTTTAGTTTAAAATTGTCTTTTAGGATGGACTTCAAATCCAACTTGCATCTTTCCTCCTGGTTGTTGAACCAAAATGCCAAAAGCACACATCTGACGTTGTTGATACCATGACCAGATTGTATAGTCTTTTAGTTTAAAAATTGTCTTTTAGGATGGACTTCAAATTGCAACTTGCATCTTTCCTCCTGGTTGTTGAACAAAATGCCAAAAGCACATCTGACGTTGTTGATACCATGACCAGATTGTATAGTCTTTTAGTTTAAAAATTGTCTTTTAGGATGGACTTCAAATCCAACTTGCATCTTTCCTCCTGGTTGTTGAACCAAAATGCCAAAAGCACACATCTGACATTGTTGATACCATGACCAGATTGTATAGTCTTTTAGTTTAAAAATTGTCTTTTAGGATGGACTTTAAAATCCAACACACATCTGACATCTTTCCTCCAGATGGTTTAAAAAATTGTTGGAACCAAAAACTGCCAAAAAATGCACACATCTGACATTGTTGATACCATGACCAGATTGTATAGTCTTTTAGTTTAAAAATTGTCTTTTAGGATGGACTTCAAATCCAACTTGCATCTTTCCTCCTGGTTGTTGAACCAAAATGCCAAAAAGCACACATCTGACATTGTTGATACCATGACCAGATTGTATAGTCTTTTTAGTTTAAAATTGTCTTTTAGGATGGACTTCAAAAAATTGTCTTTTTGTTGAACCAAAATGCCAAAAGCACACATCTGACATTGTTGATACCATGACCAGATTGTATAGTCTTTTAGTTTAAAATTGTCTTTTAGGATGGACTTTCCAACTTGCATCTTTCCTCCTGGTTGTTGAACCAAAATGCCAAAAGCACACATCTGACATTGTTGATACCATGACCAGATTGTATAGTCTTTTTAGTTTAAAAATTGTCTTTTAGGATGGACTTCAAATCCAACTTGCATCTTTCCTCCTGGTTGTTGAAACAAAATGCCAAAAGCACACATCTGACATTGTTGATACCATGACCAGATTGTATAGTCTTTTAGTTTAAAAATTGTCTTTTAGGATGGACTTCAAATCCAACTTGCATCTTTCCTCCTGGTTGTTGAACCAAAATGCCAAAAGCACACATCTGACATTGTTGATACCATGACCAGATTGTATAGTCTTTTAGTTTAAAATTGTCTTTTTAGGATGGACTTCAAATCCAACTTGCATCTTTCCTCCTGGTTGTTGAACCAAAATGCCAAAAGCACACATCTGACATTGTTGATACCATGACCAGATTGTATAGTCTTTTAGTTTAAAAATTGTCTTTTAGGATGGACTTCAAATCCAACTTGCATCTTTCCTCCTGGTTGTTGAACCAAAATGCCAAAAGCACACATCTGACATTGTTGATACCATGACCAGATTGTATAGTCTTTTAGTTTAAAAAGGATGGACTTGTCTTTTTCCTGGATGGACTTCAAATCAACTTGCATCTTTCCTGACCAGATTGTATAGGTTTAAAATTGAACCTTTAAAAAAACCACCAAAATGCCAAAAAAATGCACACATCTGACATTGTTGATACCATGACCAGATTGTATAGTCTTTTAGTTTAAAAATTGTCTTTTAGGATGGACTTTAAATCTAACCTGCATCTGTCCTCGCAGCTGTGAAACCAAAATGCCAAAAGCACACATCTGACATTGTTGATACCATGACCAGATTGTATAGTCTTTTAGTTTAAAAATTGTCTTTTAGGATGGACTTCAAATCCAACTTGCATCTTTCCTCCTGGTTGTTGAACCAAAATGCCAAAAGCACACATCTGACGTTGTTGATACCATGACCAGATTGTATAGTCTTTTAGTTTAAAAATTGTCTTTTAGGATGGACTTTAAATCTAACCTGCATCTGTCCTCCCAGCTGTGGAACCAAAATGCCAAAAAGCACACATCTGACATTGTTGATACCATGACCAGATTGTATAGTCTTTTAGTTTAAAAATTGTCTTTTATGGACTTCAAATCCAACTTGCATCTTTCCTCCTGGTTGTTGAACAAAATGCCAAAAGCACACATCTGACGTTGTTGAACCATTGTATAGTCTTTTAGTTTAAAAATTGTCTTTTAGGATGCATCTTTCCTCCTGGTTGTTAGAACCAAAATGCCAAAAGCACACATCTGACATTGTTGATACCATGACCAGATTGTATAGTCTTTTAGTTTAAAAATTGTCTTTTAGGATGGACTTCAAATCCAACTTGCATCTTTCCTCCTGGTTGTTGAACCAAAATGCCAAAAAGCACACATCTGACATTGTTGATACCATGACCAGATTGTATAGTCTTTTAGTTTAAAAATTGTCTTTTAGGATGGACTTCAAATCCAACTTGCATCTTTCCTCCTGGTTGTTGAACCAAAATGCCAAATGCAGTTTAAAATTTTTACATCTGACATTGTTGATACCATGACCAGATTGTATAGTCTTTTAGTTTAAAAATTGTCTTTTAGGATGGACTTCAAATCCAACTTGCATCTTTCCTCCTGGTTGTTGAACCTCCAAAAGCACACATCTGACATTGTTGATTGACAGATTGTATAGTCTTTTAGTTTAAAAATTTACTTTTAAAAATCAACTTGCATCTTTCCTCCTGGTTGTTGAACTGACACATCTGACGTTGTTGATACCATGACCAGATTGTATAGTCTTTTAGTTTAAAAATTGTCTTTAGGATGGACTTCAAATCCAACTTGCATCTTTCCTCCTGGTTGTTGAACCAAAATGCCAAAAGCACACATCTGACGTTGTTGATACCATGACCAGATTGTATAGTCTTTTAGTTTAAAATTGTCTTTTTAGGATGGACTTCAAATCCAACTTGCATCTTTCCTCCTGTTGAACCTGGTTGTTGAACCAAAATGTCTTTTAAAAATTTGTCTTTTAGGATGGACTTCATCTGACATTTTCCTCCTGGTTGATGCCATCTGACATTGTTGATACCATTGATTGTATAGTCTTTTAGTTTAAAATTGTCTTTTAGGATGGACTTCAAATCCAACTTGCATCTTTCCTCCTGGTTGTTGAACCAAAATGCCAAAAGCACACATCTGACATTGTTGATACCATGACCAGATTGTATAGTCTTTTAGTTTAAAATTGTCTTTTAGGATGGACTTCAAATCCAACTTGCATCTTTCCCTCCTGGTTGTTGAACCAAAATGCCAAAAGCACACATCTGACATTGTTGATACCATGACCAGATTGTATAGTCTTTTTGAGTTTAAAAATTGTCTTTTAGGATGGACTTCAAATCCAACTTGCATCTTTCCTCCTGGTTGTTGAACCAAAATGCCAAAAGCACATCTGACATTGTTGATACCATGACCAGATTGTATAGTCTTTTAGTTTAAAATTGTCTTTTAGGATGGACTTCAAATCCAACTTGCATCTTTCCTCCTGGTTGTTGAACCAAAATGCCAAAAAGCACACATCTGACATTGTTGATACCATGACCAGATTGTATAGTCTTTTAGTTTAAAAATTGTCTTTTAGGATGGACTTCAAATCCAACTTGCATCTTTCCTCCTGGTTGTTGAACCAAAATGCCAAAAGCACACATCTGACATTGTTGATACCATGACCAGATTGTATAGTCTTTTAGTTTAAAAATTTACTTTTAGGATGGACTTCAAATCAACTTGCATCTTTCCTCCCCTGGTTGTTGAACCAAAATGCCAAAAGCACATCTGACATTGTTGATACCATGACCAGATTGTATAGTCTTTTAGTTTAAAAATTGTCTTTTAGGATGGACTTCAAATCCAACTTTGCATCTTTCCTCCTGGTTGTTGAACCAAAATGCCAAAAATTGTAATCTTTTACATCTGATGGACGTTGTTGATAACCAAAATGACCATCTGATTGTATAGTCTTTTAGTTTAAAATTGTCTTTTAGGATGGACTTCAAATCTAACCTGCATCTGTCCTCCCAGCTGTGAAACCAAAATGCCAAAAGCACACATCTGACATTGTTGATACCATGACCAGATTGTATAGTCTTTTAGTTTAAAAATTGTCTTTTAGGATGGACTTCAAATCCAACTTGCATCTTTCCTCCTGGTTGTTGAACCAAAATGCCAAAAGCACACATCTGACATTGTTGATACCATGACCAGATTGTATAGTCTTTTAGTTTAAAATTGTCTTTTAGGATGGACTTCAAATCAACCTGCATCTTTCCTCCTGGTTGTTGAAACCAAAATGCCAAAAGCACACATCTGACATTGTTGATACCATGACCAGATTGTATAGTCTTTAGTTTAAAAATTGTCTTTTAGGATGGACTTCAAATCCAACTTGCATCTTTCCTCCTGGTTGTTGAACCAAAATGCCAAAAACATCTGCACACCATGACCAGATCTTTTAGACATTGTTGATACCATGACCAGATTGTATAGTCTTTTAGTTTAAAAATTGTCTTTTAGGATGGACTTCAAATCCAACTTGCATCTTTCCTCCTGGTTGTTGAACCAAAATGCCAAAAGCACATCTGACATTGTTGATACCATGACCAGATTGTATAGTCTTTTAGTTTAAAAAATTGTCTTTTAGGATGGACTTCAAATCCAACTTGCATCTTTCCTCCTGGTTGTTGAACCAAAATGCCAAAAGCACACATCTGACATTGTTGATACCATGACCAGATTGTATAGTCTTTTAGTTTAAAATTGTCTTTTAGGATGGACTTCAAATCCAACTTGCATCTTTCCTCCTGGTTGTTGAACCAAAATGCCAAAAGCACACATCTGACGTTGTTGATACCATGACCAGATTGTATAGTCTTTTAGTTTAAAATTGTCTTTTAGGATGGACTTCAAATCCAACTTGCATCTTTCCTCCTGGTTGTTGAACCAAAATGCCAAAAAAATTGTCACATCTGACATTGTTGATACCATGACCAGATTGTATAGTCTTTAGTTTAAAAATTGTCTTTTAGGATGGACTTCAAATCCAACTTGCATCTTTCCTCCTGGTTGTTGAACCAAAATGCCAAAAATCACATCTGACATTGTTGATACCATGACCAGATTGTATAGTCTTTTAGTTTAAAATTGTCTTTTAGGATGGACTTCAAATCAACTTGCATCTTTCCTCCTGGTTGTTGAACCAAAATGCCAAAAGCACACATCTGACGTTGTTGATACCATGACCAGATTGTATAGTCTTTAGTTTAAAAATTGTCTTTTAGGATGGACTTCAAATCCAACTTGCATCTTTCCTCCTGGTTGTTGAACCAAAATGCCAAAAGCACACATCTGACATTGTTGATACCATGACCAGATTGTATAGTCTTTTAGTTTAAAAATTGTCTTTTTAGGATGGACTTCAAATCCAACTTGCATCTTTCCTCCTGGTTGTTGAACCAAAATGCCAAAAGCACACATCTGACATTGTTGATACCATGACCAGATTGTATAGTCTTTTTAGTTTAAAAAATTGTCTTTTAGGATGGACTTCAAATCCAACTTGCATCTTTCCTCCTGGTTGTTGAACCAAAATGCCAAAAGCACACATCTGACATTGTTGATACCATGACCAGATTGTATAGTCTTTTAGTTTAAAATTGTCTTTTAGGATGGACTTCAAATCCAACTTGCATCTTTCCTCCTGGTTGTTGAACCAAAATGCCAAAAGCACACATCTGACATTGTTGATACCATGACCAGATTGTATAGTCTTTTAGTTTAAAAAATTGTCTTTTAGGATGGACTTCAAATCCAACCTGCATCTTCCTCCTGGTTGTTGAACCAAAATGCCAAAAAGCACACATCTGACATTGTTGATACCATGACCAGATTGTATAGTCTTTTAGTTTAAAAATTGTCTTTTAGGATGGACTTTAATCCAACTTGCATCTTTCCTGTCCTTGGTTGAAAAATGAACCAAAATGCCCAAAATGCACACATCTGACGTTGTTGATACCATGACCAGATTGTATAGTCTTTTAGTTTAAAATTGTTTTAGGATGGACTTCAAATCCAACCTGCATCTTTCCTCCTGGTTGTTGAACAAAATGCCAAAAGCACACATCTGACATTGTTGATACCATGACCAGATTGTATAGTCTTTTAGTTTAAAAATTGTCTTTTAGGATGGACTTCAAATCCAACTTGCATCTTTCCTCCTGGTTGTTGAACCAAAATGCCAAAAGCACACATCTGACATTGTTGATACCATGACCAGATTGTATAGTCTTTTAGTTTAAAATTGTCTTTTAGGATGGACTTCAAATCCAACTTGCATCTTTCCTCCTGGTTGTTGAACCAAAATGCCAAAAGCACACATCTGACATTGTTGATACCATGACCAGATTGTATAGTCTTTTTAGTTTAAAAATTGTCTTTTAGGATGGACTTCAAATCCAACTTGCATCTTTCCTCCTGGTTGTTGAACCAAAATGCCAAAAGCACACATCTGACATTGTTGATACCATGACCAGATTGTATAGTCTTTTAGTTTAAAAATTGTCTTTTAGGATGGACTTCAAATCCAACTTGCATCTTTCCTCCTGGTTGTTGAACCAAAATGCCAAAAGCACACATCTGACATTGTTGATACCATGACCAGATTGTATAGTCTTTAGTTTAAAATTGTCTTTTAGGATGGACTTAAATCCAACTTGCATCTTTCCTCCTGGTTGTTGAACCAAAATGCCAAAAGCACACATCTGACATTGTTGATACCATGACCAGATTGTATAGTCTTTTAGTTTAAAATTGTCTTTTAGGATGGACTTCAAATCCAACCTGCATCTTTCCTCCTGGTTGTTGAACCAAAATGCCAAAAAATCACACATCTGACATTGTTGATACCATGACCAGATTGTATAGTCTTTTAGTTTAAAAATTGTCTTTTAGGATGGACTTCAAATCCAACTTGCATCTTTCCTCCTGGTTGTTGAACCAAAATGCCAAAAGCACACATCTGACATTGTTGATACCATGACCAGATTGTATAGTCTTTTTAAAATTGTTTTTAAAAAAATCCAACTTGTCTTTTGTTGAGGATGACACTTTGATAATCCAACTTTTAGTTTAAAATTTCTTTTAGGATGGACTTCATCTTTCCTCCTCCTGAGTTGTTGAACCAAAATGCCAAAAAAGCACACATCTGACATTGTTGATACCATGACCAGATTGTATAGTCTTTTAGTTTAAAAATTGTCTTTTAGGATGGACTTCAAATCCAACTTGCATCTTTCCTCCTGGTTGTTGAACCAAAATGCCAAAAAGCACACATCTGACATTGTTGATACCATGACCAGATTGTATAGTCTTTTAGTTTAAAAATTGTCTTTTAGGATGGACTTCAAATCCAACTTGCATCTTTCCTCCTGGTTGTTGAAACCAAAATGCCAAAAGCACACATCTGACATTGTTGATACCATGACCAGATTGTATAGTCTTTTAGTTTAAAAATGTCTTTTAGGATGGACTTCAAATCCAACTTGCATCTTTCCTCCTGGTTGTTGAACCAAAATGCCAAAAGCACACATCTGACATTGTTGATACCATGACCAGATTGTATAGTCTTTTAGTTTAAAAAATTGTCTTTTTAGGATGGACTTCAAATCCAACTTGCATCTTTCCTCCTGGTTGTTGAACCAAAATGCCAAAAAGCACATCTGACGTTGTTGATACCATGACCAGATTGTATAGTCTTTAGTTTAAAAATTGTCTTTTTAGGATGGACTTCAAATCCAACTTGCATCTTTCCTCCTGGTTGTTGAACCAAAATGCCAAAAGCACACATCTGACGTTGTTGATACCATGACCAGATTGTATAGTTTTAGTTTAAAAATTGTCTTTTAGGATGGACTTCAAATCAACTTTGCATCTTTCCTCCTGGTTGTTGAACCAAAATGCCAAAAGCACATCTGACATTGTTGATACCATGACCAGATTGTATAGTCTTTTAGTTTAAAATTGTCTTTTATCTTCAAATCCAACTTGATCTTTCCTCCTGGTTGTTGAACCAAAATGCCAAAAGCACACATCTGACATTGTTGATACCATGACCAGATTATAGTAGTTTAAAAATTGTCTTTTAGGATGGACTTCAAATCCAACTTGCATCTTTCCTCCTGGTTGTTGAACCAAAATGCCAAAAGCACACATCTGACATTGTTGATACCATGACCAGATTGTATAGTCTTTTAGTTTAAAAATTGTCTTTTTAGGATGGACTTCAAATCCAACTTGCATCTTTCCTCCTGGTTGTTGAACCAAATGCCAAAAAGCACACATCTGACATTGTTGATACCATGACCAGATTGTATAGTCTTTTAGTTTAAAATTGTCTTTTAGGATGGACTTCAAATCCAACTTGCATCTTTCCTCCTGGTTGTTGAACCAAAATGCCAAAAGCACACATCTGACATTGTTGATACCATGACCAGATTGTATAGTCTTTTAGTTTAAAAATTGTCTTTTAGGATGGACTTCAAATTCAACTTTTAGCATCTTTCCTCCTGGTTGTTGAACCAAAATGCCAAAGCACACATCTGACATTGTTGATACCATGACCAGATTGTATAGTCTTTTAGTTTAAAATTGTCTTTTAGGATGGACTTCAAATCCAACTTGCATCTTTCCTCCTGGTTGTTGAACCAAAATGCCAAAAGCACACATCTGACATTGTTGATACCATGACCAGATTGTATAGTCTTTTAGTTTAAAATTGTCTTTTAGGATGGACTTCAAATCAACTTGCATCTTTCCTCCTGGTTGTTGAACCAAAATGCCAAAAGCACACATCTGACATTGTTGATACCATGACCAGATTGTATAGTCTTTTAGTTTAAAAATTGTCTTTTAGGATGGACTTCAAATCCAACTTGCATCTTTCCTCCTGGTTGTTGAACCAAAATGCCAAAAAGCACACATCTGACATTGTTGATACCATGACCAGATTGTATAGTCTTTAGTTTAAAATTGTCTTTTAGGATGGACTTCAAATCAACTTGCATCTTTCCTCCTGGTTTTGAACCAAAATGCCAAAAGCACACATCTGACATTGTTGATACCATGACCAGATTGTATGGACTGGACTTCAAAAACTTGCATCTTTCCTCCCATCCAAAAGACCATCTGACATTGTTGAAACCAAAGATTGTATAGTCTTTTAGTTTAAAAATTGCTTTTAGGATGAACTTCAAATCTGACATTTTTGATACCATGACCAGATTGTATAGTCTTTATTGTTAGTCTTTAGTTTAAAAATTGTCTTTTAGGATGGACTTTAAATCCAACTTGCATCTTTCCTCCTGGTTGTGAAACCAAAATGCCAAAAGCACATCTGACATTGTTGATACCATGACCAGATTGTATAGTCTTTTAGTTTAAAAATTGTCTTTTAGGATAGACTTCAAATCCAACTTGCATCTTTCCTCCTGGTTGTTGAACCAAAATGCCAAAAGCACACATCTGACATTGTTGATACCATGACCAGATTGTATAGTCTTTTAGTTTAAAATTGTCTTTTAGGATGGACTTCAAATCCAACTTGCATCTTTCCTCCTGGCTGTTGAACCAAAATGCCAAAAGCACATCTGACGTTGTTGATACCATGACCAGATTGTATAGTCTTTTAGTTTAAAAATTGTCTTTTAGGATGGACTTCAAATCCAACTTGCATCTTTCCTCCTGGTTGTTGAACCAAAATGCCAAAGCACACATCTGACATTGTTGATACCATGACCAGATTGTATAGTCTTTTAGTTTAAAAATTGTCTTTTAGGATGGACTTCAAATCCAACTTGCATCTTTCCTCCTGGTTGTTGAAACCAAAATGCCAAAAGCACACATCTGACATTGTTGATACCATGACCAGATTGTATAGTCTTTTAGTTTAAAAAATTGTCTTTTAGGATGGACTTCAAATCCAACTTGCATCTTTCCTCCTGGTTGTTGAACCAAAATGCCAAAAGCACACATCTGACATTGTTGATACCATGACCAGATTGTATAGTCTTTTAGTTTAAAAATTGTCTTTTAGGATGGACTTCAAATCCAACTTGCATCTGTCCTCGCAGTTGTTGAACCAAAATGCCAAAAACACACATCTGACATTGTTGATACCATGACCAGATTGTCTTTTAGTTTAAAAATTGTCTTTTAGGATGGACTTTAACTTGTTTTCCTCCTGGTTTGTTGAACCAAAATGCAAAAAGCACACATCTGACATTGTTGATACCATGACCAGATTGTATAGTCTTTTAGTTTAAAATTTACTTTTAGGATGGACTTCAAATCCAACTTGCATCTTTCCTCCTGGTTGTTGAACCAAAATGCCAAAAAGCACACATCTGACATTGTTGATACCATGACCAGATTGTATAGTCTTTTAGTTTAAAAATTGTCTTTTAGGATGGACTTCCAAATCCAACTTGCATCTTTCCTCCTGGTTGTTGAACCAAAATGCCAAAAGCACACATCTGACATTGTTGATACCATGACCAGATTGTATAGTCTTTTAGTTTAAAAATTGTCTTTTAGGATGGACTTCAAATCCAACTTGCATCTTTCCTCCCAGCTGTGAAACCAAAATGCCAAAAGCACACATCTGACATTGTTGATACCATGACCAGATTGTATAGTCTTTTAGTTTAAAAATTGTCTTTTAGGATGGACTTCAAATCCAACTTGCATCTTTCCTCCTGGTTGTTGAACCAAAATGCCAAAAGCACACATCTGACATTGTTGATACCATGACCAGATTGTATAGTCTTTTAGTTTAAAATTGTCTTTTAGGATGGACTTTAAATCCAACCTGCATCTTTCCTCCTGGTTGTTGAACCAAAATGCCAAAAGCACACATCTGACATTGTTGATACCATGACCAGATTGTATAGTCTTTAGTTTAAAAAATTGTCTTTCCTCTGGATGGACTTGACAAATCCAACTTGCATCTTTCCTCCTGGTTGTTGAACCAAAAATGCCAAAAGCACATCTGACACATCTGACGTTGTTGATACCATGACCAGATTGTATAGTCTTTTAGGTTTAAAAATTGTCTTTTAGGATGGACTTCAAATCCAACTTGCATCTTTCCTCCTGGTTGTTGAACCAAAATGCCAAAAAGCACACATCTGACATTGTTGATACCATGACCAGATTGTATAGTCTTTTTAGTTTAAAAATTGTCTTTTTAGGATGGACTTTAAATCCAACTTGCATCTTTCCTCCTGGTTGTTGAACCAAAATGCCAAAAAGCACACATCTGACATTGTTGATACCATGACCAGATTGTATAGTCTTTTAGTTTCAAAAACTTGCATCTTCCTAGGATGGACCAAATTCAAAAGCACACATCTGACATTGTTGATACTTTTGTATAGTCCTGGTCTTTTAGTGGACTTCAAATCCAACTTGCATCTTTCCTCCTGGTTGTTGAACCCAAAATGCCAAAAGTTTAAAATTTACACATCTGACATTGTTGATACCATGACCCAGATTGTATAGTCTTTTTAGTTTAAAAATTGTCTTTTAGGATGGACTTTAAATCCAACTTGCATCTTTCCTCCTGGTTGTTGAACCAAAATGCCAAAAGCACACATCTGACATTGTTGATACCATGACCAGATTGTATAGTCTTTTAGTTTAAAAATTGTCTTTAGGATGGACTTCAAATCCAACTTGCATCTTTCCTCCTGGTTGTTGAACCAAAATGCCAAAAGCACACATCTGACATTGTTGATACCATGACCAGATTGTATAGTCTTTTAGTTTAAAAATTGTCTTTTAGGATGGACTTCAAATCCAACTTGCATCTTTCCTCCTGGTTGTTGAACCAAAATGCCAAAAGCACACATCTGACATTGTTGATACCATGACCAGATTGTATAGTCTTTTAGTTTAAAAATTGTCTTTTAGGATGGACTTAAATCCAACTTGCATCTTTCCTCCTGGTTGTTGAACCAAAATGCCAAAAACATCTGCACACATCTGACATTGTTGATACCATGACCAGATTGTATAGTCTTTTAGTTTAAAAATTGACATCTTTACCATGACCAGATTGTATATTTTAGACTTTTTAGGATGGACTTCAAATCCAACTTGCATCTTTCCTCCTGGTTGTTGAACCAAAATGCCAAAAGCACACATCTGACATTGTTGATACCATGACCAGATTGTATAGTCTTTAGTTTAAAAATTGTCTTTTAGGATGGACTTTAAATCTAACAACACATCTTTCCTCCTGGTTGTTGAACCAAAATGCCAAAAGCACATCTGACATTGTTGATACCATGACCAGATTGTATAGTCTTTTAGTTTAAAAATTTTTTTAGGATTTAAAAACTTGCATCTTTTAGGAACCAAAATGCCAAAAGACACATCTGACATTGTTGATACCATGACCAGATTGTATAGTCTTTTTAGTTTTTCCTCCTTAGGATGTTGAAATCCAAAATGCCAAAAATGCCAAAAGCATCTGACATTGTTGATACCATGACCAGATTGTATAGTCTTTTAGTTTAAAAATTGTCTTTTAGGATGGACTTCAAATCCAACTTGCATCTTTCCTCCTGGTTGTTGAACCAAAATGCCAAAAGCACACATCTGACATTGTTGATACCATGACCAGATTGTATAGTCTTTTAGTTTAAAAATTGTCTTTTAGGATGGACTTCAAATCCAACTTGCATCTTTCCTCCTGGTTGTTGAACCAAAATGCCAAAAGCACACATCTGACATTGTTGATACCATGACCAGATTGTATAGTCTTTTAGTTTAAAATTGTCTTTAGGATGGACTTCAAATCCAACTTGCATCTTTCCTCCTGGTTGTTGAACCAAAATGCCAAAAACACATCTGACATTGTTGATACCATGACCAGATTGTATAGTCTTTTAGTTTAAAAATTGTCTTTTAGGATGGACTTCAAATCCAACTTGCATCTTTCCTCCTGGTTGTTGAACCAAAATGCCAAAAGCACACATCTGACATTGTTGATACCATGACCAGATTGTATAGTCTTTTAGTTTAAAAATTGTCTTTTAGGATGGACTTCAAATCCAACTTTTCATCTTTTGTTGAACCAAAAATCCTGGTTGTTGAACCATGAAAATAGTCTTTTAGTTTAAAATTGTCTTTTAGGATGGACATCTGCATCTTTGTTGATACCAAAAATGACCATCTGACATTGTTATAGTCTTTATAGTTTTTAAAAATTGTCTTTTAGGATGGACTTCAAATCCAACTTGCATCTTTCCTCCTGGTTGTTGAACCAAAATGCCAAAAGGCACACATCTGACATTGTTGATACCATGACCAGATTGTATAGTCTTTTAGTTTAAAAATTGTCTTTTAGGATGGACTTCAAATCCAACTTGCATCTTTCCTCCTGGTTGTTGAACCAAAATGCCAAAAGCACACATCTGACATTGTTGATACCATGACCAGATTGTATAGTCTTTTAGTTTAAAAATTGTCTTTAGGATGGACTTCAAATCCAACTTGCATCTTTCTTCTGGTTGTTGAACCAAAATCCAGATTGTATAGTTTTTAGTTTAAAAATTGTCTTTTAGGAACTTCAAATCCAAATGCCTGGTTGTTGAACCAAAATGCCAAAAGCACACATCTGACATTGTTGATACCATGACCAGATTGTATAGTCTTTTAGTTTAAAAATTGTCTTTTAGGATGGACTTTAAATCTAACCTGCATCTGTCCTCGCAGCTGTGAAACCAAAATGCCAAAAGCACACATCTGACATTGTTGATACCATGACCAGATTGTATAGTCTTTTAGTTTAAAAATTGTCTTTTAGGATGGACTTCAAATCCAACTTGCATCTTTCCTCCTGGTTGTTGAACCAAAATGCCAAAAGCACACATCTGACATTGTTGATACCATGACCAGATTGTATAGTCTTTTAGTTTAAAAATTGTCTTTTTAGGATGGACTTTAAATCCAACTTGCATCTTTCCTCCTGGTTGTTGAACCAAAATGCCAAAAGCACACATCTGACATTGTTGATACCATGACCAGATTGTATAGTCTTTTAGTTTAAAATTGTCTTTAGGATGGACTTCAAATCCAACTTGCATCTTTCTGTCCTCCTCGTTGTTGAACCAAAATGCCAAAAGCACACATCTGACATTGTTGATACCATGACCAGATTGTATAGTCTTTTAGTTTAAAAATTGTCTTTTAGGATGGACTTCAAATCCAACTTGCATCTTTCCTCCTCGTTGTTGAACCAAAATGCCAAAAGCACACATCTGACATTGTTGATACCATGACCAGATTGTATAGTCTTTTAGTTTAAAAATTGTCTTTTAGGATGGACTTCAAATCCAACTTGCATCTTTCCTCCTGGTTGTTGAACCAAAATGCCAAAAAAGCAAATACATCTGACATTGTTGATACCATGACCAGATTGTATAGTCTTTTAGTTTAAAAATTGTCTTTAGGATGGACTTTTAAATCCAACTTGCATCTTTCCTCCTGGTTGTTGAACCAAAATGCCAAAAGCACAAATCTGACATTGTTGATACCATGACCAGATTGTATAGTCTTTTAGTTTAAAATTGTCTTTTTAGGATGGACTTCAAATCCAACTTGCATCTTTCCTCCTGACCAAAATGCCACACATCTGACATTGTTGATACCATGACCAGATTGTATAGTCTTTTAGTTTAAAAATTGTCTTTTAGGATGGACTTCAAATCCAACTTGCATCTTTCCTCCCTGGTTGTTGAACCAAAAAAATGTCTTTTAGGATGGACTTCAAATCCAACTTGCACAACAAAATCTGACATTGTTGATACCATGACCAGATTGTATAGTCTTTTAGTTTAAAATTGTCTTTTTAGGATGGACTTCAAATCCAACTTGCATCTTTCCTCCTGGTTGTTGTTGAACCAAAATTGCCAAAGATTGTACACATTTAGACAAAATTGTTTTTAGATTAAAACCAACTGATCCAGATTGTATAGTCTTTTCTGACATTTAAAACCAGATTGTCTTTTTAGGATGGACTTCAAATCCAACTTGCATCTTTCCTCCTGGTTGACATTGAACCAAAGATGCCAGTTTAAAATTGTCTTTTACACTTAAACCAACTCTGACATTGTTGATGACCATGACCATCTGATTGTATAGTCCAGATTTAGTTTAAAAAATTGTCTTTTAGGATGGACTTCAAATCCAACTTGCATCTTTCCTCCTGGTTGTTGAAAACCAAAATGCCAAAAGCACACATCTGACATTGTTGATACCATGACCAGATTGTATAGTCTTTTAGTTAAAAAATTGTCTTTTAGGATGGACTTCAAATCCAACTTGCATCTTTCCTCCTGGTTGTTGAACCAAATGCCAAAAAAGCACACATCTGACATTGTTGATACCATGACCAGATTGTATAGTCTTTTAGTTTAAAATTGTCTTTTAGGATGGACTTCAAATCCAACTTTTCATCCTTTCCTCCTGGTTGTTGAACCAAAAGATTGTATGTCTTTTAAAAATTGTCTTTTAGGATGGACTGACATTGTTGATACCATGACCAGATTGTTGATACCATAGTCTTTTAGTTTAAAAATTGTCTTTTAGGATGGACTTCAAATCCAACTTGCATCTTTCCTCCTGGTTGTTGAACCAAAATGCCAAAAGCACACATCTGACATTGTTGATACCATGACCAGATTGTATAGTCTTTTAGTTTAAAAATTGTCTTTTAGGATGGACTTCAAATCCAACTTGCATCTTTCCTCCTGGTTGTTGAACCAAAATGCCAAAAAGCACACATCTGACATTGTTGATACCATGACCAGATTGTATAGTCTTTTTTAGTTTAAAAAATTGTCTTTTAGGATGGACTTCAAATCCAACTTGCATCTTTTCCTCCTGGTTGTTGAACAAAATGCCAAAAGCACACATCTGACATTGTTGATACCATGACCAGATTGTATAGTCTTTAGTTTAAAAATTGTCTTTTAGGATGGACTTCAAATCAACTTGCATCTTTCCTCCTGGTTGTTGAACCAAAAAAAAAGCACACATCTGACATTGTTGATACCATGACCAGATTGTATAGTCTTTTAGTTTAAAAATTGTCTTTTAGGATGGACTTCAAATCCAACTTGCATCTTTCCTCCTGGTTGTTGAACCAAAATGCCAAAAGCACACATCTGACATTGTTGATACCATGACCAGATTGTATAGTCTTTTAGTTTAAAATTGTCTTTTAGGATGGACTTCAAATCCAACTTGCATCTTTCCTCCTGGTTGTTGAACCAAATGCCAAAAGCACACATCTGACATTGTTGATACCATGACCAGATTGTATAGTCTTTTAGTTTAAAAATTGTCTTTTAGGATGGACTTTAAATCCAAATCTTTCCAACCAAAATGCATCTGACATTGTTGATACCATGACCAGATTGTATAGAACCAAAATTTCTTTTAGGATGGAAAATCCAACATCCTCCCAGTTGTTGAACCAAAATGTTGACATCTGACATTGACCAGATTGTATAGTCTTTTAGTTTAAAAATTGTCTTTTAGGATGGACTTCAAATCCAACTTGCATCTTTCCTCCTGGTTGTTGAACCAAAATGCCAAAAGCACACATCTGACATTGTTGATACCATGACCAGATTGTATAGTCTTTTAGTTTAAAAATTGTCTTTTTAGGATGGACTTCAAATCCAACTTGCATCTTTCCTCCTGGTTGTTGAAACCAAAATGCCAAAAGCACACATCTGACATTGTTGATACCATGACCAGATTGTATAGTCTTTAGTTTAAAATTGTCTTTTAGGATGGACTTCAAATCCAACTTGCATCTTTCCTCCTGGTTGTTGAACCAAAATGCCAAAAGCACACATCTGACATTGTTGATACCATGACCAGATTGTATAGTCTTTTAGTTTAAAAATTGTCTTTTAGGATGGACTTCAAATCCAACTTGCATCTTTCCTCCTGGTTGTTGAACCAAAATGCCAAAAGCACACATCTGACATTGTTGATACCATGACCAGATTGTATAGTTTAAAAATTGTCTTTTAGGATGGACTTAAAAATTGCATCTTTTCCTCCTGGATGGAAACCAAATGCAAAAGCACACAACTTGTTGCATCAGATTTCCTTTTAGTTTAAAAAATTGTCTTTTAGGATTGACTTGAAATCAAAATTGTTGAAAAAATGCAAAAGCATCTGACATTGTTGATACCATGACCAGATTGTAGTAGTCTTTTAGTAGTCTTTTAGTTTAAAAATTGTCTTTTGTTGGATGGACATTGTTGAAATGACCAACTTTTTAGTTTAAAAATTTTTTATCTTTCCATCTCCTGGTTGTTGAACCAAAATGCCAAAAGCACACATCTGACATTGTTGATACCATGACCAGATTGTATAGTCTTTAGTTTAAAAATTCTTTTAGGATGGACTTCAAATCCAACTTGCATCTTTCCTCCTGGTTGTTGAACCAAAATGTTAAAAGCACACATCTGACATTGTTGATACCATGACCATTGTATAGTTTTAGTTTAAAATTTACTTTTAGTTTAAAAACTTGTCTTTTCCTGGGAACCAAAATGGAAAAGCTCTGACATTGTTGATACCATGACCAGATTGTATAGTCTTTAGTTTAAAAATTGTCTTTTATGGACTTTCCTTGCCTTTCCTCCCAGTTGAACCAAAATGCCAAAAGCACACATCTGACATTGTTGATACCATGACCAGATTGTATAGTCTTTTAGTTTAAAAATTGTCTTTTAGGATGGACTTCAAATCCAACTTGCATCTTTCCTCCTGGTTGTTGAACCAAAATGCCAAAAAAGCACACATCTGACATTGTTGATACCATGACCAGATTGTATAGTCTTTTAGTTTAAAAATTGTCTTTTAGGATGGACTTCAAATCCAACTTGCATCTTTCCCCTGGTTGTTGAAAACAAAATGCCAAAAGCACACATCTGACATTGTTGATACCATGACCAGATTGTATAGTCTTTAGTTTAAAAATTGTCTTTTTTAGGATGGACTTCAAATCCAACTTGCATCTTTCCTCCTGGTTGTTGAACCAAAATGCCAAAAGCACACATCTGACATTGTTGATACCATGACCAGATTGTATAGTCTTTTAGTTTAAAAATTGTCTTTTAGGATGGACTTCAAATCCAACTTGCATCTTTCCTCCTGGTTGTTGAACCAAAATGCCAAAAAGCACATCTGACATTGTTGATACCATGACCAGATTGTATAGTCTTTTAGTTTAAAAATTGTCTTTTAGGATGGACTTCAAAACTTGCATCTTTCCTCCTGGTTGTTGAACCAAAATGCCAAAAAGCACACATCTGACATTGTTGATACCATGACCAGATTGTATAGTCTTTTAGTTTAAAAATTGTCTTTAGGATGGACTTCAAATCCAACTTGCATCTTTCCTCCTGGTTGTTGAACCAAAATGCCAAAAGCACACATCTGACATTGTTGATACCATGACCAGATTGTATAGTCTTTTTAGTTTAAAAATTGTCTTTTAGGATGGACTTCAAATCCAACTTGCATCTTTCCTCCTGGTTGTTGAACCAAAATGCCAAAAATTGTCACACATCTGACATTGTTGATACCATGACCAGATTGTATAGTCTTTAGTTTAAAAATTGTCTTTTAGGATGGACTTCAAATCCAACTTGCATCTTTCCTCCTGGTTGTTGAACCAAATGCCAAAAGCACACATCTGACATTGTTGATACCATGACCAGATTGTATAGTCTTTAGTTTAAAATTGTCTTTTAGGATGGACTTCAAATCCAACTTGCATCTTTCCTCCTGGTTGTTGAACCAAATGCCAAAAGCACACATCTGACATTGTTGATACCATGACCAGATTGTATAGTCTTTAGTTTAAAAATTGTCTTTTTAGGATGGACTTCAAATCCAACTTGCATCTTTCCTCCTGGTTGTTGAACCAAAATGCCAAAAGCACACATCTGACATTGTTGATACCATGACCAGATTGTATAGTCTTTAGTTTAAAAATGTCTTTTAGGATGGACTTCAAATCCAACTTGCATCTTTCCTCCTGGTTGTTGAACCAAAATGCCAAAAGCACACATCTGACATTGTTGATACCATGACCAGATTGTATAGTCTTTAGTTTAAAAATTGTCTTTTAGGATGGACTTCAAATCCAACTTGCATCTTTCCTCCTGGTTGTTGAAAAATCCAAAATGCCAAAAGCACACATCTGACATTGTTGATACCATGACCAGATTGTATAGTCTTTTTAGTTTAAAAATTGTCTTTTTAGGATGGACTTCAAATCCAACTTGCATCTTTCCTCCTGGTTGTTGAACCAAAATGCCAAAAAGCACACATCTGACATTGTTGATACCATGACCAGATTGTATAGTCTTTTAGTTTAAAAATTGTCTTTTAGGATGGACTTCAAATCCAACTTGCATCTTTCCTCCTGGTTGTTGAACCAAAATGCAAAAAGCACACATCTGACATTGTTGATACCATGACCAGATTGTATAGTCTTTTAGTTTAAAAATTGTCTTTTAGGATGGGACTTCAAATCCAACTTGCATCTTTCCTCCTGGTTGTTGAACCAAATGCCAAAAGCAATACATCTGACATTGTTGATACCATGACCAGATTGTATAGTCTTTTAGTTTAAAAATTGTCTTTTAGGATGGACTTCAAATCCAACTTGCATCTTTTCCTCCTGGTTGTTGAACCAAAATGCCAAAAGCACATCTGACATTGTTGATACCATGACCAGATTGTATAGTCTTTAGTTTAAAATTGTCTTTTAGATGGACTTCAAATCCAACTTGCATCTTTCCTCCTGGTTGTTGAACCAAAATGCCAAAAAGCACACATCTGACATTGTTGATACCATGACCAGATTGTATAGTCTTTAGTTTAAAATTGTCTTTTAGGATGGACTTCAAATCCAACTTGCATCTTTCCTCCAGATGGTTGTTGAAACCAAAATGCCAAAAATGCACACATCATCTGACATTGTTGATACCATGACCAGATTGTATAGTCTTTAGTTTAAAAAAATTGTCTTTTAGGATGGACTTCAAATCCAACTTGCATCTTTCCTCCTGGTTGTTGAACCAAAATGCTAAAAGCACACATCTGACATTGTTGATACCATGACCAGATTGTATAGTCTTTTAGTTTAAAAATTGTCTTTTAGGATGGACTTCAAATCCAACTTGCATCTTTCCTCCTGGTTGTTGAACCAAAATGCCAAAAGCACACATCTGACATTGTTGATACCATGACCAGATTGTATAGTCTTTTTAAAAAAATTGTCTTTAGGATTTAAAAATTGTCTTTTAGGATGGACTTCAAATCCAACTTGCATCTTTCCTCCTGGTTGTTGAACCAAAATGCCAAAAGCACACATCTGACATTGTTGATACCATGACCAGATTGTATAGTCTTTTTAGTTTAAAAATTGTCTTTTTAGGATGGACTTAAATCCAACTTGCATCTTTCCTCCTGGTTGTTGAACCAAAATGCCAAAAAATCACACATCTGACATTGTTGATACCATGACCAGATTGTATAGTCTTTAGTTTAAAAATTGTCTTTTAGGATGGACTTCAAATCCAACTTGCATCTTTCCTCCTGGTTGTTGAACCAAAATGCCAAAAAGCACACATCTGACATTGTTGATACCATGACCAGATTGTATAGTCTTTTAGTTTAAAAATTGTCTTTTAGGATGGACTTCAAATCCAACCTGCATCTTTCCTCCTGGTTGTTGAACCAAATCTCTGACATTGTTGATACCATGACCAGATTGTATAGTCTTTTAGTTTAAAAATTGTCTTTTAGGATGGACTTCAAATCCAACTTGCATCTTTCCTCCTGGTTGTTGAACCAAAATGCCAAAAGCACACATCTGACATTGTTGATACCATGACCAGATTGTATAGTCTTTTAGTTTAAAAATTGTCTTTTAGGATGGACTTCAAATCCAACTTGCATCTTTCCTCCCAGCTGTGAAACCAAAATGCCAAAAGCACACATCTGACATTGTTGATACCATGACCAGATTGTATAGTCTTTTAGTTTAAAATTGTCTTTTAGTTTAAAAATTGTCTTTTAGGATGGACCAGATTGTAAATTTTCCAAATCTTGCATCTTTCCTCCTGGTTGTTGAACCAAATGCCAAAAGCACACATCTGACATTGTTGATACCATGACCAGATTGTATAGTCTTTTAGTTTAAAAATTGTCTTTTAGGATGGACTTCAAATCCAACTTGCATCTTTCCTCCTGGTTGTTGAACCAAAATGCCAAAAGCACACATCTGACATTGTTGATACCATGACCAGATTGTATAGTCTTTAGTTTAAAAATTGTCTTTTAGGATAGACTTAAAATCCAACTTGCATCTTTCCTCCTGGTTGTTGAACCAAAATGCCAAAAGCACACATCTGACATTGTTGATACCATGACCAGATTGTATAGTCTTTAGTTTAAAATTGTCTTTTAGGATGGACTTCAAATCCAACTTGCATCTTTCCTCCTGGTTGTTGAAACCAAATGCCAAAAGCACACATCTGACATTGTTGATACCATGACCAGATTGTATAGTCTTTTAGTTTAAAAATTGTCTTTTAGGATGGACTTCAAATCCAACTTGCATCTTTCCTCCTGGTTGTTGAACCAAAATGCCAAAAAGCACACATCTGACATTGTTGATACATCCAGATTGACATTGTTGATGGACCAACCAACTTGCATCTTTCCTCCTGGTTGTTGAACCAAAATGATTGACATTGTTGATACCATGACCAGATTTATAGTCTTTAGTTTAAAAAATTGTCTTTTAGGATGGACTTCAAATCCAATCCTTGCATCTTTCCTCCTGGTTGTTGAACCAAAATGCCAAAAGCACACATCTGACATTGTTGATACCATGACCAGATTGTATAGTCTTTAGTTTAAAAATTGTCTTTTAGGATGGACTTCAAATCCAACTTGCATCTTTCCTCCTGGTTGTTGAACCAAAATGCAAAAGCACACATCTGACATTGTTGATACCATGACCAGATTGTATAGTCTTTTAGTTTAAAATTGTCTTTTAGGATGGACTTCAAATCCAACTTGCATCTTTCCAGCCTGGTTGTTGAACCAAAAATGTCTTTTGGATGGACTTCAATCCAACTTGCATCTTTCCTCCTGGTTGTTGAACCAAATACATCTCTGACATTGTTGATACCATGACCAGATTGTATAGTCTTTTAGTTTAAAATTGTCTTTAGGATGGACTTTAAAAAATCCAACTTGCATCTTTCCTCCTGGTTGTTGAACCAAAATGCCAAAAGCACACATCTGACATTGTTGATACCATGACCAGATTGTATAGTCTTTAGTTTAAAAATTGTCTTTTAGGATGGACTTCAAATCCAACTTGCATCTTTCCTCCTGGTTGTTGAACCAAAATGCCAAAAGCACACATCTGACATTGTTGATACCATGACCAGATTGTATAGTCTTTTAGTTTAAAAATTGTCTTTTAGGATGGACTTCAAATCCAACTTGCAAAATCTTTCCTCCATGACCAGATTGTTGAACCAAAATGCATCAAAAAATGCAAAAGCACATCTGACATTGTTGATACCATGACCAGATTGTATAGTCTTTTAGTTTAAAATTGTCTTTTAGGATGGACTTAAAATCCAACTTGCATCTTTCCTCCTGGTTGTTGAACCAAAATGCCAAAAGCACACATCTGACATTGTTGATACCATGACCAGATTGTATAGTCTTTTAGTTTAAAAATTGTCTTTTAGGGATGGACCAAATCCAACTTGCATCTTTCCTCCTGGTTGTTGAACCAAAATGCTAAAACCATGACCAGATTGTATAGTCTTTTAGTTTAAAAATTGTCACAAATCTGACTTTCCTCCTGGTTGTTGATTGTTGATACCATGACCAGATTGTATAGTCTTTAGTTTAAAAATTGTCTTTTAGGATGGACTTCAAATCCAACTTGCATCTTTCCTCCTGGTTGTTGAACCAAAATGCCAAAAGCACACATCTGACATTGTTGATACCATGACCAGATTGTATAGTCTTTTAGTTTAAAATTGTCTTTTAGGATGGACTTCAAATCCAACTTGCATCTTTCCTCCTGGTTGTTGAACCAAAATGCCAAAAGCACACATCTGACATTGTTGATACCATGACCAGATTGTATAGTCTTTTAGTTTAAAAATTGTCTTTTAGGATGGACTTCAAATCCAACTTGCATCTTTCCTCCTGGTTGTTGAACCAAAATGCCAAAAGCACACATCTGACATTGTTGATACCATGACCAGATTGTATAGTCTTTTAGTTTAAAATTGTCTTTTTAGGATGACTTCAAATCCAACTTGCATCTTTCCTCCTGGTTGTTGAACCAAAATGCCAAAAAAGCACACATCTGACATTGTTGATACCATGACCAGATTGTATAGTCTTTAGTTTAAAAATTGTCTTTTTAGGATGGACTTCAAATCCAACTTGCATCTTTCCTCCTGGTTGTTGAACCAAAATGCCAAAAAGCACACATCTGACATTGTTGATACCATGACCAGATTGTATAGTCTTTTAGTTTAAAAATTTGTCTTTTAGGATGGACTTCAAATCCAACTTGCATCTTTCCTCCTGGTTGTTGAACCAAAATGCCAAAAAGCACACATCTGACATTGTTGATACCATGACCAGATTGTATAGTCTTTTAGTTTAAAATTGTCTTTTTAGGATGGACTTAAACCAACTTGCATCTTTCCTCCTGGTTGTTGAACCCAAAATGCTTTTAGATGGACTTCAAAAGCACACATCTGACATTGTTGATACCATGACCAGATTGTATAGTCTTTTAGTTTAAAATTGTCTTTTAGGATGGACTTCAAATCCAACCTGCATCTTTCCTCCTGGTTGTTGAACCAAATGCCAAAAAACACACATCTGACATTGTTGATACCATGACCAGATTGTATAGTCTTTAGTTTAAAATTGTCTTTTAGGATGGACTTCAAATCCAACTTGCATCTTTCCTCCTGGTTGTTGAACCAAAATGCCAAAAGCACACATCTGACATTGTTGATACCATGACCAGATTGTATAGTCTTTTAGTTTAAAATTGTCTTTTAGGATGGACTTAAAATCCAACTTGCATCTTTCCTCCTGGTTGTTGAACCAAAATGCCAAAAAGCACACATCTGACATTGTTGATACCATGACCAGATTGTATAGTCTTTTAGTTTAAAAATTGTCTTTTAGGATGGACTTCAAATCCAACTTGCATCTTTCCTCCTGGTTGTTGAACCAAAATGCCAAAAGCACACATCTGACATTGTTGATACCATGACCAGATTGTATAGTCTTTAGTTTAAAATTGTCTTTTTAGGATGGACTTCAAATCCAACTTGCATCTTTCCTCCTGGTTGTTGAACCAAAATGCCAAAAGCACACATCTGACATTGTTGATACCATGACCAGATTGTATAGTCTTTTAGTTTAAAATTGTCTTTTAGGATGGACTTCAAATCCAACTTGCATCTTTCCTCCCCAAAATGCCAAAAAGCACACATCTGACATTGTTGACCAGATTGTATAGTCTTTAGTTTAAAATTGTCTTTAGGATGGACTTCAAATCCAACTTGCATCTTCCTCCTGGTTGTTGAACCAAATGCAAAGCACACATCTGACATTGTTGATACCATGACCAGATTGTATAGTCTTTTAGTTTAAAATTGTCTTTTAGGATGGACTTCAAATCCAACTTGCATCTTTCCTCCTGGTTGTTGAACCAAAATGCCAAAAGCACACATCTGACATTGTTGATACCATGACCAGATTGTATAGTCTTTTAGTTTAAAAATTGTCTTTTAGGATGGACTTCAAAATCCAACTTGCATCTTTCCTCCTGGTTGTTGAACCAAAATGCCAAAAGCACACATCTGACATTGTTGATACCATGACCAGATTGTATAGTCTTTTAGTTTAAAATTGTCTTTTAGGATGGACTTAAAATCCAACTTGCATCTTTCCTCCTGGTTGTTGAACCAAAATGCTAAAAGCTGACATTGTTGATACATCTGACATTGTTGAGGATGGACCATGACCAGATTGTATAGTCTTTTGAGTTTAAAAATTGTCTTTTTAGGATGGACTTCAAAAATCCAACTTGCATCTTTCCTCCTGGTTGTTGAACCAAATGCCAAAGCACACATCTGACATTGTTGATACCATGACCAGATTGTATAGTCTTTAGTTTAAAAATTGTCTTTTAGGATGGACTTCAAATCCAACTTGCATCTTTCCTCCTGGTTGTTGAACCAAAATGCCAAAAGCACACATCTGACATTGTTGATACCATGACCAGATTGTATAGTCTTTTAGTTTAAAAAATTGTCTTTTTTAGGATGGACTTCAAATCCAACTTGCATCTTTCCTCCTGGTTGTTGAACCAAAATGCCAAAAGCACACATCTGACATTGTTGATACCATGACCAGATTGTATAGTCTTTTAGTTTAAAAATTGTCTTTTAGGATGGACTTCAAATCCAACTTGCATCTTTCCTCCTGGTTGTTGAACCAAAATGCCAAAAAGCACACATCTGACATTGTTGATACCATGACCAGATTGTATAGTCTTTAGTTTAAAATTTACTTTTTAGGATGGACCAAATCTAACTTGCATCTTTCCTCCTGGTTGTTGAACCCAAATGCACACATCTGACATTGTTGATACACATCTGACATTGTTGATACCATGACCAGATTGTAAAGTCTTTTAGTTTAAAATTGTATAGTCTTTTAGGATGGACTTCAAATCAACTTGCATCTTTCCTCCTGGTTGTTGAACCAAAATGCCAAAAAACACATCTGACATTGTTGATACCATGACCAGATTGTATAGTCTTTTAGTTTAAAAATTGTCTTTTAGGATGGACTTCAAATCCAACTTGCATCTTTCCTCCTGGTTGTTGAACCAAAATGCCAAAAGCACATCTGACATTGTTGATACCATGACCAGATTGTATAGTCTTTTAGTTTAAAATTGTCTTTTAGGATGGACTTCAAATCTAAAAATTGTCTTTGCATCTTTCCTCCCAGCTGTTGAACCAAAATGCCAAAAGCACACATCTGACATTGTTGATACCATGACCAGATTGTATAGTCTTTTTAGTTTAAAAATGTCTTTTAGGATGGACTTAAAATCCAACTTGCATCTTTTCCTCCTGGTTGTTGAACCAAAATGCCAAAATCACACATCTGACATTGTTGATACCATGACCAGATTGTATAGTCTTTTAGTTTAAAAATTGTCTTTTTAGGATGGACTTCAAATCCAACTTGCATCTTTCCTCCTGGTTGTTGAAACCAAAATGCCAAAAAACACACATCTGACATTGTTGATACCATGACCAGATTGTATAGTCTTAAAAAATTAGTTTAAAATTGTCTTTTAGGATGAACTTCAAATCCAACCAGATTGCATCTTTCCTCCTGGTTGTTGAACCAAATGCCAAAAGCACACATCTGACATTGTTGATACCATGACCAGATTGTATAGTCTTTTAGTTTAAAAATTGTCTTTTAGGATGGACTTCAAATCCAACTTGCATCTTTCCTCCTGGTTGTTGAACCAAATGCCAAAAAAGCACACATCTGACATTGTTGATACCATGACCAGATTGTATAGTCTTTTAGTTTAAAATTGTCTTTTAGGATGGACTTCAAATCCAACTTGCATCTTTCCTCCTGGTTGTTGAACCAAAATGCCAAAAATCACACATCTGATATTGTTGATACCATGACCAGATTGTATAGTCTTTTAGTTTAAAAAATTGTCTTTTTTAGGATGGACTTAAAATCCAACTTGCATCTTTCCTCCTGGTTGTTGAACCAAAATGCCAAAAGCACACATCTGACATTGTTGATACCATGACCAGATTGTATAGTTTAAAAATTGCATCTTTTAGGATTTAAAAAACTTGTCTTTTCCTTGGGATGGACACATCTGAATTGTTGATACCATGACCAATTGTATAGTCTTTTAGTTTAAAAATTGTCTTTTAGGATGGACTTTCCAACTTGCATCCCTCCTGGTTGTTGAACCAAAATGTTAAAAGCACATCATCTGACATTGTTGATAAAATTGTCTTTTGGATGGACTTACATCAATCACATCTTTCCTCCTGGTTGTTGAACCAGATTGACATAGTCTTTTAGTTTAAAAAAAATTGTCTTTTAGGATGGACTTCAAATCCAACTTGCATCTTTCCTCCTGGTTGTTGAACCAAAATGCCAAAAGCACACATCTGACGTTGATGATACCATGACCAGATTGTATAGTCTTTTAGTTTAAAATTGTCTTTTAGGATGGACTTCAAATCCAACTTGCATCTTTCCTCCTGGTTGTTGAACCAAATGCCAAAAGCACATCTGACATTGTTGATACCATGACCAGATTGTATAGTCTTTTAGTTTAAAAATTGTCTTTTTAGGATGGACTTAAAATCCAACTTGCATCTTTCCTCCTGGTTGTTGAACCAAAATGCCAAAAATCACACATCTGACATTGTTGATACCATGACCAGATTGTATAGTCTTTTAGTTTAAAATTGTCTTTAGGATGGACTTCAAATCCAACTTGCATCTTTTCCTCCTGGTTGTTGAACCAAATGCCAAAAAGCACATCTGACATTGTTGATACCATGACCAGATTGTATAGTCTTTAGTTTAAAAATTGTCTTTTAGGATGGACTTCAAACCAACTTGCATCTTTCCTCCTGGTTGTTGAACCAAATGCCAAAAGCACACATCTGACATTGTTGATACCATGACCAGATTGTATAGTCTTTTAGTTTAAAAATTGTCTTTTAGGATGGACTTCAAATCCAACTTGCATCTTTCCTCCTGGTTGTTGAACCAAAATGTCTTTAGTTTAAAAGAATTGTCTTTTAAAAAGGTCACACATCTGACATTGTTGATACCATGACCAGATTGTATAGTCTTTTAGTTTAAAATTGTCTTTAGGATGGACTTCAAATCCAACTTTCTCCTCTGCATCTTTCCTCCTGGTTGTTGAACCAAAATGCCAAAAGCACACATCTGACATTGTTGATACCATGACCAGATTGTATAGTCTTTTTAGTTTAAAAATTGTCTTTTAGGATGGACTTAAAATCCAACTTGCATCTTTCCCTGGTTGTTGAACCAAAATGCCAAAAGCACACATCTGTTTGTTGATACCATGACCAGATTGTATAGTCTTTAGTTTAAAAATTGTACTTTTTTGGATGGACTTCAAATCCAACTTGCATCTTTCCTCCTGGTTGTTGAACCAAAATGCCAAAATCACACATCTGACATTGTTGATACCATGACCAGATTGTATAGTCTTTAGTTTAAAAATTGTCTTTAGGATGGACTTCAAATCCAACTTGCATCTTTCCTCCTGGTTGTTGAAACCAAAATGCCAAAAAGCACACATCTGACATTGTTGATACCATGACCAGATTGTATAGTCTTTAGTTTAAAAATTGTCTTTTAGGATGGACTTCAAATCCAACTTGCATCTTTCCTCCTGGTTGTTGAACCAAAATGCCAAAAAAGCACACATCTGACATTGTTGATACCATGACCAGATTGTATAGTCTTTAGTTTAAAAATTGTCTTTTTGGATGGACTTCAAATCCAACTGCATCTTTCCTCCTGGTTGTTGAACCAAAATGCCAAAAGCACACATCTGACATTGTTGATACCATGACCAGATTGTATAGTCTTTTAGTTTAAAATTGTCTTTTAGGATGGACTTAAATCCAACTTGCATCTTTCCTCCTGGTTGTTGAACCAAAATGCCAAAGCACACATCTGACATTGTTGATACCATGACCAGATTGTATAGTCTTTTAGTTTAAAAAATTGTCTTTTAGGATGGACTTCAAATCCAACTTGCATCTTTTCCTCCTGGTTGTTGAACCAAAATGCCAAAAAGCACACATCTGACATTGTTGATACCATGACCAGATTGTATAGTCTTTTAGTTTAAAATTGTCTTTTAGGGATGGACTTTAAATCAACTTGCATCTTTCCTCCCATTATTGAACCAAAATGCCAAAAAGCACACATCTGACATTGTTGATACCATGACCAGATTGATCTTTTAGTTTAAAATTGTCTTTTTAGATGGACTTCCTTTTGTTTAAAAATTGTCAATGGACTTTCTTTCCTCCTGGTTGTTGAACCAAAATGCCAAAAATCACACATCTGACATTGTTGATACCATGACAGATTGTATAGTCTTTTAGTTTAAAAAATTGTCTTTTAGGATGGACTTCAAATCCAACTTGCATCTTTCCTCCTGGTTGTTGAACCAAAATGCCAAAATCACACATCTGACATTGTTGATACCATGACCAGATTGTATAGTCTTTTAGTTTAAAATTGTCTTTTAGGATGGACTTCAAATCCAACTTGCATCTTTCCTCCTGGTTGTTGAACCAAATGCCAAAAGCACATCTGACATTGTTGATACCATGACCAGATTGTATAGTCTTTTAGTTTAAAATTGTCTTTTTAGGATGGACTTCAAATCCAACTTGCATCTTTCCTCCTGGTTGTTGAACCAAAATGCCAAAAGCACACATCTGACATTGTTGATACCATGACCAGATTGTATAGTCTTTTAGTTTAAAAATTGTCTTTTAGATGGATAAATCTTCCCTTGTAATCCTCCTGGTTGTTTGCATCTTTAGTTTAAAAATTGTCTTTTAGATGGACCAATCCCTGGTTGTTGAACCAAAATGCCAAAAGCACACATCTGACATTGTTGATACCATGACCAGATTGTATAGTCTTTAGTTTTAAATTGTCTTTTAGGATGGACTTCAAATCCAACTTGCATCTTTCCTCCTGGTTGTTGAACCAAAATGCCAAAAAAGCACACATCTGACATTGTTGATACCAGATTGTATAGTCATGACCAGATTTTAGTATAGTCTTTCCTCCTGGTTGTTGAAAAATTCTGACATTGTTGATACCATGGATTGTATAGTCTTTTAGTTTAAAAATTGTTTTTGGGATGGACTTCAAATCCAACTTGCATCTTTCCTCCTGGTTGTTGAACCAAAAACACATGACATTAATTTGATACGCAACCAAAAATCTTTACACATCTGACATTGTTGATACCATCTGACATTGACCAGATTGTATAGTCTTTTAGTTTAAAAATTGTCTTTTAGGATGGACTTAAAATCAACTTGGATGGAACCAAAATGCCAAATCCAACATCTGACATCTTTCCTCCAGATTGTATAGTCTTTTAGTTTAAAAATTGAATAGACCAAATTGCATCTTTCCTCCTGGTTTGTTGAACAAAATGCAAAATCACATCTGACATTGTTGATACCATGACCAGATTGTATAGTCTTTTAGTTTAAAAATTGTCTTTTCCTCCTGGATGGACTTCAAATCCAACTTGCATCTTGGTTGTTGAACCAAAATCCTCCCAGTTGTATGAACCAAAATGTTGTTGAAAAATGCACAATATCTGACATTGTTGATACCATGACCAGATTGTATAGTCTTTTTAGTTTAAAAATTGTCTTTTAGGATGGACTTCAAATCCAACTTGCATCTTTCCTCCTGGTTGTTGAACCAAAATGTTAAAAAGTGCACACATCTGACATTGTTGATACCATGACCAGATTGTATAGTCTTTTAGTTTAAAAATTGTCTTTTAGGATGGACTTCAAATCCAACTTGCATCTTTCCTCCTGGTTGTTGAACCAAAATGCAAAATCACACATCTGACATTGTTGATACCATGACCAGATTGTATAGTCTTTTAGTTTAAAAATTGTCTTTTAGGATGGACTTAAAATCCAACTTGCATCTTTCCTCCTGGTTGTTGAACCAAAAAAATGCCAAAAGCACACATCTGACATTGTTGATACCATGACCAGATTGTATAGTCTTTAGTTTTAAAAATTGTCTTTTTTTAGGATAGACTTCAAATCCAACTTGCATCTTTCCTCCTGGTTGTTGAACCAAAATGCAAAAGCAAAATGGATACCATGACCAGATTGTATAGTCTTTTAGTTTAAAAATTTACTTTTAGATGGACATTGTTGAAACCAAAATAAAATCCATGACATTGTTGATACCATGATTGTATAGTCTTTAGTTTAAAAATTGTCTTTTTTAGGATGGACTTCAAATCCAACTTGCATCTTTCCTCCTGGTTGTTGAACAAAATGCTAAAATGCATTGTTGATACAAAAGTCACACATCTGACATTGTTGATACCATGACCAGATTGTATAGTCTTTAGTTTAAAAATTGTCTTTTTAGGATGGACTTCAAAAATCCAACTTGCATCTTTCCTCCTGGTTGTTGAACCAAAATGTTAAAATAGTCTTTTAGTTTAAAATTGTCTTTACATCTGACATTGTTGATACCATGACCAGATTGTATAGTCTTTTAGTTTAAAATTGTCTTTTAGGATGGACTTCAAATCCAACTTGCATCTTTCCTCCTGGTTGTTGAACCAAAATGCAAAATCACACATCTGACATTGTTGATACCATGACCAGATTGTATAGTCTTTTAGTTTAAAAATTGTCTTTTAGGGATGGACTTAAAATCCAACTTGCATCTTTCCTCCCAGTTGTTGAACCAAATGCTCAAAAGCACATCTGACATTGTTGATACCATGACCAGATTGTATAAAATTTAAAATTGTTTTAGGATGGACTTTAGTTGTTGAAAAAATTGTCTTTGTTGATACCATGACCAGATTGGAGTTTAAAATTTTACTTTAGGACAAAAAATCCAACTTGCATCTTTCCTCCTGGTTGTTGAACCAAAATGCCAAAAATCACACATCTGACATTGTTGATACCATGACCAGATTGTATAGTCTTTTAGTTTAAAATTGTCTTTTTAGGATGGACTTCAAATCCAACTTGCATCTTTCCTCCTGGTTGTTGAACCAAAATGCTTAAAATCTCTGACATTGTTGATACCATGACCAGATTGTATAGTCTTTAGTTTAAAATTTGTCTTTTAGGATGGACTTCAAATCCAACTTTGCATCTTTCCTCCTGGTTGTTGAAACAAAATGCAAAATCACACATCTGACATTGTTGATACCAGATTATCTTTAGTTTGTAAAATTGTCTTTTATGGACTTTAAAACTTGCATTTTTAGGATGGAACTTAAAATCCAATCTGCATTGTTGATACCATGACCAGATTGTTAGTCTTTAAAAAATTTACCAAATTGCATCAAAAAAGCACACATCTGACATTGTTGATACCATGACCAGATTGTATAGTCTTTAGTTTAAAATTGTCTTTTTAGGATGGAATTAAAAACTTGCATCTTTCCTCCTGGTTGTTGAACCAAAATTGCCAAAATCACATCTGACATTGTTGATACCATGACCAGATTGTATAGTCTTTTTAGTTTAAAAATTGTCTTTTAGGATGGACTTCAAATCCATCCCAAATCTTTCCTCCTGGTTGTTAAACCAAAATGCCAAAAGCACACATCTGACATTGTTGATACCATGACCAGATTGTATAGTCTTTAGTTTAAAAATTGTCTTTTAGGATGGACTTCAAATCCAACTTGCATCCTGGTTGTTGAACCAAAATCTCTGACATTGTTGATACCATGACCAGATTGTATAGTCTTTAGTTTAAAAATTTACTTTTAGGATGGACTTTCAAATCTATCCTGCATCTGTCCTCCCAGTTGTGAAACCAAATGCTGACGTCTGACATTGTTGATACCATGACCAGATTGTATAGTCTTTTAGTTTAAAATTGTCTTTTTAGGATGGACTTCAAATCCAACTTGCATCTTTCCTCCTGGTTGTTGAACCAAAATGCCAAAAAGCACACATCTGACATTGTTGATACCATGACCAGATTGTATAGTCTTTTAGTTTAAAATTGACTTTCCAGGATGGACTTCAAAACCAAATGCTGCACATTGTTGATACCACATGACCAGATTGTATAGTCAGTTTAAAATTGTTTTAGGATTGACCTCTTTCCTGGTTGTTGAGATTTGGTTGTTGAACCAAAATTGGTATCTTTCAAAAATGCACACATCTGACATTGTTGATACCATGACCAGATTGTATAGTCTTTTTAGTTTAAAATTGTACTTTAGGATGGACTTAAAATCCAACTTGCATCTTTCCTCCTGGTTGTTGAACCAAAATTGTATAGTGTTTAAAATCACACATCTGACATTGTTGATACCATGACCAGATTGTATAGTCTTTTAGTTTAAAATTGTCTTTTAGGATGGACTTCAAAATCCAACTTGCATCTTTCCTCCTGGTTGTTGAACCAAAATGCCAAAAATCACACATCTGACATTGTTGATACCATGACCAGATTGTATAGTCTTTTAGTTTAAAAATTGTCTTTTAGGATGGACTTCAAATCCAACTTGCATCTTTCCTCCTGGTTGTTGAACCAAAATGCCAAAATCACACATCTGACATTGTTGATACCATGACCAGATTGTATAGTCTTTTAGTTTAAAAATTTACTTTTAGGATAGACTTAAAATCCAACTTGCATCTTTCCTCCTGGTTGTTGAACCAAAATGCCAAAATCACACATCTGACATTGTTGATACCATGACCAGATTGTATAGTCTTTTAGTTTAAAAATTGTCTTTTAGGATGGACTTCAAATCCAACTTGCATCTTTCCTCCTGGTTGTTGAAAACCAAAATGTTAAAAAAGCACACATCTGACATTGTTGATACCATGACCAGATTGTATAGTCTTTTAGTTTAAAATTTACTTTAGGATGGACTTCAAATCCAACTTGCATCTTTCCTCCTGGTTGTTGAACCAAATGCATCTTTCCCTGGTTGTTGAAAAATCATCTGACATTGTTGATACCATGACCAGATTGTATAGTCTTTAGTTTAAAAATTGTCTTTTAGGATGGACTTCAAATCCAACTTGCATCTTTCCTCCTGCTTGTTGAACCAAATGCCAAAAAAGCACACATCTGACATTGTTGATACCATGACCAGATTGTATAGTCTTTTTAGTTTAAAAAATTGTCTTTTAGGATGGACTTCAAATCCAACTTGCATCTTTCCTCCTGGTTGTTGAACCAAAATGTGCACAAATCTTTCACTCTGGTTGTTGATCATACACACCAGATTGATAGTTCATTTAAAATTGTCTTTTAGGATGGACTTCAAATCCAACTGCATCTTTCCTCCTGGTTGTTGAACCAAAATGCCAAAATCACACATCTGACATTGTTGATACCATGACCAGATTGTATAGTCTTTAGTTTAAAAATTGTCTTTTAGGATGGACTTCAAATCCAAAAGTACCTGCATCTTTCCTCCTGGTTGTTTAAAAATCTTTTAACCAAATGCCAAAACCAAAGTTAAAACACATCTGACATTGTTGATACCATGACCAGATTGTATAGTCTTTAAAATTGTTTTTGGAAAAATCCAACTTGTATCTTTCCTCCTGGTTGTTGAACCAAAATAGCACACATCTGAAACCATGACCAAGTCTTGCATGGACTTTCCAACTTGCATCTTTCTCCTGGTTGTTGAACCAAAATGCCAAAAGCACACATCTGACATTGTTGATACCATGACCAGATTGTATAGTCTTTAGTTTAAAAATTGTCTTTTTAGATGGACTTCAAATCCAACTTGCATCTTTCCTCCTGGTTGTTGAACCAAAATGCAAAATCACACATCTTTTAGTTTAAAAAAATTGTCATTGTTGAACCAAAATACCACATTATTGACCACCAGATTGTATAGTCTTTAGTTTAAAAATTGTCTTTTTAGGATGGACTTCAAATCCAACTTGCATCTTTCCTCCTGGTTGTTGAACCAAAATGCCAAAAGCACACATCTGACATTGTTGATACCATGACCAGATTGTATAGTCTTTTAGTTTAAAATTGTCTTTTAGGATGGACTTAAAATCCAACTTGCATCTTCCTCCTGGTTGTTGAACCAAAATGCCAAAAGCACACATCTGACATTGTTGATACCATGACCAGATTGTATAGTCTTTTAGTTTAAAAATTGTCTTTTAGGATGGACTTCAAATCCAACTTGCATCTTTCCTCCTGGTTGTTGAACCAAAATGAAAGCACATCTGACATTGTTGATACCAACCAGATTGTATAGTCTTTAGTTTAAAAATCAGATGGACTCAAATCTTGACATTGTTGAACCAAAATGCCAAAATCACACATCTGACATTGTTGATACCATGACCAGATTGTATAGTCTTTTAGTTTAAAAATTGTCTTTAGGATGGACTTTAAATCCAACTTGCATCTTTCCTCCAACTGTTGAACCAAATGCCAAAATCACACATCTGACATTGTTGGATACCATGACCAGATTGTATAGTCTTTAGTTTAAAAATTGTCTTTTAGGATGGACTTAAAATCCAACTTGCATCTTTCCTCCTGGTTGTTGAACCAAAATGCCAAAAAGCACACATCTGACATTGTTGATACCATGACCAGATTGTATAGTCTTTAGTTTAAAATTGTCTTTTAGGATGGACTTTAAATCCAACTTGCATCTTTCCTCCTGGTTGTTGAACCAAATGCCAAAATCACACATCTGACATTGTTGATTGTTGAACCATGACCAGATTGTATAGTCTTTTTAGTTTAAAATTGTCTTTTAGGATGGACTTCAAATCCAACTTGCATCTTTCCTCCTGGTTGTTGAACCAAAATGCCAAAAGCACACATCTGACATTGTTGATACCATGACCAGATTGTATAGTCTTTTAGTTTAAAAATTGTCTTTTAGGATGGACTTTAAATCCAACTTGCTTTCCTCCTGGTTGTTGAACCAAATGCCAAAAGCACACATCTGACATTGTTGATACCATGACCAGATTGTATAGTCTTTAGTTTAAAATTGTCTTTTTAGATCTTTTTTGCAGGATGGAACTTAAAATCAACATCTGACATTGTTGATTTCCTCCTGGTTGTTGAACCAAAATGCCTCCTGGTTGTTGGAAAAAATGCAAAAAGCACATCTGACATTGTTGATACCATGACCAGATTGTATAGTCTTTTAGTTTAAAAATTGTCTTTTTAGGATGGACTTCAAATCCAACCTGCATCTTTCCTCCTGGTTGTTGAACCAAAATGCCAAAAGCACACATCTGACATTGTTGATACCATGACCAGATTGTATAGTCTTTTAGTTTAAAATTGTCTTTTAGGATGGACTTCAAATCCAACTTGCATCTTTCCTCCTGGTTGTTGAACCAAAATGCCAAAAGCACACATCTGACATTGTTGATACCATGACCAGATTGTATAGTCTTTTGTTTTAAAAATTTGACATTTTGAGGATGGACTTCAAAATCCAACTTTAGCATCTTTCCTCCTGGTTGTTGAACCAAAATGCCAAAAAGCACACATCTGACATTGTTGATACCATGACCAGATTGTATAGTCTTTTAGTTTAAAAATTGTCTTTTAGGATGGACTTCAAATCCAACTTGCATCTTTCCTCCTGGTTGTTGAACCAAAATGCCAAAAGCACACATCTGACATTGTTGATACCATGACCAGATTGTATAGTCTTTAGTTTAAAAATTGTCTTTTTAGGATGGACTTCAAATCCAACTTGCATCTTTCCTCCTGGTTGTTGGAACCAAAATGCCAAAATACATCTGACATTGTTGATACCATGACCAGATTGTATAGTCTTTTAGTTTAAAAATTTACTTTTAGGATAGACTTAAAATCCAACTTGCATCTTTCCTCCTGGTTGTTGAACCAAAATACAAAATGCATTGTTGATACCAAAGATTGTATAGTCTTTTTACATGGACAAATCTGACATTGTTGATACCATGACCAGATTGTATAGTCTTTTAGTTTAAAAATTGTCTTTTTTAGGATGGACTTCAAATCCAACTTGCATCTTTCCTCCTGGTTGTTGAACCAAAATGCCAAAAGCACACATCTGACATTGTTGATACCATGACCAGATTGTATAGTCTTTAGTTTAAAATTTACTTTTAGGATGGACTTTAAATCCAACTTGCATCTTTCCTCCTGGTTGTTGAACCAAAATGCCAAAAGCACACATCTGACATTGTTGATACCATGACCAGATTGTATAGTCTTTTAGTTTAAAATTGTCTTTTAGGATGGACTTAAATCCAACTTGCATCTTTCCTCCTGGTTGTTGAACCAAATGCCAAAAGCACACATCTGACATTGTTGATACCATGACCAGATTGTATAGTCTTTTAGTTTAAAATTGTCTTTTAGGATGGACTTCAAATCCAACTTGCATCTTTCCTCCTGGTTGTTGAACCAAAATGCCAAAAGCACACATCTGACATTGTTGATACCATGACCAGATTGTATAGTCTTTTAGTTTAAAAATTGTCTTTTAGGATGGACTTCAAATCCAACTTGCATCTTTCCTCCTGGTTGTTGAACCAAAATGCCAAACACATCTGACATTGTTGATACCATGACCAGATTGTATAGTCTTTTAGTTTAAAAAATTGTCTTTTTTAGGATGGACATTAAATCAACCTGCATCTTTGCTCCTGGTTGTTGAAACCAAAATGCCAAAAGCCACATCTGATTGTTGATACCATGACCAGATTGTATAGTCTTTTAGTTTAAAATTGTCTTTAGGATGGACTTCAAATCCAACTTGCATCTTTCCTCCTGGTTGTTGAACCAAAATGCCAAAAAGCACACATCTGACATTGTTGATACCATGACCAGATTGTATAGTCTTTTAGTTTAAAAATTGTCTTTTAGGATGGACTTAAATCCAACTTGCATCTTTCCTCCTGGTTGTTGAACCAAAATGCCAAAAGCACACATCTGACATTGTTGATACCATGACCAGATTGTATAGTCTTTTAGTTTAAAATTGTCTTTTAGGATGGACTTAAAATCCAACTTGCATCTTTCCTCCTGGTTGTTGAACCAAAATGCCAAAAATCACACATCTGACATTGTTGATACCATGACCAGATTGTATAGTCTTTTAGTTTAAAAATTGTCTTTTAGGATGGACTTCAAATCCAACTTGCATCTTTCCTCCTGGTTGTTGAACCAAAATGCCAAAAGCACACATCTGACATTGTTGATACCATGACCAGATTGTATAGTCTTTTAGTTTAAAATTGTCTTTAGGATGGACTTCAAATCCAACTTGCATCTTTCCTCCTGGTTGTTGAACCAAAATGCCAAAAGCACACATCTGACATTGTTGATACCATGACCAGATTGTATAGTCTTTTAGTTTAAAAATTGTCTTTAGGATGGACTTTCCAGTTTTCCTCCTGGTTGTTGAAAAAATGTCTGACATTGTTGATACCATGGATTGACTTTTAAAAAATTGTCTTTTAGGATGGACTTCGTCAACTTGCATCTTTCCTCCTGGTTGTTGAACCAAAATGCCAAAAAGCACACATCTGACATTGTTGATACCATGACCAGATTGTATAGTCTTTTAGTTTAAAAAATTTACTTTTAGGATTAAATCCATGGACTTTCAAATCCAATCTGACATTGCATACCATGACCAGATTTCCTCCTTTAGTTGTTTTTAGAACCAAAATGCCTTTCCTCCTCGTTGTTGAAAAAATGCAAAAATCATCTGACATTGTTGATACCATGACCAGATTGTATAGTCTTTTAGTTTAAAAATTGTCTTTTTAGGATGGACTTCAAATCCAACTTGCATCTTTCCTCCTGGTTGTTGAACCAAAATGCCAAAAAGCACACATCTGACATTGTTGATACCATGACCAGATTGTATAGTCTTTTAGTTTAAAAATTGTCTTTTAGGATGGACTTCAAATCCAACTTGCATCTTTCCTCCTGGTTGTTGAACCAAAATGCCAAATCACACATCTGACATTGTTGATACCATGACCAGATTGTATAGTCTTTTAGTTTAAAAATTGTCTTTTAGGATGGACTTCAAATCCAACTTGCATCTTTCCTCCTGGTTGTTGAACCAAATGCCAAAATCACACATCCGACATTGTTGATACCATGACCAGATTGTATAGTCTTTTAGTTTAAAAATTGTCTTTTAGGATGGACTTCAAATCCAACTTGCATCTTTCCTCCTGGTTGTTGAACCAAAATGCCAAAAGCACACATCTGACGTTGTTGATACCATGACCAGATTGTATAGTCTTTTAGTTTAAAAATTGTCTTTTTGCAGGATGGACTTCAAATCCAACTTGCAGTTTAAAATTGTCTTTCCTCCTTGTTGGTTGTTGAACCAAAATGCCAAAAGCACACATCTGACGTTGTTGATACCATGACCAGATTGTATAGTCTTTTAGTTTAAAAATTGTCTTTTAGGATGGACTTCAAATCCAACTTGCATCTTTCCTCCTGGTTGTTGAACCAAAATGCCAAAAGCACACATCTGACGTTGATGATACCATGACCAGATTGTATAGTCTTTTAGTTTAAAAATTGTCTTTTAGGATGGACTTCAAATCCAACTTGCATCTTTCCTCCTGGTTGTTGAACCAAAATGCCAAAAGCACACATCTGACATTGTTGATACCATGACCAGATTGTATAGTCTTTTAGTTTAAAAATTTGTCTTTTAGGATGGACTTAAATCACAACTTGCATCTTTCCCATCCTCCTTGTTGAAACCAAATGCCAAAGCACACATCTGACATTGTTGATACCATGACCAGATTGTATAGTCATGACCAACTCTGCATCTTTCCTCCTGATTCTGACATTGTTGATACCATGACCAGATTTTAGTCTTTAAAAAATTGTCTTTTAGGATGGACTTCAAATCCAACTTGCATCTTTCCTCCTGGTTGTTGAACCAAAATGCCAAAAAATCACACATCTGACATTGTTGATACCATGACCAGATTGTATAGTCTTTTAGTTTAAAAATTGTCTTTTAGGATGGACTTCAAATCCAACTTGCATCTTTCCTCCTCGTTGTTGAACCAAAATGCCAAAAGCACACATCTGACATTGTTGATACCATGACCAGATTGTATAGTCTTTTAGTTTAAAAATTGTCTTTTAGGATGGACTTCAAATCCAACTTGCATCTTTCCTCCTCGTTGTTGAACCAAAATGCCAAAATTCTGACATTGTTGATACCATGACCAGATTGTATAGTCTTTTAGTTTAAAATTGTCTTTTTAGGATGGACTTCAAATCCAACTTGCATCTTTCCTCCTGGTTGTTGAACCAAAATGCCAAAAGCACACATCTGACATTGTTGATACCATGACCAGATTGTATAGTCTTTTAGTTTAAAAATTGTCTTTTATGGATGGATCTTTCCTCCTCGTTGTTGAACCAAAATGCAAAAGCATCTTTCCTCCAGATTGTATAGTTGTTGGAACCAAAATGCCAAAATGCAAACATCTGACATTGTTGATACCATGACCAGATTGTATAGTCTTTTAGTTTAAAAATTGTCTTTTAGGATGGACTGATTGCATTGTCTTTCTTCAAATCAACCTTTCTCTGTTGTTGATCCAACTTGCATCTTTCCTCCTGGTTGTTGAACCAAAATGCCAAAAGCACACATCTGACATTGTTGATACCATGACCAGATTGTATAGTCTTTTTTAAAATTGTTTAAAACTTCAAATTGTCTTTCCTCCTCGGATTGAACCAAAATGCCAAAAATCCAACTTGACATTGTTTCCATCCTTGTATAGTTTTTAGTTTAAAACCTTCAAAAACTGCCTTTCCTCCTCGTTGTTGAACCAAAATGCAAAGCACATCTGACATTGTTGATACCATGACCAGATTGTATAGTCTTTAGTTTAAAAATTGTCTTTTAGGATGGACTTCAAATCCAACTTGCATCTTTCCTCCTGGTTGTTGAACCAAAATGCCAAAAGCACACATCTGACATTGTTGATACCATGACCAGATTGTATAGTCTTTTAGTTTAAAAATTGTCTTTTAGGATGGACTTCAAATCCAACTTGCATCTTTCCTCCTGGTTGTTGAACCAAAATGCCAAAAGCACACATCTGACATTGTTGATACCATGACCAGATTGTATAGTCTTTTAGTTTAAAAATTGTCTTTTTAGGATGGACTTCAAAATCCAACTTGCATCTTTCCTCCTGGTTGTTGAACCAAAATGCCAAAAGCACACATCTGACATTGTTGATACCATGACCAGATTGTATAGTCTTTTAGTTTAAAATTGTCTTTTAGGATGGACTTAAATCCAACTTGCATCTTTCCTCCTGGTTGTTGAACCAAAATGCCAAAAGCACACATCTGACATTGTTGATACCATGACCAGATTGTATAGTCTTTTAGTTTAAAAATTGTCTTTTAGGATGGACTTCAAATCCAACTTGCATCTTTCCCTTGTCCTGCCAAAAGCACACATGAACCAAATTGTATAGTCTTTTAAAAATTGTCACTTCAAATCATCTGACATTGTTGATACCATTGACCAGATTGTATAGTCTTTTAGTTTAAAAATTGTCTTTTAGGATGGACTTCAAATCCAACTTGCATCTTTCCTCCTGGTTGTTGAACCAAAATGCCAAAAGCACACATCTGACATTGTTGATACCATGACCAGATTGTATAGTCTTTTAGTTTAAAAATTGTCTTTTAGGATGGACTTCAAATCCAATCATCTTTCCTCCTGGTTGTTGAACCAAATGCCAAAAGCACATCTGACATTGTTGATACCATGACCAGATTGTATAGTCTTTTAGTTTAAAAATTGTCTTTTTAGGATGGACTTCAAATCCAACTTGCATCTTTCCTCCTGGTTGTTGAACCAAAATGCCAAAACACACATCTGACATTGTTGATACCATGACCAGATTGTATAGTCTTTTAGTTTAAAAATTGTCTTTTAGGATGGACTTCAAATCAACTTGCATCTTTCCTCCTGGTTGTTGAACCAAAATGCCAAAATCACACATCTGACATTGTTGATACCATGACCAGATTGTATAGTCTTTAGTTTAAAATTGTCTTTTAGGATGGACTTCAAATCCAACTTGCATCTTTCCTCCTGGTTGTTGAACCAAAATGCCAAAAAGCACACATCTGACATTGTTGATACCATGACCAGATTGTATAGTCTTTTAGTTTAAAAATTGTCTTTTAGGATGGACTTCAAATCCCTCCTGGTTGTGCATTTAAAATTGTCTTTCTTTCTCCTGGTTGTTGAACCAAAATGCCTTTTAAAAAATTGCACACATCTGACATTGTTGATACCATGACCAGATTGTATAGTCTTTTAGTTTAAAAATTGTCTTTTTAGGATGGACTTCAAATCCAACCATGCATCTTTCCTCCTGGTTGTTGAACCAAAATGCCAAAGCACATCACATCTTTGTTGATACCATGACCAGATTGTATAGTCTTTTAGTTTAAAAATTGTCTTTTAGGATGGACTTCAAATCCAACTTGCATCTTTCCTCCTGGTTGTTGAACCAAAATGCTAAAATCACACATCTGACATTGTTGATACCATGACCAGATTGTATAGTCTTTTAGTTTAAAATTGTTTTTTAATGGACTTCAAATCAACTTGCATCTTTCCTCCTGGTTGTTGAACTTTTAAAACACATCTGACATTGTTGATACCATGATGTATAGTCTTTTAGTTTAAAAATTGTCTTTTAGGATGGACTTCAAATCCAACTTGCATCTTTCCTCCTGGTTGTTGAACCAAAATGCCAAAAGCACACATCTGACATTGTTGATACCATGACCAGATTGTATAGTCTTTTAGTTTAAAATTGTCTTTTAGGATGGACTTCAAATCCTCATCTTTCCTCCTGGTTGTTGAACCAAAATGCCAAAATCACACATCTGACATTGTTGATACCATGACCAGATTGTATAGTCTTTTAGTTTAAAAATTGTCTTTTTAGGATGGACTTCAAATCCAACTTGCATCTTTCCTCCTGGTTGTTGAACCAAAATGCCAAAAGCACACATCTGACATTGTTGATACCATGACCAGATTGTATAGTCTTTTAGTTTAAAAATTGTCTTTTTAGGATGGACTTCAAATCCAACTTGCATCTTTCCTCCTGGTTGTTGAACCAAAATGCCAAAAGCACACATCTGACATTGTTGATACCATGACCAGATTGTATAGTCTTTTTTGTTTAAAAATTGTCTTTTTAGATGGACTTAAAATCCAACTTGCATCTTTCCTCCTAGTTGTTGAACCAAAATGCCAAAATCACATCTGACATTGTTGATACCATGACCAGATTGTATAGTCTTTTAGTTTAAAAATTGTCTTTTAGGATGGACTTAAATCCAACATCTTTCCTCCTGGTTGCATCTTTCCATCCTGGTTTTTAGTTTAAAATTGAACCTTCAAAATGCATCTTTCCTCCTGGTTGTTGAAAAAATGCAAAAGCACATCTGACATTGTTGATACCATGACCAGATTGTATAGTCTTTTAGTTTAAAAATTGTCTTTTAGGATGGACTTCAAATCCAACTTGCATCTTTCCTCCTGGTTGTTGAACCAAAATGCCAAAAAGCACACATCTGACATTGTTGATACCATGACCAGATTGTATAGTCTTTTAGTTTAAAAATTGTCTTTTTAGGATGGACTTCAAATCCAACTTGCATCTTTCCTCCTGGTTGTTGAACCAAAATGCCAAAAGCACACAAAATTGTTGATACACATTGTATAGTCTTTAGTTTAAATTGTTGATGGACCAATCCAACTGACCAGATTGTTGAACCAAAATGTCTTTTTGTTGAGTTTAAAAAATTGTCTTTTAGGATGGACTTCAAATCCAACTTGCATCTTTCCTCCTGGTTGTTGAACCAAAATGCCAAAAGCACACATCTGACATTGTTGATACCATGACCAGATTGTATAGTCTTTTAGTTTAAAAATTGTCTTTTAGGATGGACTTCAAATCCAACTTGCATCTTTTCCTCCTGGTTGTTGAACCAAAATGCTTTTAAAAGCACACATCTGACATTGTTGATACCATGACCAGATTGTATAGTCTTTTAGTTTAAAAATGTCTTTTAGGATGGACTTCAAATCCAACTTGCATCTTTCCTCCTGGTTGTTGAACCAAAATGCCAAAAATCACACATCGACATTGTTGATACCATGAAGATTGTATAGTCTTTTAGTTTAAAATTGTCTTTTAGGATGGACTTCTCCAACTTGCATTTTCCTCCTGGTTGTTGAACCAAAATGCCATGACCAGATTGTTTAAATACCATGACCAGATTGTATAGTCTTTTAGTTTAAAAATTGTCTTTTAGGATGGACTTCAAATCCAACTTGCATCTTTCCTCCTGGTTGTTGAACCAAAATGCCAAAAGCACACATCTGACATTGTTGATACCATGACCAGATTGTATAGTCTTTTAGTTTAAAATTGTCTTTTAGGATGGACTTCAAATCCAACTTGCATCTTTCCTCCTGGTTGTTGAACCAAAATGCCAAAATCACACATCTGACATTGTTGATACCATGACCAGATTGTATAGTCTTTTAGTTTAAAAAATTGTCTTTTAGGATGGACTTCAAATCCAACTTGCATCTTTCCTCCTGGTTGTTGAACCAAAATGCCAAAAAGCACACATCTGACATTGTTGATACCATGACCAGATTGTATAGTCTTTTTAGTTTAAAAATTGTCTTTTAGGATGGACTTCCATGAAATCCAAAAAATTGTCTTTTAGCATCTTTCCTCCTGGTTGTTGAACCAAAATGCCAAAAGCACACATCTGACATTGTTGATACCATGACCAGATTGTATAGTCTTTTTAGTTTAAAAATTGTCTTTTTTAGGATGGACTTCAAATCCAACTTGCATCTTTCCTCCTGGTTGTTGAACCAAAATGCCAAAAGCACACATCTGACATTGTTGATACCATGACCAGATTGTATAGTCTTTTAGTTTAAAAATTGTCTTTTAGGATGGGATGGACTTGCAAAAATCTGACATTGTTGATACCATGACCAGATTTCCCTCCTAGTCTGTTTAAAATTGAATGGACCAAAACTTGCATCTTTCCTCCTGGTTGTTGAAACAAAATGCACATCATCTGACATTGTTGATACCATGACCAGATTGTATAGTCTTTTAGTTTAAAAAATTGTCTTTTAGGATGGACTTCAAATCCAACTTGCATCTTTCCTCCTGGTTGTTGAACCAAAATGCCAAAAGCACACATCTGACATTGTTGATACCATGACCAGATTGTATAGTCTTTTAGTTTAAAAATTGTCTTTTAGGATGGACTTCAAATCCAACTTGCATCTTTCCTCCTGGTTGTTGAACCAAAATGCCAAAAGCACACATCTGACATTGTTGATACCATGACCAGATTGTATAGTCTTTTTTAAAATTGTTTTTAAAATTCAAATCTTTTTCCTCCTGGTTGGAACCAAAATGCAAAAGCAAATCTGACAATACCATGACCAGATTGTATAGTCTTTTAGTTTAAAAAATTGTCTTTTAGGATCCTTGCATCTTTCCTCCTGGTTGTTGAACCAAAATGCCAAAAGCACACATCTGACATTGTTGATACCATGACCAGATTGTATAGTCTTTTAGTTTAAAAATTGTCTTTTAGGATGGACTTCAAATCCAACTTGCATCTTTCCTCCTGGTTGTTGAACCAAAATGCCAAAAATACACATCTGACATTGTTGATACCATGACCAGATTGTATAGTCTTTTAGTTTAAAAATTGTCTTTTCCAGGATGGACTTCAAATCCAACTTGACATTGTTTCCTCCTTGGTTTTTTAGTTTTAAAATTGTTTTTAGAACCAAAATGCCTCTGACATTGTTGATACCATGACCAATTGTATAGTCTTTTAGTTTAAAAATTGTCTTTTAGGATGGACTTCAAATCCAACTTGCATCTTTCCTCCTGAAAATGCCAAAATTCTGACATTGTTGATACCATGACCAGATTGTATAGTCTTTTAGTTTAAAATTGTCTTTTAGGATGGACTTCAAATCCAACTTGCATCTTTCCTCCTGGTTGTTGAACCAAAATGCCAAAAGCACACATCTGACATTGTTGATACCATGACCAGATTGTATAGTCTTTTAGTTTAAAAAATTGTCTTTTAGGATGGACTTCAAATCCAACTTGCATCTTTCCTCCTGGTTGTTGAACCAAAATGCCAAAAAGCACACATCTGACATTGTTGATACCATGACCAGATTGTATAGTCTTTTAGTTTAAAAATTGTCTTTTAGGATGGACTTCAAATCCAACTTGCATCTTTCCTCCTGGTTGTTGAACCAAAATGCCAAAAGCACACATCTGACATTGTTGATACCATGACCAGATTGTATAGTCTTTTAGTTTAAAAATTGTCTTTTAGGATGGACTTCAAATCCAACTTGCATCTTTCCTCCTGGTTGTTGAACCAAAATGCCAAAAGCACACATCTGACATTGTTGATACCATGACCAGATTGTATAGTCTTTTAGTTTAAAAATTGTCTTTTAGGATGGACTTCAAATCCAACTTGCATCTTTCCTCCTGGTTGTTGAACCAAAATGCCAAAAGCACACATCTGACATTGTTGATACCATGACCAGATTGTATAGTCTTTTAGTTTAAAAATTGTCTTTTAGGATGGACTTCAAATCCAACTTGCATCTTTCCTCCTGGTTGTTGAACCAAAATGCCAAAAGCACACATCTGACCATTGTTGATACCATGACCAGATTGTATAGTCTTTAGTTTAAAAATTGTCTTTTAGGATGGACTTCAAATCCAACTTGCATCTTTCCTCCTGGTTGTTGAACCCAAATGCCAAAAGCACACATCTGACATTGTTGATACCATGACCAGATTGTATAGTCTTTTAGTTTAAAAATTGTCTTTTAGGATGGACTTCAAATCCAACTTGCATCTTTCCTCCTGATTGTTGAACCAAAATGCCAAAAGCACACATCTGACATTGTTGATACCATGACCAGATTGTATAGTCTTTAGTTTAAAAATTGTCTTTTAGGATGGACTTCAAATCCAACTTGCATCTTTCCTCCTGGTTGTTGAACCAAAATGCCAAAAGCACACATCTGACATTGTTGATACCATGACCAGATTGTATAGTCTTTAGTTTAAAAATTGTCTTTTTTAGGATGGACTTCAAATCCAACTTGCATCTTTCCCTCCTGGTTGTTGAACCAAAATGCCAAAGCACATCTGACATTGTTGATACCATGACCAGATTGTATAGTCTTTTAGTTTAAAATTGTCTTTTTAGGATGGACTTCAAATCCAACTTGCATCTTTCCTCCTGGTTGTTGAACCAAAATGCCAAAAAGCACATCTGACATTGTTGATACCATGACCAGATTGTATAGTCTTTAGTTTAAAAATTGTCTTTTAGGATGGACTTAAAATCCAACTTGCATCTTTCCTCCTGGTTGTTGAAACCAAAATGCCAAAAATCACACATCTGACATTGTTGATACCATGACCAGATTGTATAGTCTTTTAGTTTAAAAATTGTCTTTTAGGATGGACTTCAAATCCAACTTTTCATCTTTGTTGAACCTCCTGGTTGTTGAACCAAAAATGCTTAAAATCAAAAACAAAATGCAAAATCACATCTGACATTGTTGATACCATGACCAGATTGTATAGTCTTTTAGTTTAAAAATTGTCTTTTAGGATGGACTTCAAATCCAACTTGCATCTTTCCTCCTGGTTGTTGAACCAAAATGCCAAAAGCACACATCTGACATTGTTGATACCATGACCAGATTGTATAGTCTTTTAGTTTAAAAATTGTCTTTTTAGGATGGACTTCAAATCTTTCAACCAAAATTGCATCTTTCCTCCTGGTTGTTGAACCAAAATGCCAAAAAGCACACATCTGACATTGTTGATACCATGACCAGATTGTATAGTCTTTTTAGTTTAAAAATTGTCTTTTAGGATAGATGGACTTTCCTCCTGGTTGTTGAAAAAAATCCAAAATCACTCTGACATTGTTGATATCTTTCCTCCTTAGTTTAAAATTGTCTTTTTAGGAACCAAATGCCAAAAAATGCAAAAGCACATCTGACATTGTTGATACCATGACCAGATTGTATAGTCTTTTAGTTTAAAAATTGTCTTTTAGGATGGACTTCAAATCCAACTTGCATCTTTCCTCCTGGTTGTTGAACCAAAATGCCAAAAGCACACATCTGACATTGTTGATACCATGACCAGATTGTATAGTCTTTTAGTTTAAAAATTGTCTTTTAGGATGGACTTCAAATCCAACTTGCATCTTTCCTCCTGGTTGTTGAACCAAAATGCCAAAAGCACACATCTGACATTGTTGATACCATGACCAGATTGTATAGTCTTTTAGTTTAAAAATTGTCTTTTAGGATGGACTTCAAATCCAACTTGCATCTTTCCTCCTGGTTGTTGAACCAAAATGCCAAAAGCACACATCTGACATTGTTGATACCATGACCAGATTGTATAGTCTTTTAGTTTAAAAATTTACTTTTAGGATAGACTTCAAATCCAACTTGCATCTTTCCTCCTGGTTGTTGAACCAAAATGCCAAAATCACACATCTGACATTGTTGATACCATGACCAGATTGTATAGTCTTTTAGTTTAAAAATTGTCTTTTAGGATGGACTTCAAATCCAACTTGCATCTTTCCTCCTGGTTGTTGAACCAAAATGCCAAAAATAGCACACATCTGACATTGTTGATACCATGACCAGATTGTATAGTCCATGACCAGATTGTATAGTCTTTTAGTTTAAAAAATTGTCTTTTTTAGGATGGACTTCAAATCCAACTTGCATCTTTCCTCCTGGTTGTTGAACCAAATGCCAAAAGCACACATCTGACATTGTTGATACCATGACCAGATTGTATAGTCTTTTAGTTTAAAAATTGTCTTTTAGGATGGACTTCAAATCCAACTTGCATCTTTCCTCCTGGTTGTTGAACCAAAATGCCAAAAGCACATCTGACATTGTTGATACCATGACCAGATTGTATAGTCTTTTAGTTTAAAAATTGTCTTTTAGGATGGACTTCAAATCCAACTTGCATCTTTCCTCCTGGTTGTTGAACCAAAATGCCAAAAGCACACATCTGACATTGTTGATACCATGACCAGATTGTATAGTCTTTTAGTTTAAAATTGTCTTTTAGGATGGACTTCAAATCCAACTTGCATCTTTCCTCCTGGTTGTTGAACCAAAATGCCAAAAGCACACATCTGACATTGTTGATACCATGACCAGATTGTATAGTCTTTTAGTTTAAAATTGTCTTTTAGGATGGACTTAAAATCCAACTTGCATCTTTCCTCCTGGTTGTTGAACCAAAATGCCAAAAGCACACATCTGACATTGTTGATACCATGACCAGATTGTATAGTCTTTTAGTTTAAAATTGTCTTTTAGGATGGACTTAAAATCCAACTTGCATCTTTCCTCCTGGTTGTTGAACCAAAATGCCAAAAGCACACATCTGACATTGTTGATACCATGACCAGATTGTATAGTCTTTTAGTTTAAAAATTGTCTTTTAGGATGGACTTAAAATCCAACATTGTTGATACCATGACCAGATTTCCTCCTTAGGTTGTTGAACCAAAATGCATCTTTTCCTCCTGGTTGTTGAAAAAAATGCAAAAGCACACATCTGACATTGTTGATACCATGACCAGATTGTATAGTCTTTTAGTTTAAAATTGTCTTTTAGGATGGACTTCAAATCCAACTTGCATCTTTCCTCCTGGTTGTTGAACCAAAATGCCAAAAGCACACATCTGACATTGTTGATACCATGACCAGATTGTATAGTCTTTTTAGTTTAAAAATTGTCTTTTAGGATGGACTTCAAATCCAACTTGCATCTTTCCTCCTGGTTGTTGAACCAAAATGCCAAAGCACACATCTGACATTGTTGATACCATGACCAGATTGTATAGTCTTTTAGTTTAAAAATTGTCTTTTCCTGGTTGTTGAGGATGGACTTTTGGTTTGAAAATTGTCTTTTAGGAAATCCAACTTGCATCTTTCCTCCTGGTTGTTGAACCAAAATGCCAAAAGCTGACATTGTTGATACCATGACCAGATTGTATAGTCTTTTAGAAAAATTGTTGGATGGACTTAAATCCAACTTGCATCTTTCCTCCTGGTTGTTGAACCAAAATGAAAAGCACACATCTGACATTGTTGATACCATGACCAGATTGTAGTTTTTAAAAATTGTCTTTTTAGGATGGACTTCAAATCCAACTTGCATCTTTCCTCCTGGTTGTTGAACCAAAATGCCAAAAGCACACATCTGACATTGTTGATACCATGACCAGATATAGTCTTTTAGTTTAAAATTGTCTTTTAGGATGGACTTCAAATCCAACTTGCATCTTTCCTCCTGGTTGTTGAACCAAAATGCCAAAAGCACACATCTGACATTGTTGATACCATGACCAGATTGTATAGTCTTTTAGTTTAAAATTGTCTTTTAGGATGGACTTCAAATCCAACTTGCATCTTTCCTCCTGGTTGTTGAACCAAAATGCCAAAAGCACACATCTGACATTGTTGATACCATGACCAGATTGTATAGTCTTTTAGTTTAAAAATTGTCTTTTAGGATGGACTTCAAATCCAACTTGCATCTTTCCTCCTGGTTGTTGAACCAAAATGCCAAAAGCCACATCTGACATTGTTGATACCATGACCAGATTGTATAGTCTTTTAGTTTAAAAATTGTCTTTTAGGATGGACTTCAAATCCAACTTGCATCTTTCCTCCTGGTTGTTGAACCAAAATGCCAAAAGCACACATCTGACATTGTTGATACCATGACCAGATTGTATAGTCTTTTAGTTTAAAAATTGTCTTTTAGGATGGACTTCAAATCCAACTTGCATCTTTCCTCCTGGTTGTTGAACCAAAATGCCAAAAGCACACATCTGACATTGTTGATACCATGACCAGATTTTCCTCCTGTATAGTCTTTTAGTTTAAAAGATTGTCTTTTAGGATGGACTTCAAATCCAACTTGCATCTTTCCTCCTGGTTGTTGAACCAAAATGCCAAAAGCACACATCTGACATTGTTGATACCATGACCAGATTGTATAGTCTTTTAGTTTAAAAATTGTCTTTTCTTTCCTCCTGGGTTGAACCAAAATGGACTTGACAATACCATGACCAGATTGTATAGTCTTTTAGTTTAAAATTGTCTTTTAGGATGGACTTTCCTTGCCTTTCCTCCTGGTTGTTGAACCAAAATGCCAAAAAGCACACATCTGACATTGTTGATACCATGACCAGATTGTATAGTCTTTTAGTTTAAAATTGTCTTTTTAGGATGGACTTCAAATCCAACTTGCATCTTTCCTCCTGGTTGTTGAACCAAAATGCCAAAAAGCACATCTGACATTGTTGATACCATGACCAGATTGTACCATGACCAGATTTTCCTCCTGGTTGTTGAACCAAAATGCCTTTTAGTTTAAAAATTGTCTTTTAGGATGGACTTCAAATCCAACTTGCATCTTTCCTCCTGGTTGTTGAACCAAAATGCCAAAAGCACACATCTGACATTGTTGATACCATGACCAGATTGTATAGTCTTTTAGTTTAAAAATTGTCTTTTAGGATGGACTTCAAATCCAACTTGCATCTTTCCTCCTGGTTGTTGAACCAAAATGCCAAAAACACATCTGACACCAGATTGTATAGTCTTTTAGACATTGTTTTCCTCCTGGTTGTTGAACCAAAATAAAAGCCATCTGACCAGATTGTATAGTCTTTTAGTTTAAAATTGTCTTTTTAGGATGGACTTCAAATCCAACTTGCATCTTTCCTCCTGGTTGTTGAACCAAAATGCCAAAAAGCACACATCTGACATTGTTGATACCATGACCAGATTGTATAGTCTTTTAGTTTAAAAATTGTCTTTTAGGATGGACTTCAAATCCAACTTGCATCTTTCCTCCCTGGTTGTTGAACCAAAATGCCAAAAGCACACATCTGACATTGTTGATACCATGACCAGATTGTATAGTCTTTTAGTTTAAAAATTGTCTTTTAGGATGGACTTTCCAACTTGCATCTTTCCTCCTGGTTGTTGAACAAAATGGTTGATACCATGACCAGATTGTATAGTCTTTTAGTTTAAAATTTTGTCTTTTAGGATGGACTTCAAATCCAACTTGCATCTTTCCTCCTGGTTGTTGAACCAAAATGCCAAAAGCACACATCTGACATTGTTGATACCATGACCAGATTGTATAGTCTTTAGTTTAAAAATTGTCTTTTTAGGATGGACTTCAAATCCAACTTGCATCTTTCCTCCTGGTTGTTGAACCAAAATGCCAAAAGCACACATCTGACATTGTTGATACCATGACCAGATTGTATAGTCTTTTTTAGTTTAAAAATTGTCTTTTAGGATGGACTTCAAATCCAACTTGCATCTTTCCTCCTGGTTGTTGTCTTTTAGGAACTTAAAATCCAACTGCATCTTTCCTCTGGTTGTTGAACCAAAATGCCAAAAGCACACATCTGACATTGTTGATACCATGACCAGATTGTATAGTCTTTTAGTTTAAAATTGTCTTTTAGGATGGACTTCAAATCAACTTGCATTTTCCTCTGGTTGTTGAACCAAAATGCCAAATCTTGCATTGTTTCCTCCAGGTTGTCTTTTAGAACCTTTAAAACTTCAAATCCAAAAGTTGTTGACACACATCTGACATTGTTGATACCATGACCAGATTGTATAGTCTTTTAGTTTAAAATTGTCTTTTTAGGATGGACTTAAAATCCAACTTGCATCTTTCCTCCTGGTTGTTGAACCAAAATGCCAAAATCACACATCTGACATTGTTGATACCATGACCAGATTGTATTTAAAAATCTTTTTAGTTTAAAATTGTCTTTTGTTGAGGATGGACTTCAAATCCAACTTGCATCTTTTTTAGGATGGACCTCCTGGTTGTTGAACCAAAATGCCAAAAGCACACATCTGACATTGTTGATACCATGACCAGATTGTATAGTCTTTTAGTTTAAAAATTGTCTTTTTAGGATGGACTTCAAATCCAACTTGCATCTTTCCTCCTGGTTGTTGAACCAAAATGCCAAAAGCACACATCTGACATTGTTGATACCATGACCAGATTGTATAGTCTTTTAGTTTAAAAATTGTCTTTTAGGATGGACTTCAAATCCAACTTGCATCTTTCCTCCTGGTTGTTGAACCAAAATGCCAAAATCACACATCTGACATTGTTGATACCATGACCAGATTGTATAGTCTTTTAGTTTAAAATTGTCTTTTAGGATGGACTTCAAATCCAACTTGCATCTTTCCTCCTGGTTGTTGAACCAAAATGCCAAAAGCACACATCTGACATTGTTGATACCATGACCAGATTGTATAGTCTTTTAGTTTAAAAAATTGTCTTTTAGATGGACATTGTTGTTGAACCAAAATGCCAAAAAGCCATCTGACCAGATTGTATAGTCTTTTAGTTTAAAATTGTCTTTTAGATGGACTTCAAATCCAACTTGCATCTTTCCTCCTGGTTGTTGAACCAAAATGCCAAAAGCACACATCTGACATTGTTGATACCATGACCAGATTGTATAGTCTTTTAGTTTAAAATTGTCTTTTAGGATGGACTTCAAAATCCAACTTGCATCTTTCCTCCTGGTTGTTGAACCAAAATGCCAAAAGCACACATCTGACATTGTTGATACCATGACCAGATTGTATAGTCTTTTAGTTTAAAATTGTCTTTTAGGATGGACTTCAAATCCAACTTGCATCTTTCCTCCTGGTTGTTGAACCAAAATGCCAAAAGCACACATCTGACATTGTTGATACCATGACCAGATTGTATAGTCTTTTTAGTTTAAAATTGTCTTTTAGGATGGACTTCAAATCCAACTTGCATCTTTCCTCCTGGTTGTTGAACCAAAATGCCAAAAAATGCACACATCTGACATTGTTGATACCATGACCAGATTGTATAGTCTTTTAGTTTAAAAATTGTCTTTTAGGATGGACTTCAAAACCATCTTTCATCTTTGTTGAACCAAAATGCCAAAAAGCACACATCTGACATTGAACCATGACCAGAATAGTCTTTTAGTTTAAAATTGTCTTTTAGGATGGACTTCAAATCAACTTGCATCTTTCCTCCTGAACCAAAATTGACATTGTTGATACCATGACCAGATTGTATAGTCTTTTAGTTTAAAAATTGTCTTTTAGGATGGACTTCAAATCCAACTTGCATCTTTCCTCCTGGTTGTTGAACCAAAATGCAAAAGCACACATCTGACATTGTTGATACCATGACCAGATTGTATAGTCTTTTTAGTTTAAAAATTGTCTTTTAGGATGGACTTCAAATCCAACTTGCATCTTTCCTCCTGGTTGTTGAACCAAAATGCCAAAAATCACACATCTGACATTGTTGATACCATGACCAGATTGTATAGTCTTTTAGTTTAAAAATTGTCTTTTAGGATGGACTTCAAATCCAACTTGCATCTTTCCTCCTGGTTGTTGAACCAAAATGCCAAAAGCACACATCTGACATTGTTGATACCATGACCAGATTGTATAGTCTTTTTAGTTTAAAATTGTCTTTTAGGATGGACTTCAAATCCAACTTGCATCTTTTCCTCCTGGTTGTTGAACCAAAAATGCCAAAACACATCTGACATTGTTGATACCATGACCAGATTGTATAGTCTTTTAGTTTAAAAATTGTCTTTTAGGATGGACTTCAAATCCAACTTTGCATCTTTCCTCCTGGTTGTTGAACCAAAATGCCAAAAACACACATCTGACATTGTTGATATGACCATGACCAGATTGTATAGTCTTTTAGTTTAAAAAATTGTCTTTTAGGATGGACTTAGTTTTAAAATTTATTTTTAAATCCAACTTGCATCTTTCCTCCTGGTTGTTGAACCAAAATGCCAAAATCACACATCTGACATTGTTGATACCATGACCAGATTGTATAGTCTTTTTAGTTTAAAATTGTCTTTAGGATGGACATCTTTTAGGATAGACTTTTAGGATAGACTTAAATCCAACTTGCATCTTTCCTCCTGGTTGTTGAACCAAAATGCCAAAAGCACACATCTGACATTGTTGATACCATGACCAGATTGTATAGTCTTTTAGTTTAAAAATTGTCTTTTAGGATGGACTTCAAATCCAACTTGCATCTTTCCTCCTGGTTGTTGAACCAAAATGCCAAAAGCACACATCTGACATTGTTGATACCATGACCAGATTGTATAGTCTTTTAGTTTAAAAATTGTCTTTTAGGATGGACTTCAAATCCAACTTGCATCTTTCCCTCCTGGTTGTTGAACCAAAATGCCAAAAAGCACACATCTGACATTGTTGATACCATGACCAGATTGTATAGTCTTTTAGTTTAAAAATTGTCTTTTAGGATGGACTTCAAATCCAACTTGCATCTTTCCTCCTGGTTGTTGAACCAAAATGCCAAAAGCACACATCTGACATTGTTGATACCATGACCAGATTGTATATTTTTAGTTTAAAATTGTCTTTTAGGATGGACTTAAAATCCAACTTGCATCTTTCCTCCTGGTTGTTGAACCAAAATGCAAAAGCACACATCTGACATTGTTGATACCATGACCAGATTGTATAGTCTTTTAGTTTAAAAATTGTCTTTTAGGATGGACTTCAAATCCAACTTGCATCTTTCCTCCTGGTTGTTGAACCAAAATGCCAAAAGCACACATCTGACATTGTTGATACCATGACCAGATTGTATAGTCTTTTAGTTTAAAAAATTGTCTTTTAGGATGGACTTCAAATCCAACTTGCATCTTTCCTCCTGGTTGTTGAACCAAAATGCCAAAAAGCACACATCTGACATTGTTGATACCATGACCAGATTGTATAGTCTTTTAGTTTAAAATTGTCTTTTAGGATGGACTTCAAATCCAACTTGCATCTTTCCTCCTGGTTGTTGAACCAAAATGCAAAATCACACATCTGACATTGTTGATACCATGACCAGATTGTTATAAATTTCCTTTTTATAGTCTTTTTAGTTTAAAAATGTCTTTTAGGATGGACTTAAAATCCAAAAATTGCATCTTTCCTCCTGGTTGTTGAACCAAAATGCCAAAATCACATCTGACATTGTTGATACCATGACCAGATTGTATAGTCTTTTAGTTTAAAATTGTCTTTTAGGATGGACTTCAAATCCAACTTGCATCTTTCCTCCTGGTTGTTGAACCAAAATGCCAAAAATTTTGACATCTGACATTGTTGATACCATGACCAGATTGTATAGTCTTTTAGTTTAAAAATTGTCTTTTAGGATGGACTTCAAATCCAACTTGCATCTTTCCTCCTGGTTGTTGAACCAAAATGCCAAAATCACACATCTGACATTGTTGATACCATGACCAGATTGTATAGTCTTTTAGTTTAAAATTGTTAGGATGGACTTTTCCAACATCTTTCCTCCTGGTTGTTGAACCAAAATGCAAAATCCAATCTTTGCCATCTTTCCTTTTAGTTTAAAATTGTCCTTCAAATCCAACTTGCATCATCTTTCCTCCTGTTGAACCAAAATGCCAAAAGCACACATCTGACATTGTTGATACCATGACCAGATTGTATAGTCTTTTAGTTTAAAATTTCTTTTAATGGACTTTCTTTCCTCCTGGTTGTTGAACCAAAAACTGCCAAAAAATACACATCTGACATTGTTGATACCATGACCAGATTGTATAGTCTTTTAGTTTAAAAATTGTCTTTTAGGATGGACTTAAATCTTGCATCTTTCCTCCTGGTTGTTGAACCAAAATGCCAAAAGCACACATCTGACATTGTTGATACCATGACCAGATTGTATAGTCTTTTAGTTTAAAAATTGTCTTTTAGGATGGACTTCAAATCCAATCTTTCCTCCTGGTTTTTTCCTCCTGAAACAAAATGCCAAAAGCACACATCTGACATTGTTGATACCATGACCAGATTGTATAGTCTTTTAGTTTAAAATTGTCTTTTAGGATGGACTTTAAATCCAACTTGCATCTTTCCTCCTGGTTGTTGAACCAAAATGCCAAAAGCACACATCTGACATTGTTGATACCATGACCAGATTGTATAGTCTTTTAGTTTAAAAATTGTCTTTTTAGGATGGACTTCAAATCCAACTTGCATCTTTCCTCCTGGTTGTTGAACCAAAATGCCAAAAAGCACACATCTGACATTGTTGATACCATGACCAGATTGTATAGTCTTTTAGTTTAAAAATTGTCTTTTAGGATGGACTTCAAATCCAACTTGCATCTTTCCTCCTGGTTGTTGGAAACCAAAATGCTTCAAAAACTCACACAAAATCTGACATTGTTGATACCATGACCAGATTGTATAGTCTTTTAGTTTAAAAATTGTCTTTTTTGGATGGACTTCAAATCCAACTTGCATCTTTCCTCCTGGTTGTTGAACCAAAATGCCAAAATCACACATCTGACATTGTTGATACCATGACCAGATTGTATAGTCTTTTAGTTTAAAAATTGTCTTTTTAGGATGGACTTCAAATCCAACTTGCATCTTTCCTCCTGGTTGTTGGAACCAAAATGCCAAAAAGCACACATCTGACATTGTTGATACCATGACCAGATTGTATAGTCTTTTAGTTTAAAATTGTCTTTTAGGATGGACTTCAAATCCAACTTGCATCTTTCCTCCTGGTTGTTGAACCAAAATGCCAAAAGCACACATCTGACATTGTTGATACCATGACCAGATTGTATAGTCTTTTAGTTTAAAAATTGTCTTTTAGGATGGACTTTAAATCCAACTTGCAAACCAAAATGCCAAAAGCATCTGACATTGTTGATACTCCAGATTGTATAGTCTTTTAGTTTAAAATTTGTCTTTTAGGATGGACTTAAAAATCCAACTTGCATCTTTCCTCCTGGTTGTTGAACCAAAATGCCAAAATCACATCTGACATTGTTGATACCATGACCAGATTGTATAGTCTTTTAGTTTAAAAATTGTCTTTTTAGGATGGACTTCAAATCCAACTTGCATCTTTCCTCCTGGTTGTTGAACCAAAATGCCAAAATCACACATCTGACATTGTTGATACCATGACCAGATTGTATAGTCTTTTAGTTTAAAAATTAAGGATGGACTTCAAATCCAACTTGCATCTTTTTCCTCCTGGTTGTTGAACCAAAATGCCAAAATCACACATCTGACATTGTTGATACCATGACCAGATTGTAGTCTTTTAGTTTAAAATTGTCTTTTAATGGACTTCAAATCCAACTTGCATCTTTCCTCCTGGTTGTTGAACCAAAATGCCAAAAAGCACACATCTGACATTGTTGATACCATGACCAGATTGTATAGTAGTCTTTTAGTTTAAAAAATTGTCTTTTAGGATGGACTTCAAATCCAACTTGCATCTTTCCTCCTGGTTGTTGAACCAAAATGCAAAAGCACACATCTGACATTGTTGATACCATGACCAGATTGTATAGTCTTTTAGTTTAAAAATTGTCTTTTAGGATGGACTTAAAATCCAACTTGCATCTTTCCTCCTGGTTGTTGAAACAAAATGCCAAAAAAGCACACATCTGACATTGTTGATACCATGACCAGATTGTATAGTCTTTTTAGTTTAAAAATTGTCTTTTAGGATGGACTTCAAATCCAACTTGCATCTTTCCTCCTGGTTGTTGAACCAAAATGCCAAAAAGCACACATCTGACATTGTTGATACCATGACCTTTTTAGTTTAAAATTGTATTAAAATCCAACTTGTATCTTTCCTCCTGGTTGTTGAACCAAAATGCCAAAATCACACATCTGACATTGTTGATACCATGACCAGATTGTATAGTCTTTTAGTTTAAAAAATTGTCTTTTAGGATGGACTTCAAATCCAACTTAGTTTAAAAAATTGTCTTTTAGGAAAAATGGGATGGACTTCAAATCCAACTTGCATCTTTCCTCCTGGTTGTTGAACCAAAATGCCAAAAGCACACATCTGACATTGTTGATACCATGACCAGATTGTATAGTCTTTTAGTTTAAAAATTGTCTTTTTAGGATGGACTTCAAATCCAACTTGCATCTTTCCTCCTGGTTGTTGAACCAAAATGCCAAAAGCACACATCTGACATTGTTGATACCATGACCAGATTGTATAGTCTTTTAGTTTAAAAATCTTTTAGGATGGACTTAAAATCCAACTTGCATCTTTCCTCCTGGTTGTTGAACCAAAATGCCAAAAAAAGCACACATCTGACATTGTTGATACCATGACCAGATTGTATAGTCTTTTAGTTTAAAATTGTCTTTTAGGATGGACTTCAAATCCAACTTGCATCTTTCCTCCTGGTTGTTGAACCAAAATGCCAAAAGCACACATCTGACATTGTTGATACCATGACCAGATTGTATAGTCTTTTAGTTTAAAAATTGTCTTTTAGGATGGACTTAAAATCCAACTTGCATCTTTCCTCCTTGTTGAACCAAAATGCCAAAATCACACATCTGACATTGTTGATACCATGACCAGATTGTATAGTCTTTTAGTTTAAAATTGTGTTTTAGGATGGACTTCAAATCCAACTTGCATCTTTCCTCCTGGTTGTTGAACCAAAATGCCAAAATCACACATCTGACATTGTTGATACCATGACCAGATTGTATAGTCTTTTTAGTTTAAAATTGTCTTTTAGGATGGACTTCAAATCCAACTTGCATCTTTCCTCCTGGTTGTTGAACCAAAATGCCAAAAAGCACACATCTGACATTGTTGATACCATGACCAGATTGTATAGTCTTTTTAGTTTAAAAATTGTCTTTTAGGATGGACTTCAAATTGTTGATACCAACTTGCATTTAAAAATTGTCTTTCCTCCTGGTTGTTGAACCAAAATGCCAAAAGCACACATCTGACATTGTTGATACCATGACCAGATTGTATAGTCTTTTAGTTTAAAAAATTGTCTTTTAGGATGGACTTCAAATCAACACATCTTTCCTCCTGGTTGTTGAACCAAAAATGCCAAAATACATCTGACATTGTTGATACCATGACCAGATTGTATAGTCTTTTAGTTTAAAATTGTCTTTTTAGGATGGACTTCAAATCCAACTTGCATCTTTCCTCCTGGTTGTTGAACCAAAATGCCAAAAGCACACATCTGACATTGTTGATACCATGACCAGATTGTATAGTCTTTAGTTTAAAAATTGTCTTTTAGGATAGACTTAAAATCCAACTTGCATCTTTCCTCCTGGTTGTTGAACCAAAATGCCAAAACACACATCTGACATTGTTGATACCATGACCAGATTGTATAGTCTTTTTGAGTTTAAAAAAAATGTCTTTTTAGGATGGACTTCAAATCCAACTTGCATCTTTCCTCCTGGTTGTTGAACCAAAATGCCAAAAGCACACATCTGACATTGTTGATACCATGACCAGATTGTATAGTCTTTTAGTTTAAAAATTGTCTTTTTAGGATGGACTTAAAATCCAACTTGCATCTTTCCTCCTGGTTGTTGAACCAAAATGCCAAAAAGCACACATCTGACATTGTTGATACCATGACCAGATTGTAGTAGTCTTTTAGTTTAAAAATTGTCTTTTAGGATAGACTTAAAATCCAACTTGCATCTTTCCTCCTGGTTGTTGAACCAAAATGCCAAAATCACACATCTGACATTGTTGATACCATGACCAGATTGTATAGTCTTTTAGTTTAAAAATTGTCTTTTAGGATGGACTTCAAATCCAACTTGCATCTTTCCTCCTGGTTGTTGAACCAAAATGCCAAAAGCACACATCTGACATTGTTGATACCATGACCAGATTGTATAGTCTTTTAGTTTAAAAATTGTCTTTTAGGATGGACTTCAAATCCAACTTGCATCTTTCCTCCTGGTTGTTGAACCAAAATGCCAAAAGCACACATCTGACATTGTTGATACCATGACCAGATTGTATAGTCTTTTAGTTTAAAAATTTACTTTTAGGATAGACTTAAAATCCAACTTGCATCTTTCCTCCTGGTTGTTGAACCAAATGCCAAAAATCACACATCTGACATTGTTGATACCATGACCAGATTGTATAGTCTTTTAGTTTAAAAATTGTCTTTTAGGATAGACTTAAAATCCAACTTGCATCTTTCCTCCTGGTTGTTGAACCAAAATGCCAAAATCACACATCTGACATTGTTGATACCATGACCAGATTGTATAGTCTTTTAGTTTAAAAATTGTCTTTTAGGATGGACTTAAAATCCAACTTGCATCTTTCCTCCTGGTTGTTGAACCAAATGCCAAAATCACACATCTGACATTGTTGATACCATGACCAGATTGTATAGTCTTTTAGTTTAAAATTGTCTTTTGGATAGACTTTAAAACTTGCATCTTTCCTCCCCTCGTTGTTGTGAAACAAAAATGCAAAATCACATCTGACATTGTTGATACCATGACCAGATTGTATAGTCTTTTTAGTTTAAAAATTTCTTTTAGGATGGACTTCAAATCCAACTTGCATCTTTCCTCCTGGTTGTTGAACCAAAATGCTAAAAGCACACATCTGACATTGTTGATACCATGACCAGATTGTATAGTCTTTTAGTTTAAAAATTGTCTTTTTAGGATGGACTTCAAATCCAACTTGCATCTTTTCCTCCTGGTTGTTGAACCAAAATGCCAAAAGCACACATCTGACATTGTTGATACCATGACCAGATTGTATAGTCTTTTAGTTTAAAAATTGTCTTTTAGGATGGACTTCAAATCCAACTTGCATCTTTCCTCCTCCCAAAATGCCAAAATCACACATCTGACATTGTTGATACCAAACCAGATTGTATAGTCTTTTAGTTTAAAAATTGTCTTTTAGGATGGACTTAAAATCCAACTTGCATCTTTCCTCCTGGTTGTTGAACCAAATGCCAAAATTCTGTTGTTGATACCATGACCAGATTGTATAGTCTTTTAGTTTAAAAATTGTCTTTTAGGATGGACTTCAAATCCAACTTGCATCTTTCCTCCTGGTTGTTGAACCAAAATGCAAAAGCACACATCTGACATTGTTGATACCATGACCAGATTGTATAGTCTTTTAGTTTAAAAATTGTCTTTTTAGGATGGACTTCAAATCCAACTTGCATCTTTCCTCCTGGTTGTTGAACCAAAATGCCAAAAGCACACATCTGACATTGTTGATACCATGACCAGATTGTATAGTCTTTAGTTTAAAAAATTGTCTTTTAGGATGGACTTCAAATCCAACTTGCATCTTTCCTCCTGGTTGTTGAACCAAAATGCCAAAATCACACATCTGACATTGTTGATACCATGACCAGATTGTATAGTCTTTTAGTTTAAAAATTGTCTTTTAGGATGGACTTCAAATCCAACTTGCATCTTTCCTCCTGGTTGTTGAACCAAAATGCAAAAAGCACACATCTGACATTGTTGATACCATGACCAGATTGTATAGTCTTTTAGTTTAAAATTTATTTTAGTCTTTTAGGATGGACTTGCAAATCCAACTTGCATCTTTCCTCCTGGTTGTTGAACCAAAATGCCAAAAAATGCACACATCTGACATTGTTGATACCATGACCAGATTGTATAGTCTTTAGGATTTAAAAATTGTCTTTCTGACATTGTTGGATGGACTTTTTAGGAAATTCAACTTGCATCTTTCCTCCTGGTTGTTGAACCAAAAATGCCAAAAGCACACATCTGACATTGTTGATACCATGACCAGATTGTATAGTCTTTAGTTTAAAAATTGTCTTTTAGGATAGACTTAAAATCCAACTTGCATCTTTCCTCCTGGTTGTTGAACCAAATGCCAAAATCACACATCTGACATTGTTGATACCATGACCAGATTGTATAGTCTTTTAGTTTAAAATTGTCTTTTAGGATGGACTTCAAAATCCAACTTGCATCTTTCCTCCTGGTTGTTGAACCAAAATGCCAAAATCACACATCTGACATTGTTGATACCATGACCAGATTGTATAGTCTTTAGTTTAAAATTGTCTTTTAGGATGGACTTCAAATCCAACTTGCATCTGACTTTTGATACCTCCTGTTTAAAAAATTGTCTTTTAGTTGTTGAACCAAAATGCCAAAAGCACACATCTGACATTGTTGATACCATGACCAGATTGTATAGTCTTTAGTTTAAAAATTGTCTTTTAGGATGGACTTCAAATCCAACTTGCATCTTTCCTCCTGGTTGTTGAACCAAAATGCCAAAAGCACACATCTGACATTGTTGATACCATGACCAGATTGTATAGTCTTTTAGTTTAAAATTGTCTTTTAGGATGGACTTCAAATCCAACTTGCATCTTTCCTCCTGGTTGTTGAACCAAAATGCCAAAAAATTGCACACATCTGACATTGTTGATACCATGACCAGATTGTTGTTGATAGTCTTTAGTTTAAAATTGTCTTTTAGGATGGACTTCAAATCCAACTTGCATCTTTCCTCCTGGTTGTTGAACCAAAATGCCAAAAGCACACATCTGACATTGTTGATACCATGACCAGATTGTATAGTCTTTTAGTTTAAAAATTGTCTTTTAGGATGGACTTCAAATCCAACTTGCATCTTTCCTCCTGGTTGTTGAACCAAAATGCCAAAAGCACACATCTGACATTGTTGATTGTATAGTCCATTTAAAAATTGTCTTTTAGGATGACCAAATCCAACTTGCATCTTTTCCCTCCTGGTTGTTGAACCAAAATTGACATATAGTCCAGATTTAGTTTAAAAATTGTCTTTTAGGATGGACTTCAAATCCAACTTGCACTTGCATCTTTCCTCCTGGTTGTTGAACCAAAATTGTATAAAAAAATTGTCTTTTTACATCCAACATTGTTGATACACATCTGACATTGTTGATACCAGATTGTATAGTCTTTTTAGTTTAAAAATTGTTTTTAGGATGGACTTCAAATCCAACTTGCATCTTTCCTCCTGGTTGTTGAACCAAAATGCCAAAAGCACACATCTGACATTGTTGATACCATGACCAGATTGTATAGTCTTTTAGTTTAAAAATTGTCTTTTAGGATGGACTTCAAATCCAACTTGCATCTTTCCTCCTGGTTGTTGAACCAAAATGCCAAAAGCACACATCTGACATTGTTGATACCATGACCAGATTGTATAGTCTTTTAGTTTAAAATTGTCTTTTAGGATGGACTTCAAATCCAACTTGCATCTTTCCTCCTGGTTGTTGAACCAAAAATGCCAAAATCACACATCTGACATTGTTGATACCATGACCAGATTGTATAGTCTTTTAGTTTAAAAATTGTCTTTTAGGATAGACTTCAAATCCAACTTGCATCTTTCCTCCTGGTTGTTGAACCAAAATGCCAAAAATACCATGACCAGATTGTATAGTCTTTAGTTTAAAATCTTTTTTAGGATGGACTTATTGTTTTCCTCCTGATTTTGGAACCAAAATGAAAATCACAGATTGTATTGTTGAGTAGTTTTAGTTTAAAAATTGTCTTTTTTAGGATGGACTTAAAATCCAACTTGCATCTTTCCTCCTGGTTGTTGAACCAAAATGCCAAAATCACACATCTGACATTGTTGATACCATGACCAGATTGTATAGTCTTTTTAGTTTAAAAATTTACTTTTAGGATGGACTTCCAACTTGCATCTTTTCCTCCTGTTGTCCAAAAATGCATCTTTCCTCCAGATTGGTTGTTTAAAAATTGAACCAAATGCCAAAAAAATGCACACATCTGACATTGTTGATACCATGACCAGATTGTATAGTCTTTAGTTTAAAATTGTCTTTTAGGATGGACTTCAAATCCAACTTGCATCTTTCCTCCTGGTTGTTGAACCAAAATGCCAAAAATCACACATCTGACATTGTTGATACCATGACCAGATTGTATAGTCTTTTTAGTTTAAAAATTGTCTTTTCCTGGTTGTTGGATGGACTTGTATAGTCTTTTGTTTTAAAATTGGATGGATCAAATCCAACTTGCATCTTTCCTCCTGGTTGTTGAACCAAAATGCCAAAATCACACATCTGACATTGTTGATACCATGACCAGATTGTATAGTCTTTTAGTTTAAAATTGTCTTTTAGGATGGACTTCAAATCCAACTTGCATCTTTCCTCCTGGTTGTTGAACCAAAATGCCAAAAGCACACATCTGACATTGTTGATACCATGACCAGATTGTAGATTGTATAGTGGACTCTTTTAGTTTAAAATTGTCTTTTTTAAAATTGGATGGACTTCAAATCCAACTTGCATCTTTCCTCCTGGTTGTTGAACCAAAATGCCAAAAGCACACATCTGACATTGTTGATACCATGACCAGATTGTATAGTCTTTTAGTTTAAAAAATTGTCTTTTAGGATGGACTTTAAATCCAACTTGCATCTTTCCTCCTGGTTGTTGAACCAAAATGCCAAAAGCACACATCTGACATTGTTGATACCATGACCAGATTGTATAGTCTTTTAGTTTAAAATTGTCTTTTAGGATGGACTTCAAATCCAACTTGCATCTTTCCTCCTGGTTGTTGAACCAAATGCCAAAAAATTGTCACATCTGACATTGTTGATACCATGACCAGATTGTATAGTCTTTAGTTTAAAAATTGTCTTTTAGGATGGACTTCAAATCCAACTTGCATCTTTCCTCCTGGTTGTTGAACCAAAATGCCAAAAGCACACATCTGACATTGTTGATACCATGACCAGATTGTATAGTCTTTTAGTTTAAAAATTGTCTTTTAGGATGGACTTCAAATCCAACTTGCATCTTTCCTCCTGGTTGTTGAACCAAAATGCCAAAAGCACACATCTGACATTGTTGATACCATGACCAGATTGTATAGTCTTTTAGTTTAAAAATTGTCTTTTAGGATGGACTTAAAATCCAACTTGCATCTTTCCTCCTGGTTGTTGAACCAAAATGCCAAAAAGCACACATCTGACATTGTTGATACCATGACCAGATTGTATAGTCTTTAGTTTAAAAATTGTCTTTTAGGATGGACTTCAAATCCAACTTGCATCTTTCCTCCTGGTTGTTGAACCAAAATGCCAAAAGCACACATCTGACATTGTTGATACCATGACCAGATTGTATAGTCTTTTAGTTTAAAAATTGTCTTTTTAGGATGGACTTCAAATCCAACTTGCATCTTTCCTCCTGGTTGTTGAACCAAAATGCCAAAAGCACACATCTGACATTGTTGATACCATGACCAGATTGTATAGTCTTTTTAGTTTAAAAATTGTCTTTTAGGATGGACTTCAAATCCAACTTGCATCTTTCCTCCTGGTTGTTGAACCAAAATGCATCTTTCCTCCTGGTTGTTGAACCAAAATGCACACATCTGACATTGTTGATACCATGACCAGATTGTATAGTCTTTAGTTTAAAATTGTCTTTTAGGATGGACTTCAAATCCAACTTGCATCTTTTCCTCCTGGTTGTTGAACCAAAATGCCAAAAGCACACATCTGACATTGTTGATACCATGACCAGATTGTATAGTCTTTTAGTTTAAAAATTGTCTTTTAGGATGGACTTTAAAATCCAACTTGCATCTTTCCTCCTCCTGTTGTTGAAACCAAAATGCCAAAGCACACATCTGACATTGTTGATACCATGACCAGATTGTATAGTCTTTAGTTTAAAAAATTGTCTTTTAGGATGGACTTCAAATCCAACTTGCATCTTTCCTCCTGGTTGTTGAACCAAAATGCCAAAAGCACACATCTGACATTGTTGATACCATGACCAGATTGTATAGTCTTTAGTTTAAAAATTGTCTTTAGGATGGACTTCAAATCCAACTTGCATCTTTCCTCCTGGTTGTTGAACCAAAATGCCAAAAAGCACACATCTGACATTGTTGATACCATGACCAGATTGTATAGTCTTTTAGTTTAAAAATTGTCTTTTAGGATGGACTTAAAATCCAACTTGCATCTTTCCTCCTTGTTGTTGAACCAAAATGCCAAAAGCACACATCTGACATTGTTGATACCATGACCAGATTGTATAGTCTTTTAGTTTAAAAATTGTCTTTTAGGATGGACTTCAAATCCAACTTGCATCTTTCCTCCTGGTTGTTGAAACCAAAATGCCAAAAGCACACATCTGACATTGTTGGGATACCATGACCAGATTGTATAGTCTTTAGTTTTGATAAAATTGTCTTTAGGATGGACTTTTAAATCCAAAAATGCATCTTTTCCTCCTGGTTGTTGAACCAAAATGCCAAAAGCACACATCTGACATTGTTGATACCATGACCAGATTGTATAGTCTTTAGTTTAAAAATTGTCTTTTTAGGATGGACTTCAAATCCAACTTGCATCTTTCCTCCTGGTTGTTGAACCAAAATGCCAAAAGCACACATCTGACATTGTTGATACCATGACCAGATTGTATAGTCTTTAGTTTAAAAATTGTCTTTAGGGATGGACTTCAAAAAATCCAACTTGCATCTTTTGTTGATACTCCAGATTGTATAGGTTTTTAGTTGAACCAAAATGCCAAAATGCCAAAAGCACACATCTGACATTGTTGATACCATGACCAGATTGTATAGTCTTTAGTTTAAAATTGTCTTTTTAGGATGGACTTCAAATCCAACTTGCATCTTTCCTCCTGGTTGTTGAACCAAATGCCAAAAATCACACATCTGACATTGTTGATACCATGACCAGATTGTATAGTCTTTTAGTTTAAAAATTGTCTTTTAGGATGGACTTCAAATCCAACTTGCATCTTTCCTCCTGGTTGTTGAACCAAAATGCCAAAAGTATAGTCACACATCTGACATTGTTGATACCATGACCAGATTGTATAGTCTTTTAGTTTAAAAATTGTCTTTTTAGGATGGACTTAAATCCAACTTGCATCTTTCCTCCTGGTTGTTGAACCAAAATGCCAAAAAGCACACATCTGACATTGTTGATACCATGACCAGATTGTATAGTCTTTAGTTTAAAAATTGTCTTTTAGGATGGACTTCAAATCCAACTTGCATCTTTCCTCCTGGTTGTTGAACCAAAATGCCAAAAGCACACATCTGACATTGTTGATACCATGACCAGATTGTATAGTCTTTTAGTTTAAAAATTGTCTTTTAGGATGGACTTCAAATCCAACTTGCATCTTTCCTCCCTGGTTGTTGAACCAAAATGCCAAAAAAATGCACACATCTGACATTGTTGATACCATGACCAGATTGTATAGTCTTTTAGTTTAAAAATTGTCTTTTAGGATGGACTTCAAATCCAACTTGCATCTTTCCTCCTGGTTGTTGAACCAAAATGCCAAAAGCACACATCTGACATTGTTGATACCATGACCAGATTGTATAGTCTTTAGTTTAAAAATTGTCTTTTTTCCTCCTGGATGGACTTCAAAATCCAACTTGCATCTTTTCCTCCTGGTTGTTGAACCAAAATGTTAAAAGCACATCTGACATTGTTGATACCATGACCAGATTGTATAGTCTTTTAGTTTAAAATTGTCTTTTAGATGGACTTCAAATCCAACTTGCATCTTTCCCTGGTTCCTGGTTGACATTGAACCAAAATGTCTTTTAAAAATTGTCTTTTTAGGATAGACTTCAAATCAATCATCTGACCAAAATTGTCTGATACCATGACCAGATTGTATAGTCTTTTTTAAAAAATTTTTTAGGATGGAAAAACTTGTCTTTTCCTGGGATGGACTTAAAATGACCAGATTGTATAGTCAAAAAATTGTGCAAATCCAACTTTTTTCCTCCTGGTTGTTGAACCAAAATGCCAAAAGCACACATCTGACATTGTTGATACCATGACCAGATTGTATAGTCTTTAGTTTAAAAATTGTCTTTTAGGATGGACTTCAAATCCAACTTGCATCTTTCCTCCTGGTTGTTGAACCAAAATGCCAAAATCACACATCTGACATTGTTGATACCATGACCAGATTGTATAGTCTTTTAGTTTAAAAATTGTCTTTAGGATGGACTTTCCTCCTGGTTGTTGAAAAAATCCAACATCTGCATCTTTCCTCCAGATTGGTTGTTGAACCAAAAACTTGCATGCCAAAAATGCACATCTGACATTGTTGATACCATGACCAGATTGTATAGTCTTTTAGTTTAAAAATTGTCTTTTAGGATGGACTTCAAATCCAACTTGCATCTTTCCTCCTGGTTGTTGAACCAAAAATGCCAAAAGCACACATCTGACATTGTTGATACCATGACCAGATTGTATAGTCTTTTTAGTTTAAAATTGTCTTTTAGGATACTTCAAATCCAACTTGCATCTTTCCTCCTGGTTGTTGAACCAAAATGCCAAAAGCACACATCTGACATTGTTGATACCATGACCAGATTGTATAGTCTTTTAGTTTAAAAATTGTCTTTTAGGATGGACTTCAAATCCAACTTGCATCTTTCCTCCTGGTTGTTGAACCAAAATGCCAAAAGCACACATCTGACATTGTTGATACCATGACCAGATTGTATAGTCTTTTAGTTTAAAAATTGTCTTTTAGGATGGACTTCAAATCCAACTTGCATCTTTCCTCCTGGTTGTTGAACCAAAATGCCAAAAGCACACATCTGACATTGTTGATACCATGACCAGATTGTATAGTCTTTTAGTTTAAAAAATTGTCTTTTAGGATGGACTTCAAATCCAACTTGCATCTTTCCTCCTGGTTGTTGAACCAAAATGCCAAAAAATTTCACATCTGACATTGTTGATACCATGACCAGATTGTATAGTCTTTTAGTTTAAAAAATTGTCTTTTAGGATGGACTTTAAATCCAACTTGCATCTTTCCTCCTGGTTGTTGAACCAAAATGCCAAAAGCACACATCTGACATTGTTGATACCATGACCAGATTGTATAGTCTTTTTTAGTTTAAAAATTGTCTTTTAGGATGGACTTTAAAATCCAACTTGCATCTTTCCTCCTGGTTGTTGAACCAAAATGCCAAAAGCACACATCTGACATTGTTGATACCATGACCAGATTGTATAGTCTTTTAGTTTAAAAATTGTCTTTTAGGATGGACTTCAAATCCAACTTGCATCTTTCCTCCTGGTTGTTGAACCAAATGCCAAAAGCACACATCTGACATTGTTGATACCATGACCAGATTGTATAGTCTTTTAGTTTAAAAATTGTCTTTTAGGATGGACTTTAAAATCCAACTTGCATCTTTCCTCCCTGTTGAACCAAAATGCCAAAAGCACACATCTGACATTGTTGATACCATGACCAGATTGTATAGTCTTTAGTTTAAAATTGTCTTTTAGGATGGACTTCAAATCCAACTTGCATCTTTCCTCCTGGTTGTTGAACCAAAATGCCAAAAAAATTTACACACATCTGACATTGTTGATACCATGACCAGATTGTATAGTCTTTTAGTTTAAAATTGTCTTTTAGGATGGACTTCAAATCCAACTTGCATCTTTACCTTGTATAGTCTTTAGTTTAAAATTGTTGAACCAAAATGCCAAAAAAATCACACATCTGACATTGTTGATACCATGACCAGATTGTATAGTCTTTTAGTTTAAAAATTGTCTTTTAGGATGGACTTCAAATCCAACTTGCATCTTTCCTCCTGGTTGTTGAACCAAAATGCCAAAAAGCACACATCTGACATTGTTGATACCATGACCAGATTGTATAGTCTTTTAGTTTAAAAATTGTCTTTTAGGATGGACTTCAAATCCAACTTGCATCTTTCCTCCTGGTTGTTGAACCAAAATGCCAAAAAGCACATCTGACATTGTTGATACCATGACCAGATTGTATAGTCTTTTAGTTTAAAAATTGTCTTTTAGGATGGACTTAAAATCCAACTTGCATCTTTCCTCCTGGTTGTTGAACCAAAATGCCAAAAGCACACATCTGACATTGTTGATACCATGACCAGATTGTATAGTCTTTTAGTTTAAAAATTGTCTTTTAGGATGGACTTCAAATCCAACTTGCATCTTTCCTCCTGGTTGTTGAACCAAAATGCCAAAAATTGCACACATCTGATATTGTTGATACCATGACCAGATTGTATTGTTGTCTTTTAGTTTAAAAATTGTCTTTTAGGATGGACTTCAAAATCCAACTTGCATCTTTCCTCCTGGTTGTTGAACCAAAATGCCAAAATCACACATCTGACATTGTTGATACCATGACCAGATTGTATAGTCTTTTAGTTTAAAAATTGTCTTTTAGGATGGACTTCAAATCCAACTTGCATCTTTCCTCCTGGTTGTTGAACCAAAATGCCAAAAGCACACATCTGACATTGTTGATACCATGACCAGATTGTATAGTCTTTTAGTTTAAAATTGTCTTTTAGGATTTAAATCCAACTTGCATCTTTCCTCCTGGTTGTTGAACCAAAATGCCAAAAGCACACATCTGACATTGTTGATACCATGACCAGATTGTATAGTCTTTTAGTTTAAAAATTGTCTTTTAGGATAGACTTCAAATCCAACTTGCATCTTTCCTCCTGGTTGTTGAACCAAAATGCCAAAAAAGACACATCTGACATTGTTGATACCATGACCAGATTGTATAGTCTTTTAGTTTAAAAATTGTCTTTTAGGATGGACTTCAAATCCAACTTGCATCTTTCCTCCTGGTTGTTGAACCAAAATGCCAAAAGCACACATCTGACATTGTTGATACCATGACCAGATTGTATAGTCTTTTAGTTTAAAAATTGTCTTTTAGGATGGACTTTCCAACTTGCATCTTTCCTCCTGGTTGTTGAACCAAAATGCCAAAATCCATCTGACATTGTTGATACCATGACCAGATTTATAGTCTTTAGTTTAAAAATTGTCTTTTAGGATGGACTTCAAATCCAACTTGCATCTTTCCTCCTGGTTGTTGAACCAAAATGCAAAAAAGCACACATCTGACATTGTTGATACCATGACCAGATTGTATAGTCTTTTAGTTTAAAAATTGTGGACTTTTTGCAGGATGGAACCAAAATGCCAAATCCAACTTTGCATTTAAAAATGTCTTTCCTCCTGGTTGTTGAACCAAAATGCCAAAAGCACACATCTGACATTGTTGATACCATGACCAGATTGTATAGTCTTTTAGTTTAAAAATTGTCTTTTTAGGATGGACTTCAAATCCAACTTGCATCTTTCCTCCTGGTTGTTGAACCAAAATGCCAAAAAGCACACATCTGACATTGTTGATACCATGACCAGATTGTATAGTCTTTTAGTTTAAAAATTGTCTTTTAGGATGGACTTTTAAATCCAACTTGCATCTTTCCTCCTGGTTGTTGAACCAAAATGCCAAAAGCACACATCTGACATTGTTGATACCATGACCAGATTGTATAGTCTTTTAGTTTAAAATTGTTTTTAAATTGACTTTTAGGATGGACTGTTGAACCAAATCCAAAAGCTTGCATCTTTGTTGATACCTCCTGGTTGTTGAACCAAAATGGATGGACTTTAAATCAAAATCTGTCACACATCTGACATTGTTGATACCATGACCAGATTGTATAGTCTAGTCTTTTGGACTTCAGTTTAAAAAAATTGTCTTTTGATAGGATGGACTTCTTTTTAAATCCAACTTGCATCTTTCCTCCTGGTTGTTGAACCAAAATGCCAAAAGCACACATCTGACATTGTTGATACCATGACCAGATTGTATAGTCTTTTAGTTTAAAATTGTCTTTTAGGATGGACTTCAAATCCAACTTGCATCTTTCCTCCTGGTTGTTGAACCAAAATGCCAAAAGCACACATCTGACATTGTTGATACCATGACCAGATTGTATAGTCTTTTAGTTTAAAAATTGTCTTTTAGGATAGACTTAAAATCCAACTTGCATCTTTCCTCCTGGTTGTTGAACCAAAATGCCAAAAGCACACATCTGACATTGTTGATACCATGACCAGATTGTATAGTCTTTTAGTTTAAAAATTGTCTTTTAGGATGGACTTCAAATCCAACTTGCATCTTTCCTCCTGGTTGTTGAACCAAAATGCCAAAATCACACATCTGACATTGTTGATACCATGACCAGATTGTATAGTCTTTTAGTTTAAAAATTGTCTTTTAGGATGGACTTCAAATCCAACTTGCATCTTTCCTCCTGGTTGTTGAACCAAAATGCCAAAATCACACATCTGACATTGTTGATACCATGACCAGATTGTATAGTCTTTTAGTTTAAAAATTGTCTTTTTAGGATGGACTTAAAAACTAACTTGCATCTTTCCTCCTGGTTGTTGAACCAAAATGTTAAAAGCACACATCTGACATTGTTGATACCATGACCAGATTGTATAGTCTTTTAGTTTAAAATTGTCTTTTTAGGATGGACTTCAAATCCAGGATAACTTGCATCTTTCCTCCTGGTTGTTGAACCAAAATGCCAAAAGCACACATCTGACATTGTTGATACCATGACCAGATTGTATAGTCTTTTAGTTTAAAAATTGTCTTTTAGGATGGACTTCAAATCCAACTTGCATCTTTCCTCCTGGTTGTTGAACCAAAATGCCAAAAGCACACATCTGACATTGTTGATACCATGACCAGATTGTATAGTCTTTTAGTTTAAAAATTGTCTTTTAGGATAGACTTAAAATCCAACTTGCATCTTTCCTCCTGGTTGTTGAACCAAAATGCCAAAATCACACATCTGACATTGTTGATACCATGACCAGATTGTATAGTCTTTTAGTTTAAAAATTTACTTTTAGGATAGACTTAAAATCCAACTTGCATCTTTCCTCCTGGTTGTTGAACCAAAATGCCAAAAGCACACATCTGACATTGTTGATTTACCATGACCAAATCAACTTGATTGTATAGTCTTTAGACCAGATTTAAAAAAAATTGTCTTTTAGGATGGACTTCAAATCCAACTTGCATCTTTCCTCCTCCTGCTGTTGAAACCAAAATGCCAAACTTCAAATCACACATCTGACATTGTTGATACCATGACCAGATTGTATAGTCTTTTAGTTTAAAAATTGTCTTTTAGGATGGACTTCAAATCCAACTTGCATCTTTCCTCCTGGTTGTTGAACCAAAATGCCAAAAGCACACATCTGACATTGTTGATACCATGACCAGATTGTATAGTCTTTTTAGTTTAAAAATTGTCTTTTAGGATGGACTTCAAATCCAACCATCTTTCCTCCCAGTTGTTGAAACAAAATCTCTGACATTGTTGATACCATGACCAGATTGTATAGTCTTTTAGTTTAAAATTGTCTTTTAGGATGGACTTCAAATCCAACTTGCATCTTTCCTCCTGTTGTTGAACCAAAATGCCAAAAACCAAAATTGCCTTTAGTTTAAAAATTGTCTTTTAGGATGGACACATCTGACATTGTTGATACCAAAATGACCAGATTGTATAGTCTTTTTAGTTTAAAAATTGTCTTTTAGGATAGACTTAAAATCCAACTTGCATCTTTCCTCCTGGTTGTTGAACCAAAATGCCAAAAGCACACATCTGACATTGTTGATACCATGACCAGATTGTATAGTCTTTTAGTTTAAAAATTGTCTTTTAGGATGGACTTCAAATCCAACTTGCATCTTTCCTCCTGGTTGTTGAACCAAAATGCCAAAAGCACACATCTGACATTGTTGATACCATGACCAGATTGTATAGTCTTTAGTTTAAAAATTGTCTTTTAGGATGGACTTCAAATCCAACTTGCATCTTTCCTCCTGGTTGTTGAACCAAAATGCCAAAAGCACATCTGACATTGTTGATACCATGACCAGATTGTATAGTCTTTAGTTTAAAAATTGTCTTTTAGGATGGACTTCAAATCCAACTTGCATCTTTCCTCCTGGTTGTTGAACCAAAATGCCAAAAGCACATCATCTGACATTGTTGATACCATGACCAGATTGTATAGTCTTTAGTTTAAAAAATGACCAGGATGGACTTCAAATCCAACTTGCATCTTTCCTCCTGGTTGTTGAACCAAATGCCAAAAAGCACACATCTGACATTGTTGATACCATGACCAGATTGTATAGTTTTTAAAAAAATTGTCTTTTAGGATGGACTTCAAATCCAACTTGCATCTTTCCTCCTGGTTGTTGAACCAAAATGCCAAAAGCACACATCTGACATTGTTGATACCATGACCAGATTGTATAGTCTTTTAGTTTAAAAATTGTCTTTTAGGATGGACTTAAAATCCAACTTGCATCTTTCCTCCTGGTTGTTGAACCAAAATGCCAAAAGCACACATCTGACATTGTTGATACCATGACCAGATTGTATAGTCTTTTAGTTTAAAAATTGTCTTTTAGGATGGACTTCAAATCCAACTTGCATCTTTCCTCCTGGTTGTTGAACCAAAATGCCAAAAGCACACATCTGACATTGTTGATACCATGACCAGATTGTATAGTCTTTTAGTTTAAAAATTGTCTTTTTAGGATGGACTTCAAATCCAACTTGCATCTTTCCCTGGTCCTGGTTGTTGAACCAAAAAAATGCCTTTTAGGATGGACTTCAAAAGCACATCTGACATTGTTGATACCATGACCAGATTGTATAGTCTTTTAGTTTAAAAATTTACTTTTAGGATGGACTTCCAAATCCAACTTGCATCTTTCCTCCTGGTTGTTGAACCAAAATGCCAAAAATCACACATCTGACTTTTAGTTTAAAATTTACCTTCCTCATTGTTGATACCATGACCAGATTGTATAGTCTTTTAGTTTAAAATTGTCTTTTTAGGATGGACTTCAAATCCAACTTGCATCTTTCCTCCTGGTTGTTGAACCAAAATGCCAAAAGCACACATCTGACATTGTTGATACCATGACCAGATTGTATAGTCTTTTAGTTTAAAAATTGTCTTTTAGGATGGACTTCAAATCCAACTTGCATCTTTCCTCCTGGTTGTTGAACCAAAATGCACAAATTGTTGATACCACACATCTGACATTGTTGATACCATGACCAGATTGTATAGTCTTTAGTTTTTAAAAATTGTCTTTTAGGATGGACTTCAAATCCAACTTGCATCTTTCCTCCTGGTTGTTGAACCAAAATGCCAAAAGCACACATCTGACATTGTTGATACCATGACCAGATTGTATAGTCTTTTAGTTTAAAAATTGTCTTTTAGGATGGACTTAAAATCCAACTTGCATCTTTCCTCCTGGTTGTTGAACCAAAATGCCAAAAGCACACAAGGAACATTGTTGATACATCTGACATTGTTGATACCATGACCAGATTGTATAGTCTTTTAGTTTAAAAAAATTCTTTTAGGATGGACTTCAAATCCAACTTGCATCTTTCCTCCTGGTTGTTGAACCAAAATGCCAAAAAGCACACATCTGACATTGTTGATACCATGACCAGATTGTATAGTCTTTAAAATTGTCTTTTAGGGATGGACTTAAAAACTTGCATCTTTCCTCCTGGTTGAACCAAATGCCAAAAAGCTTGTTGATACCATGACCAGATTGTATAGTCTTTTAGTTTAAAATTGTCTTTTAGGATGGACTTCAACTTGCATAGTCTTTTAGTTTAAAATTGTCTTTTAGGATGGACTTCCTTGTTTTCCTCCTGTTGAACCAAAATGCCAAAAGCACACATCTGACATTGTTGATACCATGACCAGATTGTATAGTCTTTTAGTTTAAAAATTGTCTTTTAGGATGGACTTAAATCCAACTTGCATCTTTCCTCCTGGTTGTTGAACCAAAATGCCAAAAGCACACATCTGACATTGTTGATACCATGACCAGATTGTATAGTCTTTTTAGTTTAAAAAATTGTCTTTTTAGGATGGACTTCAAATCCAACTTGCATCTTTCCTCCTGGTTGTTGAACCAAAATGCCAAAAAATCACACATCTGACATTGTTGATACCATGACCAGATTGTATAGTCTTTTAGTTTAAAAATTGTTGTTTTTAGGATGGACTTCAAATCCAACTTGCATCTTTCCTCCTGGTTGTTGAACCAAAATGCCAAAAATCCAACTTGCATCTTTCCTCCTGGTTGTTGAACACACATCTGACATTGTTGATACCATGACCAGATTGTATAGTCTTTTAGTTTAAAAATTGTCTTTTAGGATGGACTTTTCAAAAAATCCAAAGCACACTTGCATCTTTCCTCCTTGGTTTTTAGTTTAAAATTTACAAAATGCTTCAAATCCAACTTGCATCTTTCCTCCTGGTTGTTGAACCAAAATGCAAAAAGCACACATCTGACATTGTTGATACCATGACCAGATTGTATAGTCTTTTAGTTTAAAAATTGTCTTTTAGGATGGACTTCAAATCCAACTTGCATCTTTCCTCCTGGTTGTTGAACCAAAATGCCAAAAGCACACATCTGACATTGTTGATACCACCAGATTGTATAGTCTTTTAGTTTAAAATTTGTATTCAAATCTTTTAGTTTAAAAATTGTCTTTGATAGGATGGACTTTAAATGGAAAATCTTGCATCTTTCCTCCTGGTTGTTGAACCAAAATGCCAAAATCAAACATCTGACATTGACATTGATACCATGACCAGATTGTATAGTCTTTAGTTTAAAAAAATTGTCTTTTAGGATGGACTTCAAATCCAACTTGCATCTTTCCTCCTGGTTGTTGAACCAAAATGCCAAAAAGCACACATCTGACATTGTTGATACCATGACCAGATTGTATAGTCTTTTTAGTTTAAAAATTGTCTTTTAGGATGGACTTCAAATCCAACTTGCATCTTTCCTCCTGGTTGTTGAACCAAAATGCCAAAAGCACACATCTGACATTGTTGATACCATGACCAGATTGTATAGTCTTTTAGTTTAAAAATTGTCTTTTAGGATGGACTTCAAATCCAACTTGCATCTTTCCTCCTGGTTGTTGAACCAAAATGCCAAAAGCACACATCTGACATTGTTGATACCATGACCAGATTGTATAGTCTTTTAGTTTAAAAATTGTCTTTTAGGATGGACTTCAAATCCAACTTGCATCTTTCCTCTTTGTTCCTGGTTGTTGATAAACCAAAATCTTTTAGTTTAAAATTGTCTTTTAGGATGGACTTCAAATCAACTTGCATCTTTCCTCCTGGTTGTTGAACCAAAATTCTGACATTGTTGATACCATGACCAGATTGTATAGTCTTTTAGTTTAAAAATTGTCTTTTTAGGATGGACTTCAAATCCAACTTGCATCTTTCCTCCTGGTTGTTGAACCAAAATGCCAAAAAGCACACATCTGACATTGTTGATACCATGACCAGATTGTATAGTCTTTTAGTTTAAAAATTGTCTTTTTAGGATGGACTTCAAATCCAACTTGCATCTTTCCTCCTGGTTGTTGAACCAAAATGCCAAAAGCACACATCTGACATTGTTGATACCATGACCAGATTGTATAGTCTTTTAGTTTAAAAATTGTCTTTTAGGATGGACTTCAAATCCAACTTGCATCTTTCCTCCTGGTTGTTGAACCAAAATGCCAAAAGCACACATCTGACATTGTTGATACCATGACCAGATTGTATAGTCTTTTAGTTTAAAAATTGTCTTTTAGGATGGACTTCAAATCCAACTTGCATCTTTCCTCCTGGTTGTTGAACCAAAATGCCAAAATAGTCTTTTAGCACACATCTGACATTGTTGATACCATGACCAGATTGTATAGTCTTTTAGTTTAAAAATTGTCTTTTTTTAGGATGGACTTCAAATCAACTTGCATTGTCCTCCTGGTTGTTGAACCAAAATGCCAAAAATCACACATCTGACATTGTTGATACCATGACCAGATTGTATAGTCTTTTAGTTTAAAAATTGTCTTTTAGGATGGACTTCAAATCCAACTTGCATCTTTCCTCCTGGTTGTTGAACCAAAATGCCAAAAGCACACATCTGACATTGTTGATACCATGACCAGATTGTATAGTCTTTTAGTTTAAAAAATTGTCTTTTAGGATGGACTTCAAATCCAACTTGCATCTTTCCTCCTGGTTGTTGAACCAAATGCCAAAAGCACACATCTGACATTGTTGATACCATGACCAGATTGTATAGTCTTTTAGTTTAAAATTGTCTTTTAGGATGGACTTCAAATCCAACTTGCATCTTTCCTCCTGGTTGTTGAACCAAAATGCCAAAAGCACACATCTGACATTGTTGATACCATGACCAGATTGTATAGTCTTTTAGTTTAAAAATTGTCTTTTAGGATGGACTTCAAATCCAACTTGCATCTTTCCTTTTAGGATGGACTTCATGTTTTCCTCCTGTTGAAAGTTTTGTCTTTAGGATGGTTCAAAATGCCAAAAAATGCACACATCTGACATTGTTGATACCATGACCAGATTGTATAGTCTTTTAGTTTAAAATTGTCTTTTAGGATGGACTTCAAATCCAACTTGCATCTTTCCAAAATGCCAAAGCCTCTGTTGTTGAACCAAAATGCCAAAAGTTTAAAATTGTCTTTTAGATGGACATCTGACATTGTTGATACCATGACCAGATTGTATAGTCTTTTAGTTTTTAATTTACTTTTTAGGATGGACTTCAAATCAACTTGCATCTTTCCTCCTGGTTGTTGAACCAAAATGCCAAAAGCACACATCTGACATTGTTGATACCATGACCAGATTGTATAGTCTTTTTAGTTTAAAAAATTGTCTTTTAGGATGGACTTCAAATCCAACTTGCATCTTTCCTCCTCCCAAAATGCCAAAAAGCACACATGACATTGTTGTTGACCAGAACTTTTAAAAATTGTCTTTTAGGATGGACTTCAAATCCAACATCTGACCTCCTGGTTGTTGAACCAAAATGTTGATACCATGACCAGATTGTATAGTCTTTTAGTTTAAAAATTGTCTTTTAGGATGGACTTCAAATCCAACTTGCATCTTTCCTCCTGGTTGTTGAACCAAAATGCCAAAAGCACACATCTGACATTGTTGATACCATGACCAGATTGTATAGTCTTTTAGTTTAAAAATTGTCTTTTAGGATGGACTTCAAATCCAACTTGCATCTTTCCTCCTGGTTGTTGAACCAAAATGCCAAAAGCACACATCTGACATTGTTGATACCATGACCAGATTGTATAGTCTTTTAGTTTAAAATTGTCTTTTAGGATGGACTTTCCTCCTGGTTGTTGAAAAATCCAACATCTGACATTGTTGATCCTCCTATAGTCTTTTAGTTTAAAAATTGTCTTTTATGGAAAAATCCAACTTGCATCTTTCCTCCTGGTTGTTGAACCAAATGCCAAAAAACACACATCTGACATTGTTGATACCATGACCAGATTGTATAGTCTTTAGTTTAAAATTGTCTTTTAGGATGGACTTCAAATCCAACTTGCATCTTTCCTCCTGGTTGTTGAACCAAAATGCCAAAAGCACACATCTGACATTGTTGATACCATGACCAGATTGTATAGTCTTTTAGTTTAAAAATTGTCTTTTAGGATGGACTTCAAATCCAACTTGCATCTTTCCTCCTGGTTGTTGAACCAAAATGCCAAAATGCACACATCTGACATTGTTGATACCATGACCAGATTGTATAGTCTTTTAGTTTAAAAATTGTCTTTTAGGATGGACTTCAAATCCAACTTGCATCTTTCCTCCTGGTTGTTGAACCAAAATGCCAAAACACATCTGACACATCTGACATTGTTGGATACCATGACCAGATTGTATAGTCTTTTAGTTTAAAAGGATGGACTTCAAATCTTTCCTCCTGGTTGTTGAACCAAATGCCAAAAGCAACATCTGACATTGTTGATACCATGACCTGTATAGTCTTTAGTTTAAAAATTGTCTTTTTAGGATGGACTTCAAATCCAACTTGCATCTTTCCTCCTGGTTGTTGAACCAAAATGTTAACACATCTGACATTGTTGATACCATGACCAGATTGTATAGTCTTTTAGTTTAAAATTGTCTTTTAGGATGGACTTCAAATCCAACTTGCATCTTTCCTCCTGGTTGTTGAACCAAAATGCCAAAAGCACACATCTGACATTGTTGATACCATGACCAGATTGTATAGTCTTTTAGTTTAAAATTGTCTTTTAGGATGGACTTCAAATCCAACTTGCATCTTTCCTCCTGGTTGTTGAACCAAAATGCCAAAAGCACACATCTGACATTGTTGATACCATGACCAGATTGTATAGTCTTTTAGTTTAAAAATTGTCTTTAGGATGGACTTCAAATCCAACTTGCATCTTTCCTCCTGGTTGTTGAACCAAAATGCCAAAAAAAAATTCACACATCTGACATTGTTGATACCATGACCAGATTGTATAGTCTTTTAGTTTAAAATTGTCTTTTAGGATGGACTTCAAATCCAACTTGCATCTTTCCTCCTGGTTGTTGAACCAAAATGCCAAAAGCACACATCTGACATTGTTGATACCATGACCAGATTGTATAGTCTTTTAGTTTAAAAATTGTCTTTAGGATGGACTTCAAATCCAACTTGCATCTTTCCTCCTGGTTGTTGAACCAAAATGCCAAAAGCACACATCTGACATTGTTGATACCATGACCAGATTGTATAGTCTTTAGTTTAAAAATTGTCTTTTAGGATGGACTTCAAAATCCAACTTGCATCTTTCCTCCTGGTTGTTGAAACCAAATGCCAAAAGCACACATCTGACATTGTTGATACCATGACCAGATTGTATAGTCTTTTAGTTTAAAAATTGTCTTTTAGGATGGACTTCAAATCCAACTTGCATCTTTCCTCCTGGTTGTTGAACCAAAATGCCAAAAGCACACATCTGACATTGTTGATACCATGACCAGATTGTATAGTCTTTTAGTTTAAAAATTGTCTTTTAGGATGGACTTCAAATCCAACTTGCATCTTTCCTCCTGGTTGTTGAACCAAAATGCCAAAAAAGCACACATCTGACATTGTTGATACCATGACCAGATTGTATAGTCTTTTAGTTTAAAAATTGTCTTTTAGATGATTCGTCAACCTGCATCTTTCCTCCAACTTGAACCAAAATCTTTCCTCCATGACCCAGTTGTATAGTCTTTTAACCAAAATCTTTTAGGATGGACTTTAAATCCAACTTGCATCTTTCCTCTTGAACAAAATGTTGATACCATGACCAGATTGTATAGTCTTTTAGTTTAAAAATTGTCTTTTAGGATGGACTTCAAATCCAACTTGCATCTTTCCTCCTGGTTGTTGAACCAAAATGCCAAAAGCACACATCTGACATTGTTGATACCATGACCAGATTGTATAGTCTTTTAGTTTAAAAATTGTCTTTTAGGATGGACTTCAAATCCAACTTGCATCTTTCCTCCTGGTTGTTGAACCAAAATGCCAAAAGCACACATCTGACATTGTTGATATGACCAGATTGTATAGTCCAAAGAACCAAAATGCCAAATCCACATTGTATAGTCTTTTAGTTTAAAAATTGTCTTTTAGGATGGACTTCAAATCAACTTGCATCTTTCCTCCTGGTTGTTGAACCAAAATGCCAAAAGCACACATCTGACATTGTTGATACCATGACCAGATTGTATAGTCTTTTAGTTTAAAATTGTCTTTTAGGATGGACTTAAAATCCAACTTGCATCTTTCCTCCTGGTTGTTGAACCAAAATGCCAAAAATGCCAAAACGTTGTTGATACCACATCTGACATTGTTGATAACCAAAATGACCAGATTGTGATAGTGACCAGATTTTCTTTTAGTTTAAAAATTGTCTTTTAGGGATGGACTTCAAATCCAACTTGCATCTTTCCTCCTGGTTGTTGAACCAAAATGCCAAAAGCACACATCTGACATTGTTGATACCATGACCAGATTGTATAGTCTTTTAGTTTAAAATTTGTCTTTTAGGATGGACTTCAAATCCAACTTGCATCTTTCCTCCTGGTTGTTGAAACCAAAATGCCAAAAGCACACATCTGACATTGTTGATACCATGACCAGATTGTATAGTCTTTTAGTTTAAAAATTTACTTTTAGGATGGACTTGCCAACTTTTCCTCCTGGTTGTTGAAACCAAAATGCCAAAATCACATCTGACATTGTTGATACCATGACCAGATTGTATAGTCTTTTAGTTTAAAAATTGTCTTTTAGGATGGACTTCAAATCCAACTTGCATCTTTCCTCCTGGTTGTTGAACCAAATACCATGCCAAAAGCACTTTTAGGATGGACATCTGACATTGTTGATACCATGACCAGATTGTATAGTCTTTTAGTTTAAAAATTGTCTTTTAGGATGGACTTCAAATCCAACTTGCATCTTTCCTCCTGGTTGTTGAACCAAAATGCCAAAAGCACACATCTGACATTGTTGATACCATGACCAGATTGTATAGTCTTTTAGTTTAAAAATTGTCTTTTAGGATGGACTTCAAATCCAACTTGCATCTTTCCTCCTGGTTGTTGAACCAAAATGCCAAAAAAATACATCTGACATTGTTGATACCATGACCAGATTGTATAGTCTTTTAGTTTAAAAATTGTCTTTTAGGATGGACTTCAAATCCAACTTGCATCTTTCCTCCTGGTTGTTGAACCAAAATGCCAAAAGCACACATCTGACATTGTTGATACCATGACCAGATTGTATAGTCTTTTAGTTTAAAAATTGTCTTTTAGGATGGACTTTGTATTATAGTCAAAAAATTGTCCAACTTGCATCTTTCCTCCTGGTTGTTGAACCAAAATGCCAAAAGCACACATCTGACATTGTTGATACCATGACCAGATTGTATAGTCTTTTAGTTTAAAATTGTCTTTTAGGATGGACTTCAAATCCAACTTGCATCTTTCCTCCTGGTTGTTGAACCAAAATGCCAAAAGCACACATCTGACATTGTTGATACCATGACCAGATTGTATAGTCTTTTAGTTTAAAAATTTCTTTAGGATGGACTTTAAATGGACTTTCCTCCCCTGGTTGTTGAACCAAAATGCAAAAGCACACATCTGCATTGTTTACCATCCTTTAGTTTAAAAAATTGTTGTTTAATGGACTTCAAAATGGTTGTTGAAAAATGCCAAAAAGCATCTGACATTGTTGATACCATGACCAGATTGTATAGTCTTTTAGTTTAAAAATTGTCTTTTAGGATGGACTTCAAATCAACTTGCATCTTTCCTCCTGGTTGTTGAACCAAATGCCAAAAAGCACACATCTGACATTGTTGATACCATGACCAGATTGTATAGTCTTTTAGTTTAAAATTGTCTTTTAGGATGGACTTCAAAAATCCAACTTGCATCTTTCCTCCTGGTTGTTGAACCAAAATGCCAAAAGCACACATCTGACATTGTTGATACCATGACCAGATTGTATAGTCTTTTAGTTTAAAAATTGTCTTTTTAGGATGGACTTTCCAACTTGCATCTTCCTCCCAGTTGTGAAACCAAAAATGCCAAAACACACATCTGACATTGTTGATACCATGACCAGATTGTATAGTCTTTTAGTTTAAAAATGTCTTTTAGGATGGACTTCAAATCCAACTTGCATCTTTCCTCCTGGTTGTTGAACCAAAATGCCAAAAAGCACACATCTGACATTGTTGATACCATGACCAGATTGTATAGTCTTTTAGTTTAAAATTGTCTTTTAGGATGGACTTCAAATCCAACTTGCATCTTTCCTCCTGGTTGTTGAACCAAAATGCCAAAAGCACATCTGACATTGTTGATACCATGACCAGATTGTATAGTCTTTTAGTTTAAAAATTGTCTTTTAGGATGGACTTCAAATCCAACTTGCATCTTTTCCTCCTGGTTGTTTAAACCAAAATGCCAAAAGCACATCTGACATTGTTGATACCATGACCAGATTGTATAGTCTTTTAGTTTAAAAATTGTCTTTTTAGGATGGACTTCAAATCCAACTTGCATCTTTCCCTCCATTGGTTGTTGAACCAAAACTGTCAACAAAAAAATGCACACATCTGACATTGTTGATACCATGACCAGATTGTATAGTCTTTTAGTTTAAAATTGTCTTTTTAGGATGGACTTAAATCCAACTTGCATCTTTCCTCCTGGTTGTTGGAACCAAATGCCAAAACACACATCTGACATTGTTGATACCATGACCAGATTGTATAGTCTTTTAGTTTAAAAATTGTCTTTTAGGATGGACTTCAAATCCAACTTGCATCTTTCCTCCTGGTTGTTGAACCAAAATGCCAAAAGCACACATCTGACATCTGACATTGTTGATACCTTTTATGGACCAGATTTTCCTCCTGGTTGTTGATAAAAGCACACATCTTTAGTTTAAAAAAAATTACTTTTAGGATGGACTTCAAATCCAACTTGCATCTTTCCTCCTGGTTGTTGAACAAAATGCCAAAAATCACACATCTGACATTGTTGATACCATGACCAGATTGTATAGTCTTTTAGTTTAAAAATTGTCTTTTAGGATGGACTTCAAATCCAACTTGCATCTTTCCTCCTGGTTGTTGAACCAAAATGCCAAAAAGCACATCTGACATTGTTGATACCATGACCAGATTGTATAGTCTTTTAGTTTAGTTTAAAATTGTCTTTTAGGATGGACTTCAAATCCAACTTGCATCTTTCCTCCTGGTTGTTGAACCAAAATGCCAAAAAAGCACACATCTGACATTGTTGATACCATGACCAGATTGTATAGTCTTTTAGTTTAAAAATTGTCTTTTAGGATGGACTTCAAATCCAACTTGCATCTTTCCTCCTGGTTGTTGAACCAAAATGCCAAAAAGCACACATCTGACATTGTTGATACCATGACCAGATTGTATAGTCTTTTAGTTTAAAAATTGTCTTTAAAAATTGTCTTTTAGGATGTTGAACTTCAAAAAGCAACATCTGCATTGTTTCCTCCTGGTTTGTTGAACTTTTTTAGGATGGACTAAAATTGTCTTTAATGGACACATCTGACATTGTTGAACAAAATGCCATGACCAGATTGTATAGTCTTTCTTTTAGTTTAAAAATTGTCTTTTTAGGATGGACTTCAAATCCAACTTGCATCTTTCCTCCTGGTTGTTGAACCAAAATGCCAAAAGCACACATCTGACATTGTTGATACCATGACCAGATTGTATAGTCTTTTTAGTTTAAAAATTGTCTTTTAGGATGGACTTCAAATCCAACCTGCATCTTTCCTCCTGGTTGTTGAAACCAAAATGCCAAAAGCACACATCTGACATTGTTGATACCATGACCAGATTGTATAGTCTTTTAGTTTAAAAATGTTTTTTAGGATGGACTTAAAATCCAACTTGCATCTTTCCTCCTGGTTGTTGAACCAAAATGCCAAAAGCACACATCTGACATTGTTGATACCATGACCAGATTGTATAGTCTTTTAGTTTAAAATTGTCTTTTTTAGGATGGACTTCAAATCCAACTTGCATCTTTCCTCCCAGTTGTTGAACCAAAATGCCAAAAGCACACATCTGACATTGTTGATACCATGACCAGATTGTATAGTCTTTTTAGTTTAAAATTGTCTTTTAGGATGGACTTCAAATCCAACTTTGCATCTTTCCTCCTGGTTGTTGAACCAAAATGCCAAAAGCACACATCTGACATTGTTGATACCATGACCAGATTGTATAGTCTTTTAGTTTAAAATTGTCTTTTTAGGATGGACTTCAAATCCAACTTGCATCTTTCCTCCTGGTTGTTGAACCAAAATGCCAAAAAGCACACATCTGACATTGTTGATACCATGACCAGATTGTATAGTCTTTTAGTTTAAAAATTGTCTTTTAGGATGGACTTCAAATCCAACTTGCATCTTTTCCTCCTGGTTGTTGAACCAAAATGCCAAAGCACACATCTGACATTGTTGATACCATGACCAGATTGTATAGTCTTTTAGTTTAAAAATTGTCTTTTAGGATGGACTTCAAATCAACTTGCATCTTTCCTCCTGGTTGTTGAACCAAAATGCCAAAAGCACACATCTGACATTGTTGATACCATGACCAGATTGTATAGTCTTTAGTTTAAAATTGTCTTTTTTTTTAGGATGGACTTCAAATCCAACTTGCATCTTTCCTCTGGTTGTTGAACCAAAATGCTAAAAGCACACATCTGACATTGTTGATACCATGACCAGATTGTATAGTCTTTTAGTTTAAAAATTTGTCTTTTAGGATGGACTTCAAATCTAACCTGATCTGTCCTCCTGGACCAAAATGCCAAAAGCACACATCTGACATTGTTGATAACCAGATTGTATAGTCTTTTAGTTTAAAATTGTCTTTTTTAGGATGGACTTCAAATCCAACTTGCATCTTTCCTCCTGGTTGTTGAACCAAAATGCCAAAAAGCACACATCTGACATTGTTGATACCATGACCAGATTGTATAGTCTTTTAGTTTAAAATTGTCTTTTAGGATGGACTTCAAATCTAACCTGCATCTCCCTCCTGGTTGTTGAACCAAATGCCAAAAGCACACATCTGACATTGTTGATACCATGACCAGATTGTATAGTCTTTTTTTAGTTTAAAATTGTCTTTTAGGATGGACTTCAAATCCAACTTGCATCTTTCCTCCTGGTTGTTGAACCAAAATGCAAAAGCACACATCTGACATTGTTGATACCATGACCAGATTGTATAGTCTTTTAGTTTAAAAATTGTCTTGCATCTTTTCCTGGATGGACTTCAAATCCAACTTGCATCTTTCCTCCTGGTTGTTGAACAAAAATGTCAAAATGGACTTCATCTGACATTGTTGATACCATGACCAGATTGTATAGTCTTTTTTAGTTTAAAATTGTCTTTTAGGATGGACTTCAAATCCAACTTGCATCTTTCCTCCTGGTTGTTGAACCAAAATGCCAAAAGCACACATCTGACATTGTTGATACCATGACCAGATTGTATAGTCTTTAGTTTAAAAATTGTCTTTTAGGATGGACTTCAAATCAACTGCATCTTTCCTCCTGGTTGTTGAACCAAAATGCAAAAGCACACATCTGACATTGTTGATACCATGACCAGATTGTATAGTCTTTTAGTTTAAAAATTGTCTTTTTAGGATGGACTTCAAATCAACTTGCATCTTTCCTCCTGGTTGTTGAACCAAAATGCCAAAAGCACACATCTGACATTGTTGATACCATGACCAGATTGTATAGTCTTTTTAGTTTAAAAATTGTCTTTTAGGATGGACTTCAAATCCAACCAACATCTTTCCTCCTGGTTGTTGAACCAAAAATGCCAAAAAGCACACATCTGACATTGTTGATACCATGACCAGATTGTATAGTCTTTTAGTTTAAAATTGTCTTTTAGGATGGACTTCAAATCCAACTTGCATCTTTCCTCCTGGTTGTTGAACCAAAATGCCAAAGCACATCTGACATTGTTGATACCATGACCAGATTGTATAGTCTTTTAGTTTAAAAATTGTCTTTTAGGATGGACTTCAAATCCAACTTGCATCTTTCCTCCTGGTTGTTGAAAAATGCCAAAGCAAAACATTGTTGATACCAAAATTGTATAGTCTTTTAGTTAAAATTGTCTTTTAGGATGGACTTCAAATCCAACTGATCTTTTCCTCTGGTTGTGATAAAAACCATGACCATGATTGATTGTATAGTCTTTTAATTTAAAAATTGTCTTTTGGGATGGACTTCAAATCCAACTTGCATCTTTCCTCCTGGTTGTTGAACCAAAATGCCAAAAGCACACATCTGACATTGTTGATACCATGACCAGATTGTATAGTCTTTTAGTTTAAAAATTGTCTTTTAGGATGGACTTCAAATCCAAATCTTTCCTCCCAGTTGTTGAACCAAAATGCCAAAAGCACACATCTGACATTGTTGATACCATGACCAGATTGTATAGTCTTTTAGTTTAAAATTGTCTTTTTAGGATGGACTTCAAAATCAACTTGCATCTTTCCTCCTGGTTGTTGAACCAAAATGCCAAAATTTACTTTTGGGATGGACAAATCAACCTGCATCTGCACACATCTTTTACATTGTTGATACCATGACCAGATTGAACCAAAATGCCAAAAAAGCACACATCTGATAGTCTTTAGTTTTTAAAAAATGTCTTTTAGGATGGACTTCAAATCCAACTTGCATCTTTCCTCCTGGTTGTTGAACCAAAATGCCAAAAGCACATCTGACATTGTTGATACCATGACCAGATTGTATAGTCTTTTAGTTTAAAATTGTCTTTTTAGGATGGACTTCAAATCAACACATCTTTCTTCCCTCCTGTTGAACCAAAATGCCAAAAGCACACATCTGACATTGTTGATACCATGACCAGATTGTATAGTCTTTTAGTTTAAAAATTGTCTTTTAGGATGGACTTCAAATCCAACTTGCATCTTTCCTCCTGGTTGTTGAACCAAAATGCCAAAAGCACACATCTGACATTGTTGATACCATGACCAGATTGTATAGTCTTTTAGTTTAAAATTGTCTTTTGGATGGACTTCAAATCTAACCTGCATCTTTCCTCCTGGTTGTTGAACCAAAATGCCAAAAGCACACATCTGACATTGTTGATACCATGACCAGATTGTATAGTCTTTTAGTTTAAAAATTGTCTTTTAGGATGGACTTCAAATCCAACTTGCATCTTTCCTCCTGGTTGTTGAACCAAAATGCCAAAAGCACACATCTGACATTGTTGATACCATGACCAGATTGTATAGTCTTTTAGTTTAAAAATTGTCTTTTAGGATGGACTTCAAATCAACTTGCATCTTTCCTCCTGGTTGTTGAACCAAAATGCCAAAACAAACATCTGACATTGTTGATACCATGACCAGATTGTATAGTCTTTTAGTTTAAAATTGTCTTTTAGGATGGACTTCAAATCCAACTTGCATCTTTCCTCCTCGTTGTTGAACCAAAATGCCAAAAGCACACATCTGACATTGTTGATACCATGACCAGATTGTATAGTCTTTTAGTTTAAAATTGTCTTTTAGGATGGACTTCAAATCCAACTTGCATCTTTCCTCCTGGTTGTTGAACCAAAATGCCAAAAGCACACATCTGACATTGTTGATACCATGACCAGATTGTATAGTCTTTTAGTTTAAAATTGTCTTTTAGGATGGACTTCAAATCCAACTTGCATCTTTCCTCCTGGTTGTTGAACCAAAATGCCAAAAGCACACATCTGACATTGTTGATACCATGACCAGATTGTATAGTCTTTTAGTTTAAAAATTGTCTTTTAGGATGGACTTCAAATCCAACTTGCATCTTTCCTCCTGGTTGTTGAACCAAAATGCCAAAAGCACACATCTGACATTGTTGATACCATGACCAGATTGTATTTTAGTTTAAAAAGTGTCTTTAGGATTTAAAAACTTGCATCTTTTCCTGGAACCAAAATGGACATTGTTGATACCAAAGATTGTATAGTCTTTTTAGTTTAAAAATTGTCTTTTAGGATGGACTTGCACTTGCATCTTTCCTCCTGGTTGTTGAACCAAAATGCTAAAAGCACACATCTGACATTGTTGATACCATGACCAGATTGTATAGTCTTTTAGTTTAAAAATTGTCTTTTAGGATGGACTTCAAATCCAACTTGCATCTTTCCTCCTGGTTGTTGAACCAAAATGCCAAAAGCACACATCTGACATTGTTGATACCATGACCAGATTGTATAGTCTTTTAGTTTAAAATTGTCTTTTAGGATGGACTTCAAATCCAACTTGCATCTTTCCTCCTGGTTGTTGAACCAAAATGCCAAAAGCACACATCTGACATTGTTGATACCATGACCAGATTGTATAGTCTTTTAGTTTAAAAATTGTCTTTTAGGATGGACTTCAAATCCAACTTGCATCTTTCCTCCTGGTTGTTGAACCAAAATGCCAAAAGCACACATCTGACATTGTTGATACCATGACCAGATTGTATAGTCTTTTTAAAAAATTTTTTAGGATGGACTTTAAATCCAACTGTCTTTTCCTCCTGGTTGAACCAAAATGCCAAAAGACATCTGACATTGTTGATACCAACCAGATTGTATAGTCTTTTAGTTTAAAAATTGTCTTTAGGATGGACTTCAAATCCAACTTGCATCTTTCCTCCTGGTTGTTGAAACCAAATGCCAAAAGCACACATCTGACATTGTTGATACCATGACCAGATTGTATAGTCTTTTAGTTTAAAAATTGTCTTTTAGGATGGACTTCAAATCCAACTTGCATCTTTCCTCCTGGTTGTTGAACCAAAATGCCAAAAGCACACATCTGACATTGTTGATACCATGACCAGATTGTATAGTCTTTTTAGTTTAAAAAATGTCTTTTAGGATGGACTTTAAATCCAACCTGCATCTTTCCTCCTGGTTGTTGAAAATTGTCAAAATGCCAAAAAGCACACATCTGACATTGTTGATACCATGACCAGATTGTATAGTCTTTTAGTTTAAAAATTGTCTTTTTAGATGGACTTCAAATCCAACTTGCATCTTTCTCCCTGGTTGTTGAACCAAAATGCCAAAAAGCACACATCTGACATTGTTGATACCATGACCAGATTGTATAGTCTTTAGTTTAAAAATTGTCTTTTAGGATGGACTTCAAATCCAACTTGCATCTTTCCTCCTGGTTGTTGAACCAAAATGCCAAAAGCACACATCTGACATTGTTGATACCATGACCAGATTGTATAGTCTTTTAGTTTAAAAATTGTCTTTTAGGATGGACTTCAAATCCAACTTGCATCTTTCCTCCTGGTTGTTGAACCAAATGCCAAAAGCACACATCTGACCAGACATTGTTGATACCATGACCAGATTGTATAGTCTTTTAGTTTAAAAATTGTCTTTTAGGATGGACTTCAAATCCAACTTGCATCTTTCCTCCTGGTTGTTGAACCAAAATGCCAAAAGCACACATCTGACATTGTTGATACCATGACCAGATTGTATAGTCTTTTAGTTTAAAAATTGTCTTTTTAGGATGGACTTCAAATCCAACTTGCATCTTTCCTCCTGGTTGTTGAACCAAAATGCCAAAAGCACACATCTGACATTGTTGATACCATGACCAGATTGTATAGTCTTTTAGTTTAAAAATTGTCTTTTAGGATGGACTTCAAATCCAACTTGCATCTTTCCTCCTGGTTGTTGAACCAAAATGCCAAAAGCACACATCTGACATTGTTGATACCAGATTGACCAAATTGTCTTTTAGGATGGACTTTAAATCCAACTCTTTTAGTTTTGAAAAAATGTCTTTTAGGATGGACCAGATTGTAAACTTTTAGTTTAAAAATTGTCTTTCTTCAAATCCAACATCTTTCCTCCCAGTTGTTGAACCAAAATGCCAAAAAGCACATCTGACATTGTTGATACCATGACCAGATTGTATAGTCTTTTAGTTTAAAATTGTCTTTTTAGGATGGACTTCAAATCCAACTTGCATCTTTCCTCCTGGTTGTTGAACCAAAATGCCAAAAGCACACATCTGACATTGTTGATACCATGACCAGATTGTATAGTCTTTTAGTTTAAAAATTGTCTTTTAGGATGGACTTCAAATCCAACTTGCATCTTTCCTCCTGGTTGTTGAACCAAAATGCCAAAAAAGCACACATCTGACATTGTTGATACCATGACCAGATTGTATAGTCTTTTAGTTTAAAAATTGTCTTTTAGGATGGACTTCAAATCCAACTTGCATCTTTCCTCCTGGTTGTTGAACCAAAATGCCAAAAGCACACATCTGACATTGTTGATACCATGACATTGTATGAGTTTAAAAATTGTCTTTTTAGGATGGACTTCAAATCAACTTGCATTTTCCTCCTGTTGTTGAACCAAAATGCCAGTCTGACATTGTTGATACCATGACCAGATTGTAAAAATTTAAAATTGTCTTTTAGGATGGACTTCAAATCCAACTTGCATCTTTCCTCCTGGTTGTTGAACCAAAATGCCAAAAGCACACATCTGACATTGTTGATACCATGACCAGATTATAGTCTTTTAGTTTAAAATTGTCTTTTAGGATGGACTTCAAATCCAACTTGCATCTTTCCTCCTGGTTGTTGAACCAAAATGCCAAAAGCACATCTGACATTGTTGATACCATGACCAGATTGTATAGTCTTTTAGTTTAAAAATTGTCTTTTAGGATGGACTTCAAATCCAACTTGCATCTTTCCTCCTGGTTGTTGAACCAAATGCCAAAAGCACACATCTGACATTGTTGATACCATGACCAGATTGTATAGTCTTTAGTTTAAAATTGTCTTTTAGGATGGACTTCAAATCCAACTTGCATCTTTCCTCCTGGTTGTTGAACCAAAATGCAAAATCTCCTCCTGCACAAATCTGACATTGTTGATACCATGACCAGATTGTATAGTCTTTTTAGTTTAAAAATTGTCTTTTAGGATGGACTTCAAATCCAACTTGCATCTTTCCTCCTGGTTGTTGAACCAAAATGCCAAAAGCACACATCTGACATTGTTGATACCATGACCAGATTGTATAGTCTTTTAGTTTAAAAAAATGTCTTTTAGGATGGACTTCAAATCCAACTTGCATCTTTCCTCCTGGTTGTTGAACCAAAATGCCAAAAGCACACATCTGACATTGTTGATACCATGACCAGATTGTATAGTCTTTTAGTTTAAAAATTGTCTTTTAGGATGGACTTCAAATCAACTTGCATCTTTCCTCCTGGTTGTTGAACCAAAATGCCAAAAGCACACATCTGACATTGTTGATACCATGACCAGATTGTATAGTCTTTTTTAAAATTGTTTTTAAAACTTCAAATCCAACTTGCATGTTCCTCTTTTTGTTGATGGTCTTTTTAGGATGGACTTTAAATCCAACTTGTCTTCAAATCCAACTTGCATCTTTCCTCCTGGTTGTTGAACCAAAATGCCAAAAGCACACATCTGACTTTGTTGATACCATGACCAGATTGTATAGTCTTTTAGTTTAAAAATTGTCTTTTAGGATGGACTTCAAATCCAACTTGCATTTAAAAATTGTCTTTCCTCCTGGTTGTTGAACCAAAATGCCAAAAGCACACATCTGACATTGTTGATACCATGACCAGATTGTATAGTCTTTTAGTTTAAAAATTGTCTTTTAGGATGGACTTCAAATCCAACTTGCATCTTTCCTCCTGGTTGTTGAACCAAAATGCCAAAAGTCTTTAGTTTAAAAATTGTCACATCTGACATTGTTGATAAAATGACCAGATTGTATAGTCTTTTAGTTAAAATTGTCTTTTAGGATGGACTTCAAATCCAACTTGCATCTTTCCTCCTGGTTGTTGAACCAAAATGCCAAAAGCACACATCTGACATTGTTGATACCATGACCAGATTGTATAGTCTTTTAGTTTAAAAATTGTCTTTTAGGATGGACTTCAATCCAACTTGCATCTTTCCTCCTGGTTGTTGAACCAAAATGCCAAAAGCACACATCTGACATTGTTGATACCATGACCAGATTGTATAGTCTTTAGTTTAAAATTGTCTTTTAGGATGGACTTCAAATCCAACTTGCATCTTTCCTCCTGGTTGTTGAACCAAAATGCCAAAAGCACACATCTGACATTGTTGATACCATGACCAGATTGTATAGTCTTTTTAGTTTAAAATTGTCTTTTAGGATGGACTTCAAATCCAACTTGCATCTTTCCTCCTGGTTGTTGAACCAAAATGCCAAAAGCACACATCTGACATTGTTGATACCATGACCAGATTGATAGTCTTTTAGTTTAAAAATTGTCTTTTAGGATGGACTTCAAATCCAACTTGCATCTTTCCTGGTTGTTGAACCAAAATGCCAAAAGCACACATCTGACATTGTTGATACCATGACCAGATTGTATAGTCTTTTAGTTTAAAATTGTCTTTTAGGATGGACTTCAAATCCAACTTGCATCTTTCCTCCTGGTTGTTGAACCAAAATGCCAAAAGCACATCTGACATTGTTGATACCATGACCAGATTGTATAGTCTTTTAGTTTAAAAATTGTCTTTTAGGATGGACTTCAAATCCAACTTGCATCTTTCCTCCTGGTTGTTGAACCAAAATGCCAAAAGCACACATCTGACATTGTTGATACCATGACCAGATTGTATAGTCTTTTAGTTTAAAAATTGTCTTTTAGGATGGACTTCAAATCCAACTTGCATCTTTCCTCCTGGTTGTTGAACCAAAATGCCAAAAATTGCACACATCTGACATTGTTGATACCATGACCAGATTGTATAGTCTTTTAGTTTAAAATTGTCTTTTAGGATGGACTTCAAATCCAACTTGCATCTTTCCTCCTGGTTGTTGAACCAAAATGCCAAAAGCACACACATCTGACATTGTTGATACCATGACCAGATTGTATAGTCTTTTAGTTTAAAAATTGTCTTTTAGGATGGACTTCAAATCCAACTTGCATCTTTCCTCCTGGTTGTTGAAACCAAAATGCCAAAAATTTCACACATCTGACATTGTTGATACCATGACCAGATTGTATAGTCTTTTAGTTTAAAAATTGTCTTTTTTAGGATGGACTTCAAATCCAACTTGCATCTTTCCTCCTGGTTGTTGAACCAAAATGCCAAAAGCACACATCTGACATTGTTGATACCATGACCAGATTGTATAGTCTTTTAGTTTAAAAATGTCTTTTAGGATGGACTTCAATCAACTTGCATCTTTCCTCCTGGTTGTTGAACCAAAATGCCAAAAAGCACACATCTGACATTGTTGATACCATGACCAGATTGTATAGTCTTTTAGTTTAAAAAAATTGTCTTTTAGGATGGACTTCAAATCCAACTTGCATCTTTCCTCCTGGTTGTTGAACCAAAATGCCAAAAGCACACATCTGACATTGTTGATACCATGACCAGATTGTATAGTCTTTTAGTTTAAAAATTGTCTTTTAGGATGGACTTCAAATCCAACTTGCATCTTTCCTCCTGGTTGTTGAACCAAAATGCCAAAAGCACACATCTGACATTGTTGATACCATGACCAGATTGTATAGTCTTTAGTTTAAAATTGTCTTTTAGGATGGACTTCAAATCCAACTTGCATCTTTCCTCCTGGTTGTTGAACCAAAATGCCAAAAGCACACATCTGACATTGTTGATACCATGACCAGATTGTATAGTTTTAGTTTAAAATTGTCTTTTTAGTCTTTTCCTGGTTGTAAAATTGTTGTACTTTTAGTCTTTAGTTTAAAATTGATGGACTTCAAATCCAACTTGCATCTTTCCTCCTGGTTGTTGAACCAAAATGCCAAAAGCACACATCTGACATTGTTGATACCATGACCAGATTGTATAGTCTTTTAGTTTAAAAATTGTCTTTTAGGATGGACTTCAAATCCAACTTGCATCTTTCCTCCTGGTTGTTGAACCAAAATGCCAAAAGCACACATCTGACATTGTTGATACCATGACCAGATTGTATAGTCTTTTAGTTTAAAAATTGTCTTTTTAGGATGGACTTCAAATCCAACTTGCATCTTTCCTCCTGGTTGTTGAACAAAATGCAAAAAGCACACATCTGACATTGTTGATACCATGACCAGATTGTATAGTCTTTTAGTTTAAAAATTGTCTTTTAGGATGGACTTCAAATCCAACTTGCATCTTTCCTCCTGGTTGTTGAACCAAAATGCCAAAAAACACATCTGACATTGTTGATACCATGACCAGATTGTATAGTCTTTTTAGTTTAAAAATTGTCTTTTAGGATGGACTTCAAATCCAACTTGCATCTTTCCTCCTGGTTGTTGAACCAAAATGCCAAAAGCACATCTGACATTGTTGATACCATGACCAGATTGTATAGTCTTTTAGTTTAAAAATTGTCTTTTAGGATGGACTTCAAATCCAACTTGCAAAATGCTTTCCTCCTTGGTTGTTGAACCAAAATGCCAAAACCAAATGCACACATCTGACATTGTTGATACCATGACCAGATTGTATAGTCTTTTAGTTTAAAATTGTCTTTTAGGATGGACTTCAAATCCAACTTGCATCTTTCCTCCTGGTTGTTGAACCAAAATGCCAAAAGCACACATCTGACATTGTTGATACCATGACCAGATTGTATAGTCTTTTAAAATTGTCTTTTTAGTTTAAAAAACTTGCATTGTTGTTGAACTTTCTGACATTGGATGGATTGTATAGTCTTTTAGTTTAAAATTGTCTTTTTAAACTTCAAATCCAACTTGCATCTTTCCTCCTGGTTGTTGAACCAAAATGCCAAAAGCACACATCTGACATTGTTGATACCATGACCAGATTGTATAGTCTTTTAGTTTAAAAAATTCTTTCCTCCTGTTGTTGAACTTTTAGGATACCATGACTTAAAAAAAATTGTCTTTTAATGGACTTGCATCTTTCCTCCTGGTTGTTGAACCAAAATGCCAAAAGCACACATCTGACATTGTTGATACCATGACCAGATTGTATAGTCTTTTAGTTTAAAATTGTCTTTTAGGATGGACTTCAAATCCAACTTGCATCTTTCCTCCTGGTTGTTGAACCAAAAATGCCAAAAGCACACATCTGACATTGTTGATACCATGACCAGATTGTGAACCATAGTCTTTTAGTTTAAAATTTGTCTTTAGGATGGACTTCAAATCCAACTTGCATCTTTCCTCCTGGTTGTTGAACCAAAATGCCAAAAGCACACATCTGACATTGTTGATACCATGACCAGATTGTATAGTCTTTTAGTTTAAAAATTGTCTTTTAGGATGGACTTCAAATCCAACAATCTTTCCTCCTGGTTGTTGAACCAAAATGCCTCCTGTTGTTGAACCAAAACCAGATTGTATAGTCTTTTTAGTTTAAAATTGTCTTTTAGGATGGACTTCAAATCCAACTTGCATCTTTCCTCCTGGTTGTTGAACCAAAATGCCAAAAACCAGACATTGTTGATAGACCAGATTGTATAGTCTTTTAGTTTAAAAATTGTCTTTTAGGATGGACTTCAAATCCAACTTGCATCTTTCCTCCTGGTTGTTGAACCAAAATGCCAAAAGCACACATCTGACATTGTTGATACCATGACCAGATTGTATAGTCTTTTAGTTTAAAAATTGTCTTTTTAGGATGGACTTCAAATCCAACTTGCATCTTTCCTCCTGGTTGTTGAACCAAAATGCCAAAAGCACACATCTGACATTGTTGATACCATGACCAGATTGTATAGTCTTTTAGTTTAAAAATTGTCTTTTAGGATGGACTTCAAATCCAACCTGCATCTTTCCTCCTGGTTGTTGAACCAAAATGCCAAAAGCACACATCTGACATTGTTGATACCATGACCAGATTGTATAGTCTTTTAGTTTAAAAATTGTCTTTTAGGATGGACTTCAAAATCAACTTGCATCTTTCCTCCTGGTTGTTGAACCAAAATGCCAAAAGCACACATCTGACATTGTTGATACCATGACCAGATTGTATTTAGTTTAAAAATTGTCTTTTAGTTTAAAAATTGTCTTTTCCTGGATGGACTTCAAAAGCCAATCTGACATTGTTGATACCATCTTTCCTCCTTTAGTTTAAAAATTGTCTTTTAGGATGGACCAAAAACTTGCATCTTTCCTCCTGGTTGTTGAAAAAATGCCAAAAGCACATCTGACATTGTTGATACCATGACCAGATTGTATAGTCTTTTAGTTTAAAAATTGTCTTTTAGGATGGACTTCAAATCCAACTTGCATCTTTCCTCCTGGTTGTTGAACCAAAATGCCAAAAGCACACATCTGACATTGTTGATACCATGACCAGATTGTATAGTCTTTTAGTTTAAAAAATGTCTTTTTAGGATGGACTTAAAATCCAACTTGCATCTTTCCTCCTGGTTGTTGAACCAAATGCCAAAGCACACATCTGACATTGTTGATACCATGACCAGATTGTATAGTCTTTTAGTTTAAAAAATTGTCTTTTAGGATGGACTTCAAATCCAACTTGCATCTTTCCTCCTGGTTGTTGAACCAAAATGCCAAAATAGTCTTTTACACATCTGACATTGTTGATACCATGACCAGATTGTATAGTCTTTAGTTTAAAAATTGTCTTTTAGGATGGACTTCAAATCCAACTTGCATCTTTCCAAAATCCTGGTTGTTGAACCTTTTAAAAAATTGTCTTTTGGAAAAGCAAATCACATCTGACATTGTTGATACCATGACCAGATTGTATAGTCTTTTAGTTTAAAAATTGTCTTTTTAGGATGGACTTCAAATCCAACTTGCATCTTTCCTCCTGGTTGTTGAACCAAAATGCAAAAGCACACATCTGACATTGTTGATACCATGACCAGATTGTATAGTCTTTAGTTTAAAATTGTCTTTTAGGATGGACTTCAAATCCAACTTGCATCTTTCCTCCTGGTTGTTGAACCAAAAATGCCAAAAGCACACATCTGACATTGTTGATACCATGACCAGATTGTATAGTCTTTAGTTTAAAATTGTCTTTTAGGGATGGACTTCAAATCCAACTTGCATCTTTCCTCCTGGTTGTTGAACCAAAATGCCAAAAACACACATCTGACATTGTTGATACCATGACCAGATTGTATAGTCTTTTAGTTTAAAAACTTGTCTTTTTAGGATGGACTTCAAATCCAATCTTTCCTCCTCTTTCCTCCTGGTTGTTGAACCAAAATTGTATAGTCTTTTTAAAAATTTACTTTTAGGATGGACAAATCATCTGAACCAAAATGCCAAAAGCATTGTTGATACCATGACCAGATTGTATAGTCTTTTTAGTTTAAAAATTGTCTTTTAGGATGGACTTAAAATCCAACTTGCATCTTTCCTCCTGGTTGTTGAACCAAAATGCCAAAAGCACACATCTGACATTGTTGATACCATGACCAGATTGTATAGTCTTTTAGTTTAAAAATTGTCTTTTAGGATGGACTTCAAATCCAACTTGCATCTTTCCTCCTGGTTGTTGAACCAAAATGCCAAAAGCACACATTGTGACATTGTTGAGTTTAAAATTGTCTTTTAGGATTGACTTCATAGTCTTTTAGTTTAAAAAAATGTCTTTGTTGATACCATGACCAGATTGTACTTTTAGTTTAAAATTGTCCATGGACTTCAAATCTTTCCTCCTGGTTGTTGAACCAAAATGCCAAAAAGCACACATCTGACATTGTTGATACCATGACCAGATTGTATAGTCTTTTAGTTTAAAAATTGTCTTTTAGGATGGACTTCAAATCCAACTTGCATCTTTCCTCCTGGTTGTTGAACCAAAATGCCAAAAAGCACACATCTGACATTGTTGATACCATGACCAGATTGTATAGTCTTTTAGTTTAAAAATTGTCTTTTAGGATGGAAAAATCCAACTGCATCTTTTCCTGGTTGGATGGACTTTAAATCATCTGACATTGTTGATCTTTGACCAGATTGTTGTTGAACCAAAATTGTCTTTTAAAAAATCCAACACATCTGACATTGTTGATAACAAAATGACCACATCTGACATTGTGATACCATGACCAGATCTTTTAGTTTAAAATTGTCTTTTAGGATGGACTTCAAATCCAACTTGCATCTTTCCTCCTGGTTGTTGAACCAAAATGCCAAAAAGCACACATCTGACATTGTTGATACCATGACCAGATTGTATAGTCTTTTTAGTTTAAAAATTGTCTTTTAGGATGGACTTCAAATCCAACTTGCATCTTTCCTCCTGGTTGTTGAACCAAAATGCCAAAAAGCACACATCTGACATTGTTGATACCATGACCAGATTGTATAGTCTTTTAGTTTAAAAATTGTCTTTTTTCCTGGATGGACTTCAAATCCAACTTGCATCTTTCCTCCTGGTTGTTGAACCAAAATTGTATAGTCTTTTAGTTTAAAAAATTGTCTTTTAAAACTTCAAATCCAACACATCTGACATTGTTGATAAAGCCATGACCAGATTGTATAGTCTTTTAGTTTAAAAATTGTCTTTTAGGATGGACTTCAAATCCAACTTGCATCTTTCCTCCTGGTTGTTGAACCAAAATGCCAAAAGCACACATCTGACATTGTTGATACCATGACCAGATTGTATAGTCTTTTTTAGTTTAAAATTGTCTTTTAGGATGGACTTCAAATCCAACTTGCATCTTTCCTCCTGGTTGTTGAACCAAAATGCCAAAAGCACACATCTGACATTGTTGATACCATGACCAGATTGTATAGTCTTTTAGTTTAAAATTGTCTTTTAGGATGGACTTCAAATCAACTTGCATCTTTCCTCCTGGTTGTTGAACCAAATGCCAAAAGCACACATCTGACATTGTTGATACCATGACCAGATTGTATAGTCTTTAGTTTAAAAAATTGTCTTTTAGGATGGACTTCAAATCCAACTTGCATCTTTCCTCCTGGTTGTTGAACCAAAATGCCAAAAAAAGCACACATCTGACATTGTTGATACCATGACCAGATTGTATAGTCTTTTAGTTTAAAATTGTCTTTTAGGATGGACTTCAAATCCAACTTGCATCTTTCCTCCTGGTTGTTGAACCAAAATGCCAAAAGCACACATCTGACATTGTTGATACCATGACCAGATTGTATAGTCTTTTAGTTTAAAATTGTCTTTTAGGATGGACTTCAAATCCAACTTGCATCTTTCCTCCTGGTTGTTGAACCAAAATGCCAAAAGCACACATCTGACATTGTTGATACCATGACCAGATTGTATAGTCTTTTAGTTTAAAAAATTGTCTTTTAGGATGGACTTCAAATCCAACTTGCATCTTTCCTCCTGGTTGTTGAACCAAAATGCCAAAAGCACACATCTGACATTGTTGATACCATGACCAGATTGTATAGTCTTTTACCATGAGTTTAAAAATTTAAAATCTTTTAGGATGGACTTCAAATCCAACTTGCAAAATCTTTCCATCCAGATTGGTTGTTGAACCAAATGCCAAAGCACACATCTGACATTGTTGATACCATGACCAGATTGTATAGTCTTTTAGTTTAAAAATTGTCTTTTAGGATGGACTTCAAATCCAACTTGCATCTTTCCTCCTGGTTGTTGAACCAAAATGCCAAAAGCACACATCTGACATTGTTGATACCATGACCAGATTGTATAGTCTTTTAGTTTAAAAATTGTCTTTTAGGATGGACTTCAAATCCAACTTGCATCTTTCCTCCTGGTTGTTGAACCAAAATGCCAAAAAGCACACATCTGACATTGTTGATACCATGACCAGATTGTATAGTCTTTTAGTTTAAAAATTGTCTTTTAGGATGGACTTCAAAATCCAACTTGCATCTTTCCTCCTGGTTGTTGAACCAAAATGCCAAAAGCACACATCTGACATTGTTGATACCATGACCAGATTGTATAGTCTTTAGTTTAAAAATTGTCTTTTAGGATAGACTTCAAATCCAACTTGCATCTTTCCTCCTGGTTGTTGAACCAAAATGCCAAAAGCACACATCTGACATTGTTGATACCATGACCAGATTGTATAGTCTTTTAGTTTAAAAATTGTCTTTTAGGATGGACTTCAAATCCAACTTGCATCTTTCCTCCTGGTTGTTGAACCAAATGCCAAAAGCACACATCTGACATTGTTGATACCATGACCAGATTGTATAGTCTTTAGTTTAAAAATTGTCTTTTAGGATGGACTTCAAATCCAACTTGCATCTTTCCTCCTGGTTGTTGAACCAAAATGCCAAAAAGCACACATCTGACATTGTTGATACCATGACCAGATTGTATAGTCTTTTAGTTTAAAATTGTCTTTTAGGATGGACTTCAAATCCAACTTGCATCTTTCCTCCTGGTTGTTGAACCAAAATGCAAAAAAGCACACATCTGACATTGTTGATACCATGACCAGATTGTATAGTCTTTTAGTTTAAAAATTGTCTTTTAGGATGGACTTCAAATCCAACTTGCATCTTTCCTCCTGGTTGTTGAACCAAAATGCCAAAAGCACACATCTGACATTGTTGATACCATGACCAGATTGTATAGTCTTTAGTTTAAAAATGTGTCTTTTAGGATGGACTTCAAATCCAACTTGCATCTTTCCTCCTGGTTGTTGAACCAAAATGCCAAAAAGCACACATCTGACATTGTTGATACCATGACCAGATTGTATAGTCTTTTAGTTTAAAATTGTCTTTTAGGATGGACTTCAAATCCAAACTTGCATCTTTCCTCCTGGTTGTTGAACCAAAATGCCAAAAGCACACATCTGACATTGTTGATACCATGACCAGATTGTATAGTCTTTTAGTTTAAAAATTGTCTTTTAGGATGGACTTCAAATCCAACTTGCATCTTTCCTCCCTGGTTGTTGAACCAAAATGCCAAAACACATCTGACATTGTTGATACCATGACCAGATTGTATAGTCTTTATTGTCTTTTAGGATGGACATTCTTTCCTCCTGGTTGTTGAACCAAAATGACAAAAGCACACATCTGACATTGTTGATACCATGACCAGATTGTATAGTCTTTTAGTTTAAAATTGTCTTTTAGGATGGACTTCAAATCCAACTTGCATCTTTCCTCCTGGTTGTTGAACCAAAATGCCAAAAGCACACATCTGACATTGTTGATACCATGACCAGATTGTATAGTCTTTTAGTTTAAAAATTGTCTTTTAGGATGGACTTCAAATCCAACTTGCATCTTTCCTCCTGGTTGTTGAACCAAAATGCCAAAATCACACATCTGACATTGTTGATACCATGACCAGATTGTATAGTCTTTTAGTTTAAAAATTGTCTTTTAGGATGGACTTCAAATCCAACTTGCATCTTTCCTCCTGGTTGTTGAACCAAAATGCCAAAATCACACATCTGACATTGTTGATACCATGACCAGATTGTATAGTCTTTTAGTTTAAAAATTGTCTTTTAGGATGGACTTCAAATCCAACTTGCATCTTTCCTCCTGGTTGTTGAACCAAAATGCAAAAAGCACACATCTGACATTGTTGATACCATGACCAGATTGTATAGTCTTTTAGTTTAAAAATTGTCTTTTAGGATGGACTTCAAATCCAACTTGCATCTTTCCTCCTGGTTGTTGAACCAAAATGCCAAAAGCACACATCTGACATTGTTGATACCATGACCAGATTGTATAGTCTTTAGTTTAAAAATTGTCTTTTAGGATGGACTTCAAATCCAACTTGCATCTTTCCTCCTGGTTGTTGAACCAAAATGCCAAAAGCACACATCTGACATTGTTGATACCATGACCAGATTGTATAGTCTTTTAGTTTAAAAATTGTCTTTTTAGGATGGACTTCAAATCTTTTTTAGTTTAACCTGCATCTTTCCTCCTGGTTGTTGAACCAAAATGCTTTAAAAAAAATTTACTTCTGGATGGACTTGTTGATACCATGACCAGATTGTGCCAGTCTTTAGTTTTGTAAAAATTGTCTTTTAGGATGGACTTCAAATCCAACTTGCATCTTTCCTCCTGGTTGTTGAACCAAAATGCCAAAAGCACACATCTGACATTGTTGATACCATGACCAGATTGTATAGTCTTTTAGTTTAAAAATTGTCTTTTAGGATGGACTTCAAATCCAACTTGCATCTTTCCTCCTGGTTGTTGAACCAAAATGCCAAAATCACACATCTGACATTGTTGATACCATGACCAGATTGTATAGTCTTTTAGTTTAAAATTGTCTTTTAGGATGGACTTAAAATCCAACTTGCATCTTTCCTCCTGGTTGTTGAACCAAAATGCCAAAAAGCACACATCTGACATTGTTGATACCATGACCAGATTGTATAGTCTTTTAGTTTAAAAATTGTCTTTTAGGATGGACTTCAAATCCAACTTGCATTTTCCTCCTGGTTGTTGAACCAAAATGCCAAAAGCACACATCTGACATTGTTGATACCATGACCAGATTGTATAGTCTTTTAGTTTAAAAATTGTCTTTTTAGGATGGACTTCAAATCCAACTTGCATCTTTCCTCCTGGTTGTTGAACCAAAAATGCCAAAAATCACACATCTGACATTGTTGATACCATGACCAGATTGTATAGTCTTTTAGTTTAAAAATTCTTTTAGGATGGACTTTCCAACTTGCATCTTTCCTCCTGGTTGTTGAAACCAAAATGCCAAAAAGCACATCTGACATTGTTGATACCATGACCAGATTGTATAGTCTTTTTAGTTTAAAAATTGTCTTTTCCTGGTTGGATGGACTTCAAAATGTCTTTCCTTTAAAATGGTTGTTGAAAAATGGTTGTTGAACAAAAAAAGCACATCTGACATTGTTGATACCATGACCAGATTGTATAGTCTTTTAGTTTAAAAATTGTCTTTTAGGATGGACTTCAAATCCAACTTGCATCTTTCCTCCTGGTTGTTGAACCAAATGCCAAAAGCACACATCTGACATTGTTGATACCATGACCAGATTGTATAGTCTTTTAGTTTAAAAATTGTCTTTTAGGATGGACTTCAAATCCAACTTGCATCTTTCCTCCTGGTTGTTGAACCAAAATTGATACCAAAACCAGATTGTATAGTCTTTTAGTTTAAAAATTGTCTTTTAGGATGGACTTCAAATCATTGTTGATGTTGAACCAAAATGACCATCTGACATTGTTGATATATGACCAGATTTTATAGTCTTTTAGTTTAAAAATTGTCTTTTAGGATGGACTTCAAATCCAACTTGCATCTTTCCTCCTGGTTGTTGAACCAAAATGCCAAAAAGCACACATCTGACATTGTTGATACCATGACCAGATTGTATAGTCTTTTAGTTTAAAAATTGTCTTTTAGGATGGACTTCAAATCCAACTTGCATCTTTCCTCCTGGTTGTTGAACCAAAATGCCAAAAGCACACATCTGACATTGTTGATACCATGACCAGATTGTATAGTCTTTTAGTTTAAAATTGTCTTTTAGGATGGACTTCAAATCCAACTTGCATCTTTCCTCCTGGTTGTTGAACCAAAAATGCCAAAAGCACATCTGACATTGTTGATACCATGACCAGATTGTATAGTCTTTTAGTTTAAAAATTGTCTTTTAGGATGGACTTCAAATCCAACTTGCATCTTTCCTCCTGGTTGTTGAACCAAAATGCCAAAAAAGCACACATCTGACATTGTTGATACCATGACCAGATTGTATAGTCTTTTAGTTTAAAAATTGTCTTTTTCCTGGATGGACTTCAAATCCAACTTGCATCTTTCCTCCTGGTTGTTGAACCAAAATGCCAAAAGCACACATCTGACATTGTTGATACCATGACCAGATTGTATAGTCTTTTAGGATAGTTTAAAAATTGTCTTTTAGGATGGACTTCAAATCCAACTTGCATCTTTTTAGGATGGACCTCCTGGTTGTTGAACCAAAATGCCAAAAGCACACATCTGACATTGTTGATACCATGACCAGATTGTATAGTCTTTTAGTTTAAAAATTGTCTTTTAGGATGGACTTCAAATCCAACTTGCATCTTTCCTCCTGGTTGTTGAACCAAAATGCCAAAAGCACACATCTGACATTGTTGATACCATGACCAGATTGTATAGTCTTTTAGTTTAAAATTGTCTTTTAGGATGGACTTCAAATCCAACTTGCATCTTTCCTCCTGGTTGTTGAACCAAAATGCCAAAAAAGCACACATCTGACATTGTTGATACCATGACCAGATTGTATAGTCTTTTAGTTTAAAAATTGTCTTTTAGGATGGACTTCAAATCCAACTTGCATCTTTCCTCCTGGTTGTTGAACCAAATGCCAAAAGCACACATCTGACATTGTTGATACCATGACCAGATTGTATAGTCTTTTAGTTTAGTTTTTAAAATTGTCTTTTAATGGACCAAAAAAAAGCACACATGTCTTTTTAGTTTAAAAAATTTAAAATCCAACTTGCAAAATCACATCTTTTGAGGATAGACTTTTAGGATGGACTTAAAATCCAACTTGCATCTTTCCTCCTGGTTGTTGAACCAAAATGCCAAAAGCACACATCTGACATTGTTGATACCATGACCAGATTGTATAGTCTTTTAGTTTAAAAAATTGTCTTTTAGGATGGACTTCAAATCCAACTTGCATCTTTCCTCCTGGTTGTTGAACCAAAATGCCAAAAGCACACATCTGACATTGTTGATACCATGACCAGATTGTATAGTCTTTTAGTTTAAAAATTGTCTTTTAGGATGGACTTCAAATCCAACTTGCATCTTTCCTCCTGGTTGTTGAACCAAAATGCCAAAAGCACACATCTGACATTGTTGATACCATGACCAGATTGTATAGTCTTTTAGTTTAAAAATTGTCTTTTAGGATGGACTTCAAATCCAACTTGCATCTTTCCTCCTGGTTGTTGAACCAAAATGCCAAAAGCACACATCTGACATTGTTGATACCATGACCAGATTGTATAGTCTTTTAGTTTAAAATTGTCTTTTAGGATGGACTTCAAATCCAACTTGCATCTTTCCTCCTGGTTGTTGAACCAAAATGCCAAAAGCACACATCTGACATTGTTGATACCATGACCAGATTGTATAGTCTTTTAGTTTAAAATTGTCTTTTAGGATGGACTTCAAATCCAACTTGCATCTTTCCTCCTGGTTGTTGAACCAAAATGCCAAAAGCACACATCTGACATTGTTGATACCATGACCAGATTGTATAGTCTTTTAGTTTAAAATTGTCTTTTTAGGATGGACTTCAAATCCAACTTGCATCTTTCCTCCTGGTTGTTGAACCAAAATGCCAAAAATCACACATCTGACATTGTTGATACCATGACCAGATTGTATAGTCTTTTTAGTTTAAAAATTGTCTTTTAGGATGGACTTCAAATCCAACTTGCATCTTTCCTCCTGGTTGTTGAACCAAAATGCCAAAATCACACATCTGACATTGTTGATACCATGACCAGATTGTATAGTCTTTTAGTTTAAAAATTGTCTTTTAGGATGGACTTCAAATCCAACTTGCATCTTTCCTCCTGGTTGTTGAACCAAAATGCCAAAATCACACATCTGACATTGTTGATACCATGACCAGATTGTATAGTCTTTTAGTTTAAAAATTGTCTTTTAGGATGGACTTCAAATCCAACTTGCATCTTTCCTCCTGGTTGTTGAACCAAAATGCCAAAAGCACACATCTGACATTGTTGATACCATGACCAGATTGTATAGTCTTTTAGTTTAAAATTGTCTTTTAGGATGGACTTCAAATCCAACTTGCATCTTTCCTCCTGGTTGTTGAACCAAAATGCCAAAAGCACACATCTGACATTGTTGATACCATGACCAGATTGTATAGTCTTTTAGTTTAAAAAATGTCTTTTCCTGGATGGACTTTGCCAAATCCAACATTGTTGATCTTTCCTCCTGGTTGTTGGAACCAAAAACTGCATCTTTCCTCCTGGTTGTTGAAAAATGCCAAAAGCACACATCTGACATTGTTGATACCATGACCAGATTGTATAGTCTTTTAGTTTAAAAATTGTCTTTTAGGATGGACTTCAAATCCAACTTGCATCATCTTTCCTCCTGGTTGTTGAACCAAAATGCCAAAAAAACACACACATCTGACATTGTTGATACCATGACCAGATTGTATAGTCTTTTAGTTTAAAATTGTCTTTTAGGATGGACTTCAAATCCAACTTGCATCTTTCCTCCTGGTTGTTGAACCAAAATGCCAAAAGCACACATCTGACATTGTTGATACCATGACCAGATTGTATAGTCTTTAGTTTAAAATTGTCTTTTAGGATGGACTTCAAATCCAACTTGCATCTTTCCTCCTGGTTGTTGAACCAAAATGCCAAAAGCACACATCTGACATTGTTGATACCATGACCAGATTGTATAGTCTTTTAGTTTAAAAATTGTCTTTTAGGATGGACTTCAAATCCAACTTGCATCTTTCCTCCTGGTTGTTGAACCAAAATGCCAAAAACACATCTGACATTGTTGATACCATGACCAGATTGTATAGTCTTTTAGTTTAAAAATTGTCTTTTCCTGGATGGACTTCTGAAATCCAACTTGCATCTTTCCTCCTGTAGTTGTCAAACCTTTAAAACTTAAAATCCAAAAACCACACATTGTTGAACCAAAATGCCAAAAGCACACATCTGACATTGTTGATACCATGACCAGATTGTATAGTCTTTTTAGTTTAAAATTGTCTTTTAGGATGGACTTCAAATCCAACTTGCATCTTTCCTCCTGGTTGTTGAACCAAAATGCCAAAAAGCACACATCTGACATTGTTGATACCATGACCAGATTGTATAGTCTTTTAGTTTAAAATTGTCTTTTAGGATGGACTTAAAATCCAACTTGCATCTTTCCTCCTGGTTGTTGAACCAAAATGCCAAAAGCACACATCTGACATTGTTGATACCATGACCAGATTGTATAGTCTTTTAGTTTAAAAAATTGTCTTTTAGGATGGACTTCAAATCCAACTTGCATCTTTCCTCCTGGTTGTTGAACCAAAATGCCAAAAGCACACATCTGACATTGTTGATACCATGACCAGATTGTATAGTCTTTTAGTTTAAAATTGTCTTTTAGGATGGACTTCAAATCCAACTTGCATCTTTCCTCCTGGTTGTTGAACCAAAATGCCAAAAGCACACATCTGACATTGTTGATACCATGACCAGATTGTATAGTCTTTTAGTTTAAAAATTGTCTTTTAGGATGGACTTCAAATCCAACTTGCATCTTTCCTCCTGGTTGTTGAACCAAAATGCCAAAAGCACACATCTGACATTGTTGATACCATGACCAGATTGTATAGTCTTTTAGTTTAAAAATTGTCTTTTAGGATGGACTTCAAATCCAACTTGCATCTTTCCTCCTGGTTGTTGAACCAAAAATGCCAAAAGCACACATCTGACATTGTTGATACCATGACCAGATTGTATAGTCTTTTAGTTTAAAAAAAAATTGTCTTTTAGGATGGACTTCAAATCCAACTTGCATCTTTCCTCCTGGTTGTTGAACCAAAATGCCAAAAGCACACATCTGACATTGTTGATACCATGACCAGATTGTATAGTCTTTTAGTTTAAAATTGTCTTTTAGGATGGACTTCAAATCCAACTTGCATCTTTCCTCCTGGTTGTTGAACCAAAATGCCAAAAGCACACATCTGACATTGTTGATACCATGACCAGATTGTATAGTCTTTTAGTTTAAAAATTGTCTTTTAGGATGGACTTCAAATCCAACTTGCATCTTTCCTCCTGGTTGTTGAACCAAAATGCCAAAAAGCACACATCTGACATTGTTGATACCATGACCAGATTGTATAGTCTTTTAGTTTAAAAATTGTCTTTTAGGATGGACTTCAAATTGTCTTTCCTCCTGGTTGTTGAACCAAAATGCCAAAAGCACATCTGACATTGTTGATACCATGACCAGATTGTATAGTCTTTTAGTTTAAAAATTGTCTTTTAGGATGGACTTTCCAACTTGCATCTTTCCTCCTGGTTGTTGAACCAAAATGCCAAAATCACACATCTGACATTGTTGATACCATGACCAGATTGTATAGTCTTTTAGTTTAAAAATTGTCTTTTAGGATGGACTTCAAATCCAACTTGCATCTTTCCTCCTGGTTGTTGAACCAAAATGCCAAAATCACACATCTGACATTGTTGATACCATGACCAGATTGTATAGTCTTTTAGTTTAAAAATTGTCTTTTAGGATGGACTTCAAATCCAACTTGCATCTTTCCTCCTGGTTGTTGAACCAAAATGCCAAAAGCACACATCTGACATTGTTGATACCATGACCAGATTGTATAGTCTTTTAGTTTAAAAATTGTCTTTTAGGATGGACTTCAAATCCAACTTGCATCTTTCCTCCTGGTTGTTGAACCAAAATGCCAAAAATCAACTTGCACACATCTGACATTGTTGATACCATGACCAGATTGTATAGTCTTTTAGTTTAAAATTGTCTTTTAGGGATGGACTTCAAATCCAACTTGCATCTTTCCTCCTGGTTGTTGAACAAAATGCTTTCCTCATCTGACATTGTTGATACCAAAACCAGATTGTATAGTCTTTTAGTTTAAAATTGTTTTAGGATAGACTTCAAATCCAACTTGTATCTTTCTTTTAGTTTTGAACCAAAATGCCTTTCTGACATTGATGATACCATGACCAGATTGTATAGTCTTTAGTTTAAAAATTGTCTTTTAGGATGGACTTCTTTCTTTCCTCCTGGTTGTTGAACCAAAATGCCAAAAGCACACATCTGACATTGTTGATACCATGACCAGATTGTATAGTCTTTTAGTTTAAAATTGTCTTTTAGGATGGACTTCAAATCCAACTTGCATCTTTCCTCCTGGTTGTTGAACCAAAATGCCAAAAGCACACATCTGACATTGTTGATACCATGACCAGATTGTATAGTCTTTTTAGTTTAAAAAATGTCTTTTAGGATGGACTTCAAATCCAACTTGCATCTTTCCTCCTGGTTGTTGAACCAAAATGCCAAAAGCACACATCTGACATTGTTGATACCATGACCAGATTGTATAGTCTTTTAGTTTAAAAATTGTCTTTTTTAGGATGGACTTCAAATCCAACTTGCATCTTTCCTCCTGGTTGTTGAACCAAAATGCCAAAAGCACACATCTGACATTGTTGATACCATGACCAGATTGTATAGTCTTTTAGTTTAAAAATTGTCTTTTAGGATGGACTTCAAATCCAACTTGCATCTTTCCTCCTGGTTGTTGAACCAAAATGCCAAAATCACACATCTGACATTGTTGATACCATGACCAGATTGTATAGTCTTTTAGTTTAAAATTGTCTTTTAGGATGGACTTCAAATCCAACTTGCATCTTTCCTCCTGGTTGTTGAACCAAAATGCAAAAGCACATCTGACATTGTTGATACCATGACCAGATTGTATAGTCTTTTAGTTTAAAAAATTGTCTTTTAGGATGGACTTCAAATCCAACTTGCATCTTTCCTCCTGGTTGTTGAACCAAAATGCCAAAAAGCACACATCTGACATTGTTGATACCATGACCAGATTGTATAGTCTTTTAGTTTAAAAATTGTCTTTTAGGATGGACTTCAAATCCAACTTGCATCTTTCCTCCTGGTTGTTGAACCAAAATGCCAAAAGCACACATCTGACATTGTTGATACCATGACCAGATTGTATAGTCTTTTAGTTTAAAAATTGTCTTTTAGGATGGACTTCAAATCCAACTTGCATCTTTCCTCCTGGTTGTTGAACCAAAATGCCAAAAGCACACATCTGACATTGTTGATACCATGACCAGATTGTATAGTCTTTTAGTTTAAAAATTGTCTTTTAGGATGGACTTCAAATCCAACTTGCATCTTTCCTCCTGGTTGTTGAACCAAAATGCCAAAAGCACACATCTGACATTGTTGATACCATGACCAGATTGTATAGTCTTTTAGTTTAAAAATTGTCTTTTAGGATGGACCAAATCCAAATCCAACTTGCATCTTTCCTCCTTTTAGTTGTTGAACCAAAATGCCAAAAGCACACATCTGACATTGTTGATACCATGACCAGATTGTATAGTCTTTTAGTTTAAAATTGTCTTTTAGGATGGACTTCAAATCCAACTTGCATCTTTCCTCCTGGTTGTTGAACCAAAATGCCAAAAAGCACACATCTGACATTGTTGATACCATGACCAGATTGTATAGTCTTTAGTTTAAAAATTGTCTTTTTAGGATGGACTTCAAATCCAACTTGCATCTTTCCTCCTGGTTGTTGAACCAAAATGCCAAAAGCACACATCTGACATTGTTGATACCATGACCAGATTGTATAGTCTTTTAGTTTAAAAATTGTCTTTTAGGATGGACTTCAAATCCAACTTGCATCTTTCCTCCTGGTTGTTGAACCAAAATGCCAAAAGCACACATCTGACATTGTTGATACCATGACCAGATTGTATAGTCTTTTAGTTTAAAATTGTCTTTTAGGATGGACTTCAAATCCAACTTGCATCTTTCCTCCTGGTTGTTGAACCAAAATGCCAAAAGCACACATCTGACATTGTTGATACCATGACCAGATTGTATAGTCTTTTAGTTTAAAATTGTCTTTTAGGATGGACTTCAAATCCAACTTGCATCTTTCCTCCTGGTTGTTGAACCAAAATGCCAAAAAATGCAAAAGCACATCTGACATTGTTGATACCATGACCAGATTGTATAGTCTTTTAGTTTAAAATTGTCTTTTAGGATGGACTTCAAATCCAACTTGCATCTTTCCTCCTGGTTGTTGAACCAAAATGCCAAAATCACACATCTGACATTGTTGATACCATGACCAGATTGTATAGTCTTTTAGTTTAAAAAATTGTCTTTTTAGGATGGACTTCAAATCCAACTTGCATCTTTCCTCCTGGTTGTTGAACCAAAATGCCAAAAGCACACATCTGACATTGTTGATACCATGACCAGATTGTATAGTCTTTTAGTTTAAAAATTGTCTTTTTTTAGGATGGACTTCAAATCCAACTTGCATCTTTCCTCCTGGTTGTTGAACCAAAATGCCAAAAGCACATCCGAAAATGAAACCAGATTGTATCTCTTTTGTTGATAAAATGACCAAACAACTTTTTCCTCCTGGTTGTTGAAAAATGCCAAAATCACACATCTGACATTATTGATGCCAAAAGCAGTTTAAAAATTGTCAGGATCTTCAAATCCAACTTGCATTTTCCTTGGTTGTTGAACCAAAATGTTGACACCTGACATTGATTGACCAGATTGTATAGTCTTTTAGTTTAAAAATTGTTTTTAGGATGGACTTCAAATCCAACTTATCTTTCCTCCTGGTTGTTGAACCAAAATGCCAAAATCACACATCTGACATTGTTGATACCATTATAGTCTTTAGTTTAAAAATTTTTTTAGGATAGACTTAAAATCCAACTTGTCTTTTCCTGGTTGTTGAAAATGCCAAAATCACACATCTTGTTGATACCATGACCAGATTGATAGTCTTTTAGTTTGATTTGTCCATAATCAGAACTCTTTTCTCCTGGTTGTTGATTCTGTTTGAATACCATGACCAGATTGTATAGTGGTTAGTTTAAAAATTGTGAGTTATGATGGAAAATTTTGCATCTTTCCTCCTGGTTGTTGAACCAAATTCCAAAAGCACACATCTGACATTGTTGATACCATGATGATCTTAAAGTCTTTTAGTTTAAAATTGTCTTTTAGGATACACTTAGGGAAATCATTAAATCTTTTTTCCTGGTTGTATTGAACCAAAATGCCAAAATCTTTGGTTCTGACATTGTTGAATACCATGGATGTTGAATTAAAATTTTAGTTTAAAATTGTCTTTTTAGGATGGACTTAGGTATCCAACTTGCATCTTTCCTCCTGGTTTTGAACCAAAATTAAAAAATACATTTGACATTGTTGATACCATTTAGATTGTATAGTCTTTGAATAGTTTCTAAAAACTTGCAATCTTCCTTATTGAACAGATGGACTTCTTGCACAACCAGATTGTATAGTCTTTAGTTTAAAATTGTCCTTCAAATCCAACTGCATTGTTGTTGAACCAAAATGCCAAAAGCATACATCTGACATTGTTGATTTTCATGACCAGATTGTAATTAAGCTTTTATTTAAAAAGAGTCTTTTAAATGGATTCAAATCTTTCAAAAATTTTAATTGAAAAAAAAAATTAGGATGGACTTCAAATCCAAAGTGCATCTTTCCATTTAATTTTGACAATGTCAACCATTGTTTTTCTATAATTTTTAAAAGTTTCTGGCAGTAGTGTCAATAAAAAATTTTAAAAAACTTCCTCAATTTTTCAAACCAGATATTACCTGGAGTTCATGGGTGCACTGCCTTCTTTCACTTGAATCACAGATTTTTGATACCATGATTTTGTTTAGATGAGGACTTTGAAAACAAGACTTGAATTTTTCTTTTTACAAACACATCCTTTTGTGGATTTGTTTTGATGCTTCAGATCAAAAATTTTTTTAGTCCTATTGGAAGTTCCATGTTTCCTCCTTGACATGAACCCAATTGTTTTGAACTGAGGACAAGACAATCTTTCATTCAAAATTTACTTGTTATCTTGCAGACTCTATTTTGCCATTTTCATATTCATTTTTTTGTTCCAACTGCATGCAAAATCCATGCCCATCAAATCATAATGCTGTTACTGCCACATTTAATGGTTGGTATCAAATTCTTCTTTCTTCAAAAAAAGCCATATTAGGACCTCACCAGATATACCATTTATTGTTCTTCCCAAAAATCTCTAGTTTGGTCTCTCTGATCTGACCAATTGTAATCTTGTTGCCATGAGAATGTTTTCCTACCTTATTGATATAAACTTTAGCATACCTTTGTGGATTTGTTTTGATGCAAGTTCATTGCTTCTGCTATTTCATAAGCAGTGACTTTTTCTAGACATGCTGCACACATTCAAGAACATCATAAATGTATTTTGCCATGCATAGATTCCAACATTGACCAATGTGTATTGGAAAACTGCAAAGGTCACAGTCGGATTTGCAAAACTAGATGTCTACTTGCTCTTGTTTTTTTTTTTGACAGTCAATAGATTTTTGTAGCCTTCTCCATCATTATAGTTTTTAACTGCTATTTCTTAAAGCCTCACATTATTTTGATGTTTGCATACATATTTTTTTTTTTTGGAAATTTTTAGTCTCATTATAAATTTTTTTCACCAACTATGCTATTTCTTAAAGCATTTGAATACACAATAAGTTATATTTTTAACTACAGTATTGTTTAACTACAGTAATACACAGCTTACCAAAAAAAATGAACATGTTTCATTTTGATTTTTACATGCACAAAAAAATATTTGCATTAGCAAACATGTAAAACAAAAATACAGAGTGTAAATTTAAGGGTTCAATTACTTTTTTTCAGCTTATAAATATTTTTGAACTTGGTTGTAATTCATTTAATAAATGTTTTTCTTAATTGATATATGGCACTTTATAATTTTTTAAAATTGTTTGATGTGCCTGCTGTACCAGATCCAAATTTCACATTTGTAGAGGAGAGAAAATTGGAAAAAAGATCAATTTACTACTGTCTTAATAGTGAATCTGATCTTTTCAATAAGGTCAAATTGGCAGCTGATCTAAAAAATAATGACCTACAGTCTGTTGAAATTTTCATGAAGTATTCAGTAATGAATGAATATTTTAGTGAATGGGTTATTTTAGTAAAATTTCCATCTGGCCTATTATGTCTTACTTCACAATAGTTTAGCAGATGTTACATGAATATGGCCAACCTTTCCTGTTTATTCATAGATAACACTGTTTTTGTAAAATGTTAAACCACACATTTCAAAGTGCTTTATTTTTTTTCCAGGCAATTTTATTGTCATACTTTAGACATTGTAGATCCTTGACTTTCACATGAAGCATGTAGCATATATTTGTCCGTGTTTTCATGGAAAGTGAATAGATCTGTGTAATGTATTGGTTTTCATGGGAACATGTAACTATGTCTCTGTGATGCCCAGATGGGGAAGATAATGCATTAGATTTTTATGCAACTGTGATGCAGGATGTGCTCATACCAGCATTGCAGAAAGTCTATTGTTTGTCGCAGTATTTGAAAATAATGCATTACAACTTTTACAAGAATATGATTCATATTTCACACAAAATATGACTTCTCAGAAAAGATATAACCACCAATTTTTATTTCAACAAGTTTTAATGTGATATATTACAAAAGAATATTCTACTATTCAGAAACTAAATATGGACTATGACAGGGTTTCTGTCTATTGTGTATACACATGTTGCAAAAAATGTTTTCACAAGATTCATTTCCATGAAGATGGACATCCATAAATTTCAAGAAACTATAGTTTTTCTACAGTGTGTGTATGTATGTGATTGACCAAATCTGACCTGTGAAAATGTAGATCTACAAACTTCACAAGAACATATCTTCTGTCCAGTGTGTGTATGCATATGTTTGATCATATTTGATTTGTATGAAAATGCAGATCCACAAGCTATACAAGAATATGGTTTCTGCTCAGTATTTGTATGCATATGTTTCACTAAAGTTGATTTTTCAACAAGAAAATGGTTTCTATGTATGTTATTGACCTAATCTGACCTGTGAAAATTCAGATCCACAAACTTCACAGGAATATGCTTTCTCTCCAGTGTGTGTATGCATATGTTTGACCATATGTGACTTACATGAGAATGCAGATTCACAAATGTGTGTATGTATACTTCTTACTAAATGTGATTACTTTGAAAATACAAATCCACAAATTTCACAAGAATATGGTTTCTCTCTAGTGTGTGTATGCATATGTGCCACTAAATTTGACTTGCGTGAAAATGCAGATCCAAACTTTACAAGAATATGGTTTCTTTGTAATATGTGTTTCCATTTCGCTTAATATATCCAAATTCCCAACAGTTTAGCAGATGCCACATGAATATATAATATATTTTTGGTGTTTTGCACATAACATTAAATGTGGATTTGGTAAAAAATAAACATTTCAAAGTTCATTATTTCTTGTAAGGTAAAGTTCACTGTCATGTTTTTGACAAGGTAGATGCTTGACGTTCACATGGAGCATGTAGCATATATTTGTCTGTGTTTTCATGGAAAGTCAAGGGTCTTTTCCTTCTTTCATCTGTGAAATGTACTGGTTTTAATGGGAACATGTAATTATGTCTCTGTCATGCACAGATGGGGATGATAAAACATTAGATAAAACTGTGATGCAGGATGTGCACATAACAGAATTGCAGAAAGTTTATTTTATTTTGCAGCATTTGAAAATAATGCATTAAAGCTTTTACAATATGATGCATATTTCACACAAAATACGACTTCTCAGACAAGGTATATCCACAAGTTTCCATGTCTACATATTTTTAGATGAAGCACTACAGAAGAAGTTTCTGCTGATTCAGAAAATATATGTGGAATATGAAAGGGTCTCTGTCTATTGTGTATACACATGATGCAACAAAATTTCTCTGAAAATACGTATCAGCAAACATCATATTTTTTCTTCCGAGTGAGTATGCAAAAATGGCTCAACATCATTTCAATGAAAATGGAGATGCATAACTATACCTTATATATAGTGTGTGTATACATGTGATTGACCATATTTGACTTGTGTGAAAATGCAGAACCACAAACTTCACAACAATATAGCTACTCTCCAGTGTGTGTACGCATATGTTTGACCATATCTGACTTCACTGAAACTGTAGATCCACAAACTTCACAAGAATAGGGTTTCTCTCCAGTGTGTGAAAAAGACTTTCAGATGTTAAAAAAATTAAATTTTATCAATATTTATACCATTGTAAAAGAAAAAGATGCAACAAAAATATGTTAGAAACATTTGACTAGTTTTAGGAAATAAATCTGAAATCTATTTGTTTACAAAAGATATGAAGTAAAAAAAGGTTTATATGACAGATATTAAAAATAAATAATGTTTTAATCTCAGTTTTAAAATGTGTATATTTTCAAAACTGCAAGTCTATTTTTTAAATCCCAAAATAAAATTTATTCTTTTTTAGCCAATGTTTGGTGGATGTTCTGCTTATAAAATCTTTATAAACAAGGAAAATTAATTAATTTTATTTTTACAAATATCTTTATTGTTTTATCTCACAAATATACTTAGGATTATATATTAAAATGATTAAAATAGTATTTAATTTCAGTTTTAAAAAGTGAATCTAAAAAAAAAAAAAGATGATAAAATTTTAAATGAATGACAAATTAATTAGTAAATAAGAAATTGTTACAAATAGAGAACAGGGCCAATAGCAGAACAACACTAGCCAATATTAATGTCATAAAAAATGAATAAAAATAAAGTGTGGCACTCATTCTAAACTAATTATTTTGGTTAACTTCAAGATATACACTCTTGAATTTTGACCTTTCCAGGTTTTTTTTAAAGGAATGCTCCCTTCACATTAGCAGCAGGAGTCAGCTTCGTATGCTCTTTTGACCTGCATTTTTTTAAAGGAATGCTCCCTTCAAATTAGCAGCAGGAGTCAGCTTCATATGCTCTTTTGATCTCCATTTTTTTTCCATGGATAATGAACTTGTTTTTCATCTGAATTCTTAAGTAATTATCTTCTTCTGAAGACAATAGTTCCTTAAATCACATTTATAAAATTAATTAAAAGAATTTCTAATTAAATAATCATGCATTTTTAAATTTACGGTTCAGAGCAGTTTGAAAATAAAAATTGATTACATTCTTCAAGGCGTCCTGCTTTTAACTAATAAAAAAGGGATTAAAAAGGTCACCAATATACGCATCATCGGAAATGAAAACTTGGAATTTTTAGAGCACGTTCTGAATCTGTATCTGAGGTAAGTGATACCTCGTCATCTAAGGCCACATGGAACAAAATTCCTCCCTAGCCTCGAGTACACTTCTCCTTTCCGGCCTTCAATGCTTCCCAAATGTCCTCATCTATTGTGTAACCCTCGCAAACAGCCAAATGGTTATTGAACTGAGACTCTCAGACTGAGGTTCATGGTGAAATCCTTCTGAAAGTAGACACGTCATCCTTTCTGTTTGGCAAAGCAGCGGGGACAGGATTGAGCCTTGGCTTGTTCCATGTCCAGTTCCGTTCAGCTTCGTCCAAACCTTTTCTCATTTTTCTCTTGTTCTTCTTCATCTACTCTTCCCCTGAGGTGGATCGAGTTGAAGGATATTGCTCCACCTCCATAAGAGAAACCGATTATTGCTCCTTCAGCTGCAACTATTGCTGCTGCTGTTCCTGCTTCAGCTTCTCCTTCTGTTGCTGCTGCAGCTGCATTTTTAGTCTGTGGGAAATCCTGCTGGGCACAGTGTGAAGGGTATCCACCTTAGATCCACTTCTCCCCACCAACCTTCCAGTCATTGTGGGACTTGCTGGTCTTGTCCTCCCCCACTGATTCTTTTGATGTCCTTGGTTGTGGCGTTTGGTTTCAGCCAGTCCACATATTTGCCAAGAACCCGCAATGGCTTCTTATTTCTTTTTGACGTCGATCAATTTATGGGTTTTCAAGTCCATTATCATCAGGTAAATGGTTCTGATTGTGACTGCAACAGTAGCTTTGCCCATTTCCATTGAGAAAGTCCTTATACTCCTTTCGAGTCCGGTCAAAATAAGATGCACATTTTTTTTGCCTATTGAAGGCCCATATTGATTTAGTCAGAGAAGGCGACTCCAACTGCATACTCAGTGGCTGGGTGACTCCACCACTGTGGTTGGGGCAACACCACAACATGCACAAAAAAATTCAAAACAATGATGACACAATAAAACAGATGGACAAATCAGGACAAAATTGGGACAAATGTCGGAAAAAATTGAACACTTATAATTCTCTATTTATTTTATATTTTACTCCAAAGGCCAAAGGGAAATGGGGGAAAAATGCTAGTTTTACTGACTATTCCAGTCCTAGTTAATTCAATTCTACATATATCACAATACCACATATTCACAGCAGGCCTACAAAACATCCTATTATATAAAAAATTGATAAATGTTCAAATCTTTTATTTCTTTTAATATTCTTTCCTTTTTTCTTTCAAAAATATTTTCCAATTTTAATAAAATGTGATATGATGAGGGAGGGGATGAACCCCAAAACAAAACTAAACAATGCAACAAAAACAAACTAAAAACAAAACTGATGTTAGGAAGACACGTCCACCTGTCAAAATAATAAGATTGGCCACTATATTCTGCCGTTTGACAGAATCAAGAAGCACACTCATTAATGGAGTGTGAAAGATAAAAAATAATTGATAGAATGGGAAAATCAAAGTCTGACCCAAGCGGAGATGAAAAAAGGACAAAAAACAAACTGGGAGGGTGGGGAGGTTGGGAATATTGAAATGAATCAAAATAAAAGAGCATGCCGGGAACAGACCGGAAGCAACACTAATTCACATTAACTAGGAAAACAAATATTGTCTACTTAGCCAAGCAGTGTTTATAGGAAACGACCTCGTTGCATCAAGGAGTTGGGGGGGGGGCTTAAAAGAGAAAATCAAGTTTAGCCCCGTTAATGCAAACCATGCTCGCCACAGACACTCAACTTTTACTGAAAACTTTCAATATCAACCACTTTCTATCAGATTTAATCTTCATCCTGAGCTGATGCCCAAAGAATCTCTAACCAGATGCTGATGAGAATAGTTCGTATTGCAAGATTCCCTCTATTTATGACATCTACACCACCATTCTTGCCATGACTAGCAACATGAAAGACATCGTCAATTTCACCCGGAGAAAGGGGTCGACATATTGTCACGTGCCTGCGCAAGATCGATGGACTCAAGCCCATCGGAATCTTATTCATAAAGCAATTAAAGTTTTTCTGATTAATAATGTCTTAATTTTATTGCATTTTTTTTTTAACAATTCAGAGTCAATATGTTTTCTCCCTGCAAAAAAGATGCTAACATTTCCCATATTAATCTTTGGTCCCTCTGCTGACACAAAAAAAAAAAAATTTTTAACCAAAATTTCAACATTCTAAAAAAGATAAAAAATATTTAAAAACATATATATTATATATATATATACATATATATCATGCAAATCAGTTCTAAATGTTTATTTTATATGTATCTTGTTTGTATTCATTGGCCCTCATCGAAATAGCAGGATATTTCAGGAGGAAAAAATGAGTGCATTCAACCATGTGATTGAGGAAAGGGTTGATTCCAATCTGTATTGGAATGATCACAAAATAATTTTCCCTCCCCAATTCAGAGGGAGAAACACACAAATGCATACTGGGATTTTTTTTGTAGCTAATAAAATTGGCCAGTCCTTGGTTTCATCTGACTCAGTCCCAGTCTGTTTTGAAGTCAGAATTCTATATTTGCATATCTGAATTTCCTCTTGTCTGTCAACACCAATTCTTAGCTTGTGAATTTTTTGACATATTACTGTTGCTTTTGCCTAATTACTGTTAATGTGCCTTGCAGATATTGTTTGCTTTTCACCTATAATTTTTTTGCCCTGTTCTTTTTTTGTTATTGTCAAAATTTATCAATTCTGTTTATTGGGCAGTTCAGTCATTTATTTACATTTAACCATGGTCACTCTACAAATATAATTTAATAATCAAAACATCCTTTGGGCCTTGATTGATGGATTAATTTTCTCATCAATTAAAATCCCAGTTGATGTAACTGATTATTTTCAAACTAAAAGATCTTACTACCAATTTGTAGACTCTGCCAATGTAATGAGAATACTTTATTCAATACCCTTATTGTTTTGGTGTTACTTACACTTGACAACCACCATTTTTATTCTCATTTGGATTTGTGTAATTTTTTGTTCACATGTTGTAGACTCACCTCTCTTTTATGTGATAAGTTATTTTAGTGCAATTTAGGCTGAAACAGAAAAGATTGTTGAGAGCATCACAGATTAATTAGCCCCATATGTCTAAATGGATTCAAAGGATTAAAATCTTTTTAAAGAAAAATGTGCATAATGTGATATGCTTTTTTAAGAAACTCAAGTCAACACATGCAATTTATTAAATAAACTTTGCTGCCATAATTCTCACAAATATATTTTTTCTTAATTGAAAAATTGGTTTTGAATTGAACTTTTTAAAGAATTAAATTTTTTTTTGAAAGTTTTGTTCAGGCAATTTATAAAAAAAACTGTTTCCTGTTATAATTCTGAAAAAAATAAAGTTTCCTAATTAAACTGTGTTTTTGGTTCAAATTTATTCATTCAATTTAAAAAAAACAAAAAAACTTTATTTTGTCAATGTAAAAACTTAGTTCTGTCATAATTCTCAAAAATATATTTTCTTAATTCAATTTTGATTAGGTGTAAAATACTGATTTTGTAATTAAATTATTAACTTTAATAAAAGAAACAAATCTTTTTCTGCAAATAGATTTGGCTGGATTAAAATTGTTTTTTTCGGACAATGGTAAAAGAAAAAAATGAAATCTGGAGAACTACAGTTTTTACATAAAAATTTATTAAAATTCAGTTAAGACCCACGGAATTTGCCATGGATGCACCCAAATCAACATCTGTGGGCCCCACGATCGTTATAGCATTAAAAAAAATTTAGTATCACTGCCTCATCTGTATTGTTATACCTCCGGCCTTTTTCAGGTATCTGTCAATCCAGGTAGCCTGGTGAAATTTTTTGATGAATTGAATCTATCTTAGCAGATGTGTATCTCAGGTGCTTCTAGAAGTCAAGAGAACTTAATGTCATGGTAAAATACAATAAAGGAAACACGTTTCACTTTGACAGCTGTTTCTACTTAGGGGGGAAAATAACAAATCCTTTCTGATTGGCTATGCTTTCTGTTGTGGATTCCGGGATGAAATCCGGTACCAATAAATAACAAACGCAAGAATGAATATAGGAAAATAAATGTATTAACGTAATAATACAAACTGGTAATGCAGGTTAGTAGTTCCAGGAATACGGGTTAGTAGCAAAATATATATACAGTCTTTGGTATTGAAGTATCGCTGTATGACTTCTTACTGAGTCTAAGTGCTCGCTCCCAGTGACCCTAGCCCGCTACTTTCGTTCTGTCTGTCTGTTACCTTCACCTTCTGTCAGTCACCTATAATGCTGTTACCTCACTCTAACTCTTCCGGTTACCTACAACCTTTCACTCTGTCACTCTTCCAAGTATTCACATAGCAGTAGTACATGTATATACTGGGTGATTCCATTTGTGTAAAAAAGAGAGGACCCCTCAACACTTTCAAATCTCCTTTACGAGTCTCTACCATTCTTCTCTGCATGGGATATTGTTGCCACACACACACACTCACTCATATATGAGAGAGAGAGAGCAAGAGATTCTTGGTAGAAAATAAATGATTGATGTTGCATTTAACTGAACTGTTTTTGTATTGAAATTTTTGCATTTAATTTTTTAAAAAACTTTTGTTCAGTTAATTTATAAACAAAAATTTTTTCCTGTCATAATTCTGAAAAAAAAAAAATTCCTAATTAAACTGTGTTTTTGGTTCAAATTTATTCATTCAATTTAAAAAAAAAAAAAAAACTTTGTTTTGTCAATGTAAAAACTTAGTTCTGTCATAATTCTCAAAAAATATATTTTCTTAATTGAATTGTGATTAGGTGTAAAATACTGATTTTGTAATTATTAATTTAATAAAAAAATGTTTTTCTGTCAAGTTAAGAGATTTAGCATGATTAAAACGGTTTTTTGAGACAATAGTAAAAGAAAAAATGAAATCTACAGTTTTTACACAATTTATTAAAAAAACTTAGGACCCACTGAATTTCCCACGGGTGCACCCAAATCAACACCTGTGGGTCTCAAAACTATAGCATTAAAAATCATTTAGCATCACTGCCTCATCTTTATTGTCATTTCTCCAGCTTTCTTTAAATGTGTGCTGATCCAGGTAGCCAGGACAAATTTTGAACTGTGTATTTAATCTACAGGGATAAATTGTTCTTGTCCTGCTCTCCATGTCTGGGGATGTCTTGTCTTGTTCTTATTTAGTCCTGCTCTGGAATTGATCACCCTGTTTCCACTATCCAGCCCAGGAGGTGAACACAGAATTACTAAGTTATCAAATTCACAAAACAACAGATTATTCTCCCAAACTTAAAACTTCATTGAAGTTCTTTAATTGACTTAAGAGAATTGAACAATAATTTAGAAAAATATATTTGAGAATTACATTTCCAAGCTTTTGGATATAGAAATGATGCATATCAGAATATAATTTTTTCCAAAGAATTTCAAATTTCAATTTCATAATGTCAAACATTGTAAGACAAAGAAACACCTAGTAACTGGAATCAGTGGAATTTTAAAATTACAACAATTCATGCATTTAACAGTCATATGTTAGGGTCATCCAAATACATTCTTAACTGCCACATGTGATTAGTACTTAGGATGATGTATTGGTCATTACAATTGGTTCCCTGAAACAGAAATTACTTATGACTCAAACTAGTGTGTGTAATGAACTAGAAAAAAGAAACTGTTTACCTTTTCTTTACAGAAAACCAAACAAAGCATTCAAACTTTCAGGCAGCAGCAGTAACAAGCTTAATCAGCAGTTAGGTTAGGTTTAAGGATTGAAGTTCCCTACAAAAAATTGTTCTTGAGCATTAAAGCATTGTTTCATGAATTTAGTGATATAGAAATTATGAGTTAAATCCTTGGACCCTGTAGTGTGTGTACTAGGAATCAGTGGAAATGGACAAACAATAATTTGATGAACTGAAACTATCTTGGTAGATGTGTATCTCCGCTACTGCTGCAAATCAAGAGAACTTGAGAAGAATGTCATCGTAAGATAGAATAAATGAAAGACATTTCACTTTGACAGCCGTTTCTACTTTGTGGCCCAAGACCAAATCCTTTCTGATTGGCTAGACGTTTACACTTTCTCTACCATTCTTCTCTGCATGGGATATTGTTGCCACACAAATATATATACAGAGAGAGAGAGAGAGTTTTTGACAGAAGATAATGATTGATGTTGCATTTTAATGCTGTTGTTGACAGGAAAACAAGAAGAGATTTTCATGGGCAAGAAATGTTCTGAGAAGAAACTCTTAGCATAGAACTTATGGTTGCATCTAGCAATGTCAACAGTAAAATAAGATCTTGTACTGTTTCTATACATTCATGAAGTCAAATGACCAAATAGAAACCAAAATTTTTCCAGTCTCTTTCAGAATGGATCTTTTGAAACATCTTAAAAAGTGAAGATAGGATAAATATACTACCTATACTAGCAGCATGGCCTGGCATTGCCCCTTTTTTGATTCAAAAAAATCATACAACTCATACAGCAATTGCCATCACTTGAAAAAAAATATTTTTGCCCTTCCTTGACTTTTTCCAAAGGAGTGCCTTTTGCCGTGCTGATGTGTCATGCCTTAAGGGAAGCCTATCTCACACTGCAAAATTTTTTAAGTTCTATACTAAACATTAAATCTGTTACAAAAAAGAACTAAACAAAATGAACACAAAACGATCAGCTTTAAAAAAAATAACTGGAAAAAACCGAATGAAAAAGAAATGTTAACAACAAATACTTTTTTACACCCAACCCAGTTCTGTGGAATCAGAATCAACATTGAGTTTAAGTGTTTAAATGAGCCAATTATCTACAGTGCCATGCAGATTTAAATTTTTTCCCACTTGTGATGAATGCAGCTATTGAATTTTTTGCATGCTAGTTAACATTCATTAGCTGATGGCTCTCACTTTGGCCAATAGAATCTTCCAAATTGTTGAATTCAATTAGAAAAAAAGTTCTATTAATGCTGAAATAATTTTAAAAACTACATGAAATGGCGGTCGTATCGACAATCAAACCTTGGACAAGTCCATATATTTTAGAATACGCAGGCACTCCCAGATCCCATATAATTGGAGCATGTGTTTGTACATTTTGATGTAAATCCATCAAAAATTGCATCCTGGTTTTATCATTCATTTTTGACACACATTCTGCCTTTATAAATATCAGATTGAATTCATTTGTTTTCACATAGTCAAAACGCCAAACCAACCCGAGGTCTTTATTATATCTAATCAAGATGTATCTATAGAAATCGTTATGGATTATATAAAACCATAACCATCAAAAAACAAGTGTAGTTGATAAAAAAACTCCCTGTCAAAAACCAATCTCCGATGGCTAAAACTAAATCCCTTTATATCTTGACGCTAACATTTACTTTTAGCTCTTGAATCTATATCTAACCTGCAATCTGTCCTCCCAGCTGTGAGTTATTCCAAAAAGTTCGTTGATATTGAACAGGACTGTCGGCCAGTAATCTTTATACTTGTAAAATCTTTGATATCTAACCAGTGTGAAATAAAAACCATTAATCATTACCATATATAAAAGTTAAATTCAGAAAAATAACCGCTTTATGATTGCCGCTGTTTTTTTTCTTCTGTTTGTATTTTATTATTTGTTAAACAAATCATATTATTCGGAACTCAACTTTTGCAAACTCAAGGATCCTTAAATACATATAAAGATAATAAACAATGATTTATAAGGTAAACGAGGACGACCTGGGTATCTTGAGGATATGACATTTTTATCCCAGATTTGAAGAGGTTCCTGTGTATTGGATCGGGAATTTAAGAAAAGGAAACTGTCCCAAATGTTTTAATTATTTTCAGAAATAGGTTTTGGATCAAATCAGGCTTGAATGAAAATGGTTGATGTCTCTGCATGTCATAGTTATTTATATTCTTTTAGGTCTGGACTGGTGAATCTATGGAACGTAAATCAGTTAATTAATCCATAGAAATGGCGATAGAGAAATTATCTTGAGCCAAATTTTGTTCAGGAAAAGTTCTGCATTTTTCTGTTTATATTTACATCAATCATCAAAATCGATTCTTTCCACTTTAAAGCTAGAGAATGAGGAATACAGATTAATAGTCAAAATCAGGAATTATCTGGTCCAAATGAAATTTTGTAAAGACAGAGCATTGCAATGATGTTTGAATATTTTGGTGGATGGTTTAAGAAAAATTCACTGGACGAATATAATGACTTCAATAATAGTTTTCCAGATGTTTTTTGTTATGCTATGTAATATGTTTATTTTAATAACAAATTAAATGTGTTTTTTGTCCTACTGTTGAACCACACATTTCAAACGTGCTTTACACTTTCCAGAAAACAATTTTATTTTCATACCATTATAAACATAAGGAAAATATGTTCACATCCGGCAATATATATTATAACAATATTTGTTATATTTTTCAGGAATACGCCTATGTTAATTGATGCTTAAACAGTATATTTTGTTTGTACAATTTTTCATATAGAAATGTAGTTCGGCTATCTGTGATGACGCAGATGGCCACTGTAATGCATTAGATTTTTGCAACTGTAACTTGATTTTGTACACATTTGCCTTGACAGTTCTTTGGAGTTTTGCGTTTTGAAAATAATGCATTACATTGTTTACCTTAATAAGGATTCATATTTTAACTTTTTTAATTTAACGAATCTTTATTGATATGTCTGATCCCAAAAGAAACATTTATTGATGACCTAAATATACGGACTATGACAATCAACTGTCTATTGTATTATTCCTATTTTGCAGAATTTTCTTCACAACATCATTTCCTTCTGTAACGAGATCCACAAATTTCTGAAACTATAGTTTTCTAATCATGTGTGTATGCATGTGAGTGACCAAATAGGACAGAAAATGCAGATCCTACGTTAAAAGACAGATTCTCCAGTGTAAATGCACGTGTTTGATATTTGACTTGTGATAATGTATCTTCATCACCTATATGTATGTATGGTTTTCTGCCGGTATGTGTATGCATATCTTTTCACTAAAGTTGATTTTTCAAGAAAATGGTTTCTATGCATGTGATTGACCGTCTGACCTGTGAAAATGCAGATCTGGAAACTTCTTGTCAGGTAAAGTTCACTGTCATCTTTTGACAATGTAGATGTGACTGCACATGACATGTAGCATATATTTGTGTTTTCAATGAAAGTGAAGAGTCTTTTTCCTTCTTTCATCCGTCAAATATATTAGTTTCTTGAACATGTAATTACATCTCTGTGATATACAGATGGGGATGATAGGCATTAGATTTTATGCAAACTGTGATGCAGGTTGTGCACATACCAGAATTGCAGAAAGTTTATTTTATTTTGTAGCATTTGAAAAATAATGCATTACAGCTACATATTTCATACAAAAATATGACTTCTCCAAAAAATATTCAAATTTTCATTTCTACATGTTTTTACATGATGCACTACAGAAGGATTTTCTGCTGATTCAGAAACTAAATGTGGAATATGATAGGTTTTCTGCCTATTGTGTATACACATGATGCAACAAAGTTTCTCTGGAAATACGTATCAGCAAACATCATGATATTTTTTTGCTTTCTAGTGAGTATACAAAATGGCCCACCATCATTTCCATGAAAATAGAGATCCACAAATTTCAAGAACTAGCTTATCTATAGTGTGTGTATACATGTGATTGACCATATTTGAAATGCAGAACCACAAACTTCACAACAATATAGCTACTCTCCAGTGTGTGTATGCATATGTTGGACCAAACTTGGCTTCACTGAAAATGCGGATCCACAAACTTCTCAAGAATAGGGTTTGTTTCCATTATTATTGTACGCATATGGTAAAGCAAATGTGACTTCTGTGAAAATACAAGGATCTTTGGAAGAAATTTCTGAGAATAGGTTTCTCTCCAGTGTGAGTACGCATATGTGGCTCTAAATGTGACTTCTGTGAAAATGCAGATCCACAAACTTCACAAGAAAATGGTTTCTCTCAGTGTGAGTAAGCATATGTGGCATTAAATGTGACTTCCATTGAAAATGCAGATCCACAAACTTCACAAGAAAATAGTTTCTCTCCAGTGTGTGTAAGCATATGTCGCACTAAATTTGGCTTCCGTGAAAATGCAGATCCACAAACTTCTGAAAATGGTTTCTCTCCCAGTGTGTAAGCATATGTCCCACTAAATGTTGTTTCCGTGAAATGCATATCCACAAACTTCACAAGAAAAGGCTTCTCCAGTGTGTATATGCATATGCACTAAATATGACCTTTTGAAAATGCCGATCCACAAACATCACAAGAATATGGTTCTCTCCAGTGTGTGTGCATATGTTCATCTCTACTTGACATGCACGAGAATGCAGATCTACAAACTTCTGAAAATGGTTTCACTCCAGTGTGTGTACGCATATGGTTATCTCTACCTGACTTGCATTAGAATGCAGATCCACAAACTTCACAAGAATATGGTTTCTCACCAGTGTAAATGGATGTTTCTGAAATGCATATGTATATGGTTTCTCACCAGTGCAATGTCTTTACTAAAGGGGTGATTTCTTTGAAATGCAAATCCACAAACTTCACAAGAATATGGTTTCTTTGTAATATGTGTTTATTTTGCTTATTATGTCCAACTTCACAACAGTTTAGCAGATGTCACATGAATATGTCCTATATTTCGCAGTTTTGAAAGCATAACATTATATGTATTTGTGCAAAAATAAACAGTACATTTCAAAGTGCATTATTTTGTCAGGTAAAGTTCATTGTCATGCTTTTGTCAATGT
>CAHIKZ030004106.1:0-126207 GCA_903632075.3 Acanthosepion pharaonis | reverse complement strand
CCGGCAGTCAGAAAATCTTAATTTATCTGAATTGAAAACATCTTTCACTCGTCAATGTGGGGGTTCTAATTTTTAACAGGTCAGAATCTGTATACCGTTCCACCGGTCCTCCCCTCAACCCAAAAAGACACTTTTTTCTCTGATTAAGATTTCGTTTTCATTGTTCCCAAAATTTCTTTTTTCTAAAATGCAAGGTTCTCACTCCATGAACAATGAAAATTTTTCGATCAAGATTTAGCAGAGGATTTGCCTGTCCCTAATGATAAATTAAAGAAAGGAAACTTAAATGTAAAGTCCCGAAAAATGGGAAATATACAGTGATCACCCACTTTGCGTCCACCGCATTTTTCCTGGAAATCCTAACTACAGTTATGAAACCCGTGCTTACTAGGCTCACTCCATGAATTCTAATGAAAAATATTTTCGAACAAGTTTTAGATGAGGGATTTGCCTGTCCCTAATGATAAATTAAAGAAAGGAAACGTAAATGTAAAGCCCCGAAAGAAGGGAAATATACAGTGATCACCCACTTTGCGTCCACCGCATTTTTCCTGAAAATCCTAACTACAGTTATGAAACCAGTGCTTACTAGGCTCACTCCATGAATTCTAATGAAAAATATTTTCGAACAAGTTTTAGATGAGGGATTTGCCTGTCCCTAATGATAAATTAAAGAAAGGAAACGTAAATGTAAAGCCCCAAAAAAGGGAAATATACAGTGATCACCCACTTTGCGTCCACCGCATTTTTCCTGGAAATCCTAACTACAGTTATGAAACCCGTGCTTACTAGGCTCACTCCATGAATTCTAATGAAAAATATTTTCGAACAAGTTTTAGATGAGGGATTTGCCTGTCCCTAATGATAAATTAAAAGAAAGGAAACGTAAATGTAAAGCCCAGAAAGAAGGGAAATATACAGTGATCACCCACTTTGCGTCCACCGCATTTTTCCTGGAAATCCTAACTACAGTTATGAAACCAGTGCTTACTAGGCTCACTCCATGAATTCTAATGAAAAATATTTTCGAACAAGTTTTAGATGAGGGATTTGCCTGTCCCTAATGATAAATTAAAATGAAAAAACGTAAATGTAAAGCCCCGAAAGAAGGGAAATATACAGTGATCACCCACTTTGCGTCCACCGCATTTTCCCTGGAAATCCTAACTACAGTTATGAAACCCGTGCTTACTAGGCTCACTCCATGAATTCTAATGAAAAATATTTTCGAACAAGTTTTAGATGAGGGATTTGCCTGTCCCTAATGATAAATTAAAGAAAAAGGAAACGTAAATGTAAAGCCCAGAAAGAAGGAAATATACAGTGATCACCCACTTTGCGTCCACCGCATTTTTCCTGGAAATCCTAACTACAGTTATGAAACCCGTGCTTACTAGGCTCACTCCATGAATTCTAATGAAAAATATTTTCGAACAAGTTTTAGATGAGGGATTTGCCTGTCCCTAATGATAAATTAAAGAAAGGAAACGTAAATGTAAAGCCCAGAAAGAAGGGAAATATACAGTGATCACCCACTTTGCGTCCACCGCATTTTTCCTGGAAATCCTAACTACAGTTATGAAACCCGTGCTTACTAGGCTCACTCCATGAATTCTAATGAAAAATATTTTCGAACAAGTTTTAGATGAGGGATTTTGCCTGTCCCTAATGATAAATTAAAGAAAGGAAACGTAAATGTAAAGCCCCGAAAGAAGGGAAATATACAGTGATCACCCACTTTGCGTCCACCGCATTTTTCCTGGAAATCCTAACTACAGTTATGAAACCCGTGCTTACTAGGCTCACTCCATGAATTCTAATGAAAAATATTTTCGAACAAGTTTTAGATGAGGGATTTGCCTGTCCCTAATGATAAATTAAAGAAAGGAAACGTAAATGTAAAGCCCAGAAAGAAGGGAAATATACAGTGATCACCCACTTTGTGTCCACCGCATTTTTCCTGGAAATCCTAACTACAGTTATGAAACCCGTGCTTACTAGGCTCACTCCATGAATTCTAATGAAAAATATTTTCGAACAAGTTTTAGATGAGGGATTTGCCTGTCCCTAATGATAAATTAAAGAAAGGAAACGTAAATGTAAAGCCCCGAAAGAAGGGAAATATACAGTGATCACCCACTTTGCGTCCACCGCATTTTTCCTGGAAATCCTAATTACTTGATATGAAACCCGTGCTTACTAGGCTCACTCCATGAATTCTAATGAAAAATATTTTCGAACAAGTTTTAGATGAGGGATTTGCCTGTCCCTAATGATAAATTAAAGAAAGGAAACGTAAATGTAAAGCCCCGAAAGAAGGGAAATATACAGTGATCACCCACTTTGCGTCCACCGCATTTTTCCTGGAAATCCTAACTACAGTTATGAAACCAGTGCTTACTAGGCTCACTCCATGAATTCTAATGAAAAATATTTTCGAACAAGTTTTAGATGAGGGATTTGCCTGTCCCTAATGATAAATTAAAGAAAGGAAACGTAAATGTAAAGCCCAAAAGAAGGGAAATATACAGTGATCACCCACTTTGCGTCCACCGCATTTTTCCTGGAAATCCTAACTACTTGATATCAAACCAGTGCTTACTAGGCTCACTCCATGAATTCTAATGAAAAATATTTTCGAACAAGTTTTAGATGAGGATTTGCCTGTCCCTAATGATAAATTAAAGAAAGGAAACGTAAATGTAAAGCCCCGAAAGAAGGGAAATATACAGTGATCACCCACTTTGCGTCCACCGCATTTTTCCTGGAAATCCTAACCCCAGTTATGAAACCAATGCTTACTACTCACTCCATGAATTCTAATGAAAAATATTTTCGAACAAGATTTAGATGAGGGATTTGCCTGTCCCTAATGATAAATTAAAGAAAGAAACGTAAATGTAAAGCCCCGAAAGAAGGGAAATATACAGTGATCACCCACTTTGCGTCCAACGCATTTTTCTTGGAAATCCTAACCCCAGTTATGAAAGCCGTGCTTACTAGGCTCACTCCATGAAATCTAATGAAAAATATTTTCGTCCAAGTTTTAGATGAGGGATTTGTCTGTCCTAATGATAAATTAAAGAAAGGAAACGTAAATGTAAAGCCCCGAAAGAAGGGAAATATACAGTGATCACCCACTTTGCGTCCACCGCATTTTTCCTGGAAATCCTAACTACAGTTGAAACCCGTGCTTACTAAGCTCACTCCATGAAATCTAATGAAAAATATTTTCGTACAAGTTTTAGATGAGGGATTTGCCTGTCCCTAATGATTGTTTGTTTGTTTGTTTGTTTGTGTTTTTACGACATATCGACCTCCTCAGTCATTTAATGTCAAATCAGGTTATTATTGGAATATTATTTTCCAATATAATAGACCCTTCCATTTCCACAAACGGAGAGGTTTGCCATGCTGAAAAAGGTTTTTAGAAATGAAATGGTTTGTAGAAAAAATCTGGTTCTGTCAAAAAAAATTTTTTGTAGAGAATTGTATTGTAGGAAGTTTCTTCCTTTTTTTGAGAAATGGTATGCAGAAAGAATCAGATTTTGTTGAAAACATTCCTTGCAGCAAAAGTTTGCAGAAAACTCCCAACTTTTTATGTTTTTAGATTTTTTGGTACAAATTGACTGCTTTCAGGAACGATATTATGTTATCCATGTCAGTTTTTTTGGAACAGTTCCTTCATGTTACTTGCACTATAAAGCGTTTCTCTTATATGGGCTAGGTCAGTACATTCAATGAGAATGTGTTTCACTGTGTATGTGGTCTGGCATGCATAACACATTGGTTGTTGCTTTGCTTCAAGTAAGTAGGAATGTGTTGTCCTTGTATGGCCTATTCGAAGTCTGGACAATATCACTTCCTCTTTTCTATTTTTCCTATAGCTCTGTTTCCATTCTCCCAATTCAGGTTTAATTTTTAGTAATTTATTATTACTATTGCTGTTCCAGCGTTGTTGTCTTTGTTGCAGTATGTATTTATTTATCTTCATTTTAAGGTCTGTATATGGTATTTTGAAATTTTTTTCTATGGTCATATTTAGAGTAGACCTGGCTGCTTTATCTGCCTGGTCATTTCCACCGATTCCAGTGTGACCTGGGACCCAACATATCTGTATATCATTATCATTTGATAGGTGTTCTAATTTACATAGTATTTTCACTATCAATGGATTATCAAACTTCCTGTTTTTTAGTGATTCTAATACTGATAGTGAATCAGAAAAGATAATGAACTTGTTGTTCCTTGATTCTGAGATGAGGTTAAGAGCCATGTTAATTGCGCAAACTTCTGCACTGAATATAGAGGTGTCATTTGGGAGATGTTTTTAAATATTTTTCTATTATATATTGCGGCACATCCTGTTATTTTTCCTACTTTAGATCCATCTGTGAAGACATGTGAGTGCCTAGGATATCTCTCCTTAACTTTCTCTAATTCCTCTTGGAAAATTAGTGGGTGGGTTTTATTTTTGTAGTATTTACAGAGGGTTAAGTTTATGTTTGGGGTTCTTATGGTCCAAGGTGGGATATCTGGTATGATTGTTTTATGGATTTTTGTCAAATCTACATCTGCTTCTTCTATAATTGTTTCCATCCGAAGTCCAAAGGGTTTTATGGCTTTTTCATTCCTTTGGAATAATTCTTTGTATTTTGGATAGAAGGTACTATTGTACGCAGGATTTGCTGGGCATGACCCTAATTTGACATAGTACTGGAGGGCCAGTTTATGGCTTCTACTATTTGCAGGTGCTTCGTTAGCCTCAGCATATAGGCTCTCGACTGGAGATGTTCTAAAGGCTCCGAGTACTAACCTCAAACCTCCATGGTAGATCGGGTCAAGCATTTTTAAATAGGATTTTCTGGCTGAACGGTATATAAAAATACTGTAATCCAATTTTGATCTAATTAGGGATCTATACAATAATAACAGAGTGTTTCGATCTGCTCCCCATTTTGTGTGGGCTACCACGCGCAGTAGTTGTAATGTTTTGTTACATTTGGTTTTTAAGTATTTCAGGTGGGGAATAAATGTTAGTTTTTTGTCAAATATTACCCCCAGAAACTTGTATTCATCTACAACTGGGATCTCTGAACCGTCAAGTTTCAGCCTAGGGTCATTATGGAGTTTCCTTTTGTGACAAAAATGGACACATTTTGTTTTTGTTTTAGAGAACTTGAATCCATTTGTTGTTGCCCATCTGCTGATTTTATTTAGACCCTGTTGCAGTTTTCGTTCGATTGTGTGGATATATTTTGATTTATAACATATCATAAGGTCATCCACATATAGTGATCCATCGGTTCCTGGTGGTATTTCCTTGATTATAGTGTTTATTTTTATGTTAAATAGTGTTACGGACAATATACTGCCTTGTGGGACACCCTCTTCCTGATTTTTCACATCTGAAAGTGTAGAGTCGACACGAACTCTGAATTTTCTTTCAGATAAGAATCCATCAATAAACTGTGGCAATCTACCCTTTATACCCAGGTTACTCAAGTCCCTCATTACTCCATATTTCCACGTCGTATCATAAGCCTTTTCTAGATCGAAAAATATAGCTGTAAGGTGTTCCTTTTTGATAAATGCTTCTCTAATATTTGTTTCAAGGCGTATTAAGTGGTCTATTGTGCCTCTTTTACTACGGAACCCACATTGTAAGTTGGAAATAAGATTGTTTGATTCCAAATGCCAAATCAACCTGTTGTTTATTATCCTTTCCATTGTTTTACACAAGCAACTGGTTAAAGAGATAGGTCGATAGTTTTGTGGGTCCAAGCCATCTCTTTTTGGTTTGGGAATTGGTATCATTGTTGTCTCTCTCCATATATCTGGGAACCTTCCTTCTGTCCATATTTTGTTAAATATTTTTAAAAGGAATTTTAGTGATTCTTCTGGTAATTTTTTTAAAAACTCATAGTGGATTTCATCCGGGCCTACAGCAGAATTATGGGATTTTTTTATAGAGTCTTTCAATTCTCTTAGTGTCAATAAACTATTATAATCTTCAAGATTTTTTTGATTTAAAATTTAGTTTACATTTTTCTGCATCTTCTTTGATGGTTATGAATTCTTTTGTACCATTCAGACTGGATGAGTTTTTGGCAAAGGTTTCAGCTAGCAATTCTGTTATAGCTTTTTTATCTGTTATTATGGAGTTGTCTTTTGAGAGGTGTTTTATTGGTGTTGTTTCTTGTTTGCCCATAATTTTCTTTGATCATTTCCCAAATTGCCTTTGGTTTAGTTGAGCAATTCAATTTGCTGACATAATTCTGCCAGCATTCTCTTTTTGCTGCTTTTATCTCTTTTCGTGCCTTTGCTCTGTTTGATTTGTATTCCATCAGATTGGATGTTATTGGTTCTTTTTGGAATTTTTTTTAGTGCTTCTTTTCGCAGTTTAATTGCTTCTTGGCATTTGTTGTTGAACCAGGGTCTGTTTCGTTTATTTGGAGTTGTAGTCTTGGGAACACTGTCTACTGCTATAGAGTTCAGTGTTTCAGTGAAATACTCTATTGTGTCATTGTTTGACTCTTTGTGTATTAGTTTTTCTTTGCATTTTTCTTCAAATTTTTCCCAGTTAGCTTTGTCTAGTTTCCAACGGGGCATTTTTTTTTTCCATTAGGCTTTGTGTTATTTAGAAGTATTGGGAAGTGATCACTACCACAAGTATCATCATGTACTTGCCAAGTGTAGTCCATATAGATAGATGGGTCACATATGGTTAAATCAATGGCAGAGGTATTCCCACTAAATTGGTTTATATGTGTTTGAGTGCCCGTGTTGAGTATGCATAGATCGTTTTCGTTAACAATCCTTTCCAGGATTTTACCTTTTTTGTTTATTTCTTTGCATCCCCATATGATGTTGTGACTGTTAAAGTCACCCAATAAAATGAATGGCCTAGGGAGTTGCTGCAACAGTTGCTCTAATTCAAATAACCTGATCATGTGGGGGTATGTATATAGAGCATACTGTTATGGTACGATGTAAAGTGGCTGATGCAGCTACAGCTTGAAGATTTGTGTCAAGATCTATTCTGCGTTGAGGGATCTTGTTATTAATTAGTATGGATGTGCCGCCTGAGGCTCTATCTGTATTATTATTTATATAGTTATATGAGGTAAAATTACGAATTTTTACATTGTCATTCTCTTTCAGAAAAGTCTCCTGTAAACATATTATCATTGGACATAGGTTCCCAATTAAAAGCAGTAGTTCATTTATGTTTGGTTTCATACCTCTTATGTTCCATTGGATGATTTTATTAGTCATGGTTCCGGTATTTTGATGTTTTTTTTTTTTTTTTTTGCTTTTTTTTTTGGGGGGTTCTTGAATGTGTCTGATGTTAGGATTTTTTTTATTAATAGTGGTAGCTCATTATATTTTTTAATTTGTGGCTTTGTTTGATTACTTGTGGAGCCATGTTTTAATTTTTTGGCGGGATTTTTTTGAGGTTAGATTTTTTTCCTTGATTGGGTTTTGCTTAGTTGTGGGGTCTCATCTTCCGTTTCCATTATTTCCAATGCCTCAAATTTATTTATTTTTGGGGCAGTTCTTGTTCTTGAGGTTGATCTTGATCTATTTTTATGCTCCTGCCCATCAGGGTTTTTTTTTTTATAGTTTCCCTATTGGGTGAAGTCTGTGATGGCCTAGTGGTAGAGGCCACTTCAGAAGAGAGTACTTTTGGGTTCTCCTTGTTAGGCTTTTTGCTTGTGTCTCTTGGTTTGTTGATGTTTTGGTGTTTGAGTTTTCCTTGGAGAGTTGTTTGTTTTCTGTGATTGTTTTTATAATGGTTTTCATTTCTTGGATTAGAGTTCTCATCTCGTTCATAAGTTGAGTAACTACTTCAGGTTTTGTTATAGGTTGATTATTTTCGTATGTTTGGTGTCCTTGTTGGTTTGGGTTTGGTATATGTCTTTTTGATATTTCTGTGTATGTCACAGTGTTTATTAATTTCCTTGCTTCTGGGAAAGTAATATTTTGAGTATATTTTATTTTGGAAATATCCTTTTCTTTTTTCCAGATTTCGCAATCTCTGGAATTTGCGGGGTGATTTTTTTTGCAGTTAGTGCATTTTGCCTCCTTCTGACAGTCAGTGTGTCTTGCGTTATTTTCACCGCATCTTCCGCATACTGGGGGTCTAGTACACCTATCTTGGTGGTGTCCAAACTTCTGACAGTTGAAACATCTAAGTGGATTCGGTATGTATGTCTCAACTTTTATTTTTATGTACCCTACATTAATTTCATTAGGGGTTTTTGGGATATTAAAATTTAATATGTATGTGTTTGTGTTTATAGTTTCTCCATTTTTTTTTTATACTTATTCTTTTGATATCTATTACATTTTGGTTTTTTAAATTTGTTTTTATTTCGTCTAATGTGCATAGTGATAATTCAGAGCTTTTCACTACGCCTTTGGATGAATTTAAGGTTTGGTGGAGGGAGGTTTTAATTTTGATGTTGTTGAAAGTTTCCCATCTTAGGATTTCTTCCACTTGTGTTTTTTGAACTTCGATTAGAATTGTTCCGTTTGTTAATTTTTTTTTTTGTTGTTTTTGGTTTTATTTTTTTTAGAAAGTATTTGTTCGATTTTGAAAGGTGATATTTTAGTTATAGGTATATCTTCAGTTGATTGGATTACCATATATGTAGGGATGTTTTGATATATTATTTCTGGCTCACTGTCAGAGCTTTCAAAATGTGGTCTCTTGGTGGATTTCTTTGAAACATTTGTTTTTTTTAGGTGTTGTTTCGCCATTCCTGCTCCCCACCCACCTCGGAGTCCAATTTTATGGGAGATGCCAGGGGGAAACCCATTCGCCCTGGCACATCAGGGCTACAGGAAAGGTATACTCGTATCCAGTGGAAGCCACAAGCACCTGCATTCCTTTGGCTTCGCTGGCCAAGTCCAGTGATGCCTCTCAGTGTATACAGCCATGTTGTGGCCTTCTTCCTCAGAATCGATTGACCCTTAGCCACCGCCTTCCAACACTCATGTGGGGAGTTTATTATTATTATATATATATATATATATATATATTTTTTTTTTTTTTTTTAAAAATGTCATTTTTTTTTTTTTTTTTTAGAGGATAAATTGGCAATTATACTAATACACAAGTTTTTTTTTTTTTTTTTTTTTTGGGGGGGGGGTTGAGTGTTAGGGCTTGTCATGACCAGCCGATTGATCGGAGGGGCCTCTCCGACCGCCCGTCTAGCTCAGGTAAGGGCCAAAGTGGAGTGTTGCAGTTAATGACCACTTATCACCTGGGTCATGACCTGCTCAGCCACCAGGATCCCGTCCCCCAAACATCACGGGTCGCCACCACGGCAAACAGGTGGCCCCCCGCCGAATTCTTTAAAAGATTTTGCAGAGGTGCAGTCGGCGTATTCTGAAGCCCCAGGGCTTGATAAATTAAAGGAAACGTAAATGTAAAGCCCAGAAAGAAGGGAAATATACAGTGATCACCCACTTTGCGTCCACCGCATTTTTCCTGGAAATCCTAACTACAGTTATGAAACCAGTGCTTACTAGGCTCACTCCATGAATTCTAATGAAAAATATTTTCGAACAAGTTTTAGATGAGGGATTTGCCTGTCCCTAATGATAAATTAAAGAAAGGAAACGTAAATGTAAAGCCCCGAAAGAAGGGAAATATACAGTGATCACCCACTTTGCGTCCACCGCATTTTTCCTGGAAATCCTAACTACAGTTATGAAACCCGTGCTTACTAGGCTCACTCCATGAATTCTAATGAAAAATATTTTCGAACAAGTTTTAGATGAGGGATTTGCCTGTCCCTAATGATAAATTAAAAAAGGAAACGTAAATGTAAAGCCCCGAAAAGAAGGGAAATATACAGTGATCACCCACTTTGCGTCCACCGCATTTTTCCTGGAAATCCTAACTACAGTTATGAAACCAGTGCTTACTAGGCTCACTCCATGAATTCTAATGAAAAATATTTTCGAACAAGTTTTAGATGAGGGATTTGCCTGTCCCTAATGATAAATTAAAGAAAGGAAACGTAAATGTAAAGCCCAGAAAGAAGGGAAATATACAGTGATCACCCACTTTGCGTCCACCGCATTTTTCGTGGAAATCCTAACTACAGATATGAAACCAGTGCTTACTAGGCTCACTCCATGAATTCTAATGAAAAATATTTTCGAACAAGTTTTAGATGAGGGATTTGCCTGTCCCTAATGATAAATTAAAGAAAGGAAACGTAAATGTAAAGCCCCGAAAGAAGGGAAATATACAGTGATCACCCACTTTGCGTCCACCGCATTTTTCGTGGAAATCCTAACTACAGTTATGAAACCAGTGCTTACTAGGCTCACTCCATGAATTCTAATGAAAAATATTTTCGAACAAGTTTTAGATGAGGGATTTGCCTGTCCCTAATGATAAATTAAAGAAAGGAAACGTAAATGTAAAGCCCAGAAAGAAGGGAAATATACAGTGATCACCCACTTTGCGTCCACCGCATTTTTCGTGGAAATCCTAATTACTTGATATGAAACCAGTGCTTACTAGGCTCACTCCATGAATTCTAATGAAAAATATTTTCGAACAAGTTTTAGATGAGGGATTTGCCTGTCCCTAATGATAAATTAAAGAAAGGAAACGTAAATGTAAAGCCCCGAAAGAAGGGAAATATACAGTGATCACCCACTTTGCGTCCACCGCATTTTTCGTGGAAATCCTAACTACAGTTATGAAACCAGTGCTTACTAGGCTCACTCCATGAATTCTAATGAAAAATATTTTCGAACAAGTTTTAGATGAGGGATTTGCCTGTCCCTAATGATAAATTAAAGAAAGGAAACGTAAATGTAAAGCCCCGAAAGAAGGGAAATATACAGTGATCACCCACTTTGCGTCCACCGCATTTTTCCTGGAAATCCTAACTACAGTTATGAAACCAGTGCTTACTAGGCTCACTCCATGAATTCTAATGAAAAATATTTTCGAACAAGTTTTAGATGAGGGATTTGCCTGTCCCTAATGATAAATTAAAGAAAGGAAACGTAAATGTAAAGCCCCGAAAGAAGGGAAATATACAGTGATCACCCACTTTGCGTCCACCGCATTTTTCGTGGAAATCCTAATTACTTGTTATGAAACCAGTGCTTACTAGGCTCACTCCATGAATTCTAATGAAAAATATTTTCGAACAAGTTTTAGATGAGGGATTTGCCTGTCCCTAATGATAAATTAAAGAAAGGAAACGTAAATGTAAAGCCCAAAAGAAGGGAAATATACAGTGATCACCCACTTTGCGTCCACCGCATTTTTCCTGGAAATCCTAATTACAGATATGAAACCAGTGCTTACTAGGCTCACTCCATGAATTCTAATGAAAAATATTTTCGAACAAGTTTTAGATGAGGGATTTGCCTGTCCCTAATGATAAATTAAAGAAAGGAAACGTAAATGTAAAGCCCCGAAAGAAGGAAATATACAGTGATCACCCACTTTGCGTACACCGCATTTTTCGTGGAAATCCTAATTACAGTTATGAAACCAGTGCTTACTAGGCTCACTCCATGAATTCTAATGAAAAATATTTTCGAACAAGTTTTAGATGAGGGATTTGCCTGTCCCTAATGATAAATTAAAGAAAGGAAACGTAAATGTAAAGCCCCGAAAGAAGGGAAATATACAGTGATCACCCACTTTGCGTCCACCGCATTTTTCGTGGAAATCCTAACTACAGTTATGAAACCAGTGCTTACTAGGCTCACTCCATGAATTCTAATGAAAAATATTTTCGAACAAGTTTTAGATGAGGATTTGCCTGTCCCTAATGATAAATTAAAGAAAGGAAACGTAAATGTAAAGCCCCGAAAGAAGGGAAATATACAGTGATCACCCACTTTGCGTCCACCGCATTTTTCTGGAAATCCTAATTACAGATATGAAACCAGTGCTTACTAGGCTCACTCCATGAATTCTAATGAAAAATATTTTCGAACAAGTTTTAGATGAGGGATTTGCCTGTCCCTAATGATAAATTAAAGAAAGGAAACGTAAATGTAAAGCCCCGAAAGAAGGGAAATATACAGTGATCACCCACTTTGCGTCCACCGCATTTTTCCTGGAAATCCTAATTACAGATATGAAACCAGTGCTTACTAGGCTCACTCCATGAATTCTAATGAAAAATATTTTCGAACAAGTTTTAGATGAGGGATTTGCCTGTCCCTAATGATAAATTAAAGAAAGGAAACGTAAATGTAAAGCCCCGAAAGAAGGGAAATATACAGTGATCACCCACTTTGCGTCCACCGCATTTTTCCTGGAAATCCTAATTACAGTTATGAAACCAGTGCTTACTAGGCTCACTCCATGAATTCTAATGAAAAATATTTTCGAACAAGTTTTAGATGAGGGATTTGCCTGTCCCTAATGATAAATTAAAGAAAGGAAACGTAAATGTAAAGCCCCGAAAGAAGGGAAATATACAGTGATCACCCACTTTGCGTCCACCGCATTTTTCGTGGAAATCCTAATTACAGTTATGAAACCAGTGCTTACTAGGCTCACTCCATGAATTCTAATGAAAAATATTTTCGAACAAGTTTTAGATGAGGGATTTGCCTGTCCCTAATGATAAATTAAAGAAAGGAAACGTAAATGTAAAGCCCCGAAAGAAGGGAAATATACAGTGATCACCCACTTTGCGTCCACCGCATTTTTCCTTGGAAATCCTAATTACAGTTATGAAACCAGTGCTTACTAGGCTCACTCCATGAATTCTAATGAAAAATATTTTCGAACAAGTTTTAGATGAGGGATTTGCCTGTCCCTAATGATAAATTAAAGAAAGGAAACGTAAATGTAAAGCCCCGAAAGAAGGGAAATATACAGTGATCACCCACTTTGCGTCCACCGCATTTTTCCTGGAAATCCTAATTACTTGATATGAAACCAGTGCTTACTAGGCTCACTCCATGAATTCTAATGAAAAATATTTTCGAACAAGTTTTAGATGAAGGATTTGCCTGTCCCTAATGATAAATTAAAGAAAGGAAACGTAAATGTAAAGCCCAGAAAGAAGGGAAATATACAGTGATCACCCACTTTGCGTCCACCGCATTTTTCCTGGAAATCCTAATTACTTGATATGAAACCAGTGCTTACTAGGCTCACTCCATGAATTCTAATGAAAAATATTTTCGAACAAGTTTTAGATGAAGGATTTGCCTGTCCCTAATGATAAATTAAAGAAAGGAAACGTAAATGTAAAGCCCAGAAAGAAGGGAAATATACAGTGATCACCCACTTTGCGTCCACCGCATTTTTCGGTTAAATCCTAATTACTTGATATGAAACCAGTGCTTACTAGGCTCACTCCATGAATTCTAATGAAAAATATTTTCGAACAAGTTTTAGATGAAGGATTTGCCTGTCCCTAATGATAAATTAAAAAAAAGGAAACGTAAATGTAAAGCCCAGAAAGAAGGGAAATATACAGTGATCACCCACTTTGCGTCCACCGCATTTTTCGCGGAAATCCTAATTACTTGATATGAAACCAGTGCTTACTAGGCTCACTCCATGAATTCTAATGAAAAATATTTTCGAACAAGTTTTAGATGAAGGGATTTGCCTGTCCCTAATGATAAATTAAAGAAAGGAAACGTAAATGTAAAGCCCAGAAAGAAGGGAAATATACAGTGATCACCCACTTTGCGTCCACCGCATTTTTCCTTAAATCCTAATTACTTGATATGAAACCAGTGCTTACTAGGCTCACTCCATAAATTCTAATGAAAAATATTTTACAACAAGGTTTAGATGAGGGATTTGCCTGTCCCTAATGATAAATGAAAGAAAGGAAACGTAAATGTAAAGGCCAGAACGAGGGGGAAATATACCGTTTTCACCCACTTTGCGTCCACCGCTTTTTTCCTGGAAATCCTAATTACCTGAGATAAAACCAGTGCTCACTTGCCTCACTCCAGGAATTCTAATGAAAGATATTTTCGAACAACTTTTAGATGAAGGATTTGCCTGTCCCTAATGATAAATTAAAGAAAGGAAACGTAAATGTAAAGCCCAGAAAGAAGGGAAATATACAGTGATCACCCACTTTGCGTCCACCGCATTTTTCGTGGAAATCCTAATTACTTGATATGAAACCAGTGCTTACTAGGCTCACTCCATGAATTCTAATGAAAAATATTTTCGAACAAGTTTTAGATGAAGGATTTGCCTGTCCCTAATGATAAATTAAAGAAAGGAAACGTAAATGTAAAGCCCAGAAAGAAGGGAAATATACAGTGATCACCCACTTTGCGTCCACCGCATTTTTCCTGGAAATCCTAATTACTTGATATGAAACCAGTGCTTACTAGGCTCACTCCATGAATTCTAATGAAAAATATTTTCGAACAAGTTTTAGATGAAGGATTTGCCTGTCCCTAATGATAAATTAAAGAAAGGAAACGTAAATGTAAAGCCCAGAAAGAAGGGAAATATACAGTGATCACCCACTTTGCGTCCACCGCATTTTTCGTGGAAATCCTAATTACAGATATGAAACCAGTGCTTACTAGGCTCACTCCATGAATTCTAATGAAAAATATTTTCGAACAAGTTTTAGATGAAGGATTTGCCTGTCCCTAATGATAAATTAAAGAAAGGAAACGTAAATGTAAAGCCCAGAAAGAAGGGAAATATACAGTGATCACCCACTTTGCGTCCACCGCATTTTTCCTGGAAATCCTAATTACTTGATATGAAACCAGTGCTTACTAGGCTCACTCCATGAATTCTAATGAAAAATATTTTCGAACAAGTTTTAGATGAGGGATTTGCCTGTCCCTAATGATAAATTAAAGAAAGGAAACGTAAATGTAAAGCCCAGAAAGAAGGGAAATATACAGTGATCACCCACTTTGCGTCCACCGCATTTTTCCGGGAAATCCTAATTACTTGATATGAAACCAGTGCTTACTAGGCTCACTCCATGAATTCTAATGAAAAATATTTTCGAACAAGTTTTAGATGAGGGATTTGCCTGTCCCTAATGATAAATTAAAAGAAAGGAAACCTAAATGTAAAGCCCAGAAAGAAGGGAAATATACAGTGATCACCCACTTTGCGTCCACCGCATTTTCCTGTTAAATCCTAATTACTTGATATGAAACCAGTGCTTACTAGGCTCACTCCATGAATTCTAATGAAAAATATTTTCGAACAAGTTTTAGATGAAGGGATTTGCCTGTCCCTAATGATAAATTAAAGAAAGGAAACGTAAATGTAAAGCCCAGAAAGAAGGGAAATATACAGTGATCACCCACTTTGCGTCCACCGCATTTTTCGTGGAAATCCTAATTACTTGATATGAAACCAGTGCTTACTAGGCTCACTCCATGAATTCTAATGAAAAATATTTTCGAACAAGTTTTAGATGAAGGATTTGCCTGTCCCTAATGATAAATTAAAGAAAGGAAACGTAAATGTAAAGCCCAGAAAGAAGGGAAATATACAGTGATCACCCACTTTGCGTCCACCGCATTTTTCGTGGAAATCCTAATTACTTGATATGAAACCAGTGCTTACTAGGCTCACTCCATGAATTCTAATGAAAAATATTTTCGAACAAGTTTTAGATGAAGGATTTGCCTGTCCCTAATGATAAATTAAAGAAAGGAAACGTAAATGTAAAGCCCCGAAAGAAGGGAAATATACAGTGATCACCCACTTTGCGTCCACCGCATTTTTCCTGTTAAATCCTAATTACTTGATATGAAACCAGTGCTTACTAGGCTCACTCCATGAATTCTAATGAAAAATATTTTCGAACAAGTTTTTAGATGAAGGATTTGCCTGTCCCTAATGATAAATTAAAGAAAAGGAAACGTAAATGTAAAGCCCAGAAAGAAGGGAAATATACAGTGATCACCCCTTTGCGTCCACCGCATTTTTCGGTTAAATCCTAATTACTTGATATGAAACCAGTGCTTACTAGGCTCACTCCATGAATTCTAATGAAAAATATTTTCGAACAAGTTTTAGATGAAGGATTTGCCTGTCCCTAATGATAAATTAAAGAAAGGAAACGTAAATGTAAAGCCCAGAAAGAAGGGAAATATACAGTGATCACCCACTTTGCGTCCACCGCATTTTTCGTGAAAATCCTAATTACTTGATATGAAACCAGTGCTTACTAGGCTCACTCCATGAATTCTAATGAAAAATATTTTCGAACAAGTTTTAGATGAAGGATTTGCCTGTCCCTAATGATAAATTAAAGAAAGGAAACGTAAATGTAAAGGCCAGAAAGAAGGGAAATATACAGTGATCACCCACTCTTGATTTGAAACCAGTGCTTACTAGGCTCACTCCATGAATTCTAATGAAAAATATTTTCGAACAAGTTTTAGATGAAGGATTTGCCTGTCCCTAATGATAATTTAAAGAAAGGAAACGTAAATGTAAAGCCCAGAAAGAAGGGAAATATACAGTGATCACCCACTTTGCGTCCACCGCATTTTTCCTGGAAATCCTAATTACTTGATATGAAACCAGTGCTTACTAGGCTCACTCCATGAATTCTAATGAAAAATATTTTCGAACAAGTTTTAGATGAGGGATTTGCCGTTCCAGAATGATAAATTAAAGAAAGGAAACGTAAATGTAAAGCCCAGAAAGAAGGGAAATATACAGTGATCACCCACTTTGCGTCCACCGCATTTTTCCTGGAAATCCTAATTACTTGATATGAAACCAGTGCTTACTAGGCTCACTCCATGAATTCTAATGAAAAATATTTTCGAACAAGTTTTAGATGAGGGATTTGCCTGTCCCTAATGATAAATTAAAGAAAGGAAACGTAAATGTAAAGCCCAGAAAGAAGGGAAATATACAGTGATCACCCACTTTGCGTCCACCGCATTTTCCTGTTAAATCCTAATTACTTGATATGAAACCAGTGCTTACTAGGCTCACTCCATGAATTCTAATGAAAAATATTTTCGAACAAGTTTTAGATGAAGGATTTGCCTGTCCCTAATGATAAATTAAAGAAAGGAAACGTAAATGTAAAGCCCAGAAAGAAGGGAAATATACAGTGATCACCCACTTTGCGTCCACCGCATTTTCCGGTTAAATCCTAATTACTTGATATGAAACCAGTGCTTACTAGGCTCACTCCATGAATTCTAATGAAAAATATTTTCGAACAAGTTTTAGATGAAGGATTTGCCTGTCCCTAATGATAAATTAAAGAAAGGAAACGTAAATGTAAAGCCCAGAAAGAAGGGAAATATACAGTGATCACCCACTTTGCGTCCACCGCATTTTTCCGGTTAAATCCTAATTACTTGATATGAAACCAGTGCTTACTAGGCTCACTCCATGAATTCTAATGAAAAATATTTTCGAACAAGTTTTAGATGAAGGATTTGCCTGTCCCTAATGATAAATTAAAGAAAGGAAACGTAAATGTAAAGCCCAGAAAGAAAGGAAATATACAGTGATCACCCACTTTGCGTCCACCGCATTTTTCCTGGAAATCCTAATTACAGATATGAAACCAGTGCTTACTAGGCTCACTCCATGAATTCTAATGAAAAATATTTTCGAACAAGTTTTAGATGAAGGATTTGCCTGTCCCTAATGATAAATTAAAGAAAAAGAAACGTAAATGTAAAGCCCAGAAAGAAGGGAAATATACAGTGATCACCCACTTTGCGTCCACCGCATTTTTCCGTTAAATCCTAATTACTTGATATGAAACCAGTGCTTACTAGGCTCACTCCATGAATTCTAATGAAAAATATTTTCGAACAAGTTTTAGATGAAGGATTTGCCTGTCCCTAATGATAAATTAAAGAAAAGAAACGTAAAAAGCCCAAGAAAGCCCAAAGCCCAGAAAGAAGGGAAATATACAGTGATCACCCACTTTGCGTCCACCGCATTTTTCGGTTAAATCCTAATTACTTGATATGAAACCAGTGCTTACTAGGCTCACTCCATGAATTCTAATGAAAAATATTTTCGAACAAGTTTTAGATGAAGGATTTGCCTGTCCCTAATGATAAATTAAAGAAAGGAAACGTAAATGTAAAGCCCAGAAAGAAGGGAAATATACAGTGATCACCCACTTTGCGTCCACCGCATTTTTCGTGGAAATCCTAATTACTTGATATGAAACCAGTGCTTACTAGGCTCACTCCATGAATTCTAATGAAAAATATTTTCGAACAAGTTTTAGATGAAGGATTTGCCTGTCCCTAATGATAAATTAAAGAAAGGAAACGTAAATGTAAAGCCCAGAAAGAAGGGAAATATACAGTGATCACCCACTTTGCGTCCACCGCATTTTTCCGGTTAAATCCTAATTACTTGATATGAAACCAGTGCTTACTAGGCTCACTCCATGAATTCTAATGAAAAATATTTTCGAACAAGTTTTAGATGAAGGATTTGCCTGTCCCTAATGATAAATTTAAAGAAAGGAAACGTAAATGTAAAGCCCAGAAAGAAGGGAAATATACAGTGATCCCCCACTTTGCGTCCACCGCATTTTCCGGTTAAATCCTGATTACTTGATATGAAACCAGTGCTTACTAGGCTCACTCCATGAATTCTAATGAAAAATATTTTCGAACAAGTTTTAGATGAAGGATTTGCCTGTCCCTAATGATAAATTAAAGAAAGGAAACGTAAATGTAAAGCCCAGAAAGAAGGGAAATATACAGTGATCACCCACTTTGCGTCCAAAGCATTTTCCGGTTAAATCCTGATTACTTGATATGAAACCAGTGCTTACTAGGCTCACCCCATGAATTCTAATGAAAAATATTTTCGAACAAGTTTTAGATGAAGGATTTGCCTGTCCCTAATGATAATTTAAAGAAAGGAAACGTAAATGTAAAGCCCAGAAAGAAGGGAAATATACAGTGATCCCCCACTTTGCGTCCACCGCATTTTCCGGTTAAATTCTAATTACTTGATATGAAACCAGTGCTTACTAGGCTCACTCCATGAATTCTAATGAAAAATATTTTCGAACAAGTTTTAGATGAAGGATTTGCCTGTCCCTAATGATAATTTAAAGAAAGGAAACGTAAATGTAAAGCCCAGAAAAAGGGAAATATACAGTGATCACCCACTTTGCGTCCACCGCATTTTTTCGGTTAAATCCTGATTACTTGATATGAAACCAGTGCTTACTAGGCTCACTCCATGAATTCTAATGAAAAATATTTTCGAACAAGTTTTAGATGAAGGATTTGCCTGTCCCTAATGATAATTTAAAGAAAGGAAACGTAAATGTAAAGCCCAGAAAGAAGGGAAATATACAGTGATCACCCACTTTGCGTCCACAGCATTTTCTGGTTAAATCCTGATTACTTGATATGAAACCACTGCTTACTAGGCTCACTCCATGAATTCTAATGAAAAATATTTTCGAACAAGTTTTCGATGAGGTATTTGCCGTTCGCTAATGATAAATTAAAAAAAACAAACGTAAATGTAAAGCCCAGAAAGAAGGGAAATATACAGTGATCACCCACTTTGCGTCCATCGCATTTTTCGTGGACATCCTAATTACCACAGATGAAACCAGTGCTTCCTAGTCTCACTCTATGAATTCTAATGAAAAATATTTTCGGACAAGTCTTAGACGAGGCCTTTTTCTGTCTATAATGGTAAATTAAATAGGGCAAACATAAATATAAAGCCCAGAAATTAGGGAAATATACAGTGATCACCCACTTTCCGTCCATCACTTTTTCGTGGAAATCCTAATTACCTGATATGAAACCAGTAATGACTAGGCACACTCCATGAATTCTAATGAAAAATATTTTCGTACAAGTGTTAGACAAGGGATTTCCCAGGCCATAATGATAAATTAAAAAGGGAAACGTAAATATAAAGCCCAGTAAAAGGGGAAATATAGGGTGATCACCCTTTTTGCGTACATGGCATTTTTCGTGGCAATCCTAATTACTTGAGATGAAACCAGTTTTTACTAGGCTCACTCCATGAATTCTAATAAAAAATATTTTCGAACAAGTTTTAGATAAAGGATTTGCCTGACCCTAATGATAAATTAAAGAAACGAAACGTAAATGTAAAGCACAGAAAGAAGGGAAATATACAATGATCACCCACTTTGCGTCCACCGCATTTTTCGAGGATATCATAATTACTTGATATGAAACCTGTGCTTACTACCCTCCCTCAATGAATTCTGAAAAATATTTTCGAACAAGTTTTAGATGAGGGATTTGCCTGTCCCTAATGATAATTCAAAGAAGTGAAGCGTAAATAGAAACCATAAAAAGAAGGGAAATATACAGTGATCGCCCACTTTGCGTCCACCGCATTTTGCGTGGATATCCCAATTATGAGTTGAATCCTGTGCTTACTACCCTCACTCCATTAATTCTAATGAAAAATATTTTGGAACAAGATTTAGATGAGGGATTTGCCTCTACATAATGATAAATGAAATAAGGAAAATGTAAACATAAAGCGCAGAGATAATGGTAATATACAGTGATCACCCACTTTGCGTCCACAGCATTTTTCCTTGAAATCCTAATTACCTGAGTTGAATCTAGTGCTTACTACGCTCACTCCATGAATTCTAATGAACAATATTTTCGAACAAGTATTACATGAGGGATTTGCCTGTCCATAATGATAAATTAAAGAAGGGAAACCTAAACATAAAGCGCAGAGAGAAGGGAAATATAAAGTGACCGCCCACTCTGCCTCCACAGAATTTTTCCTGGAAATCCTAATTACCTGAGTTGAATCCAGTGCTTACTTCGCTCAGTCCATGAATTCTAATGAAAAATATTTTCGCACAAGTTTTAGATGAGGGATTTGCAAATGATTGTAGACATGGATAAAGTGATAGCTTTCGCATAATTTAATACCAATTTTGTATAGATTACTTCAACTGGAAAAGAAGTTATAAAGCAGAAAATGGTGTGTGATCGACCAGTTTTGGTCCGCACCCATATTCCAACAAATTCACGAATTCAAGGTCCCGTATCGTCGAAGGTCACTCCCTACCTATACCAACAACTGAAATAATTCTTTGACTTATTGATTAAGCAGGAAATTCCCCACAATCTGGATGAGGATCCCCCAGGGAGGAAAAGTTGAAATGTGATCTCTTCGAACAAACCACTTTTGGGACACCGTAAATTGCCAACGGTGACAGCTGCAACACGGTCGAAGCTACACTTTGCCCTAGAAAAGCGAATGAAAAATGCTCGTAGACATGGACAGAGTGAAAGATTTTGCACAATTTAATACCAATTTTGAAGTGATTTCATCTACTTGAAAAAAGTTGTAAATCAGGGAAATCGTGAGTGATGATCCAGATTTTCTCCGCATCACAATTCCAACGAATTCACTAACACAAGGTCACGTATCATCGAAAGTCACTTCCTCCTTACACAAGCGACTGAAATAATTCTTTGATTCATGGATTAACCATGTAATTCCTCTCAATCTCATATCTATTTCATGAGGATTTACCTAGAGAGGAAAAAGTTTAAATGCGATTCTTCAAGCAAGCCTTGTTTCGGACACCGTAAATTGCCAACTGTGCCAACAGGGACACGATCGAAGCGACACTTTTCCCTATAAAAGCGCATAAAAAATTCTTGTAGACATGAACAGAGTAAGAGATTTCGCAAAATTTGATAACAATTTTTAAGAGATTTCATCTACTGGAAAATAGTTATAAAACTGGGAAAAGGTGAGTGAAGCCCCAGTTTTGGTCCACAACAAAATTCCAAGAAATTCACGAACACAAGGTCACGTATCGACGAAGCTCACTCCCTCCCTACACAAGCGACTGAAATAATTCTTAGATTCATGGATTGAGCATGAAATTTCTCACAATCACATATCTATTTCACGAGGATCCCCAAGAGAGGAAAAAGTTGAAATGCGATCTCTTCGAGCAAACCGCTTTTCGGCAACCGTAAATTTCCAACAGTGACAGCAGCGACACGGTCGAAGATGCAATTTGCCCTGGAAAAGCGTATGAAAAATGCGTGTGCACATTGACAGTGTGAGAGATTTCGCACAATTTAATACCAGTTTTGATGCGAATTCATCTACTGGAAACAAGTTATAAAGCAGTGAAATGTTAGTGATCCCCCAGTTTTGGTCCGTATCAAAATTCCAACAAATTTGCTAACACAATGTCCCGTATCGTCGAAGGTCACTCCCACACTTAACAAGCGACTGGAATAATTCTTGGATTCTGAGGTTTAGCAGGAATTTCCTCACAATCTGATATCTATTCATGAGGATCCCCTAGAGAGGAAAAAAGTTAAAGGGCGATCTCTTTGAACAAACCGCTTTTCGGCAACCGTAAATTGCCAACGGTGACAGTAGCGACACGGTCGAAGCTGCAATTTGCCCTAGAAAAGCCATTGAATAATGCCTGTACACATGGACAGAGTGAGAGATTTCGCCCTATATAATACCAATTTTGAAGCGATTTCATCTACTGGAAACAAGTTATAAAGCCATGAATTATGAGTGATCCCCCAGTTTTGGTTCGCTTGAAAATTCCAACAAATTCGCTACAAGCGATTGAAATAATTCTTTGACTCATGGATTAAGCAGGAAATTCCTCGCAATCTCATATGTATTTTATGAGGGTTCCATAGAGTTGCAAATTTCAAATGTAATCTTATCGAGCAAAGCCGTTTTCTGACACCGTAAACTTTGAAAGGGCACAGCAGGGATATGGTCGAGGCCTTTCTTTGCTTTATTAAGCCAAATTTAAAATCCTTCTAGACAGGCATGAGTCGACAAATTCCGCACAATTTAATACTTGTACGAAAAGTATTGGAATTTTTTTTAATTTTCTTGTGCATTAAACTACATTAGAATCAATAATAAAATCAGTATGGATAAAATTCTGGAAAACACCATTTTTTAGGTTTCTATTACTACTAGGGACTAAAACCTCAATCTTCGATGTCTGATTTAAGGCTTATATCTTCCACGAAAATGATTGCAATTTTTTTTCTTTTCTTACCCATCAAAACACGTAAGAATCAATATAAAATCGATATAAAAAAAAAATTGGAAAATGGCATTTTTGAGGCTTCTCTTACTACGAGCGACTAAAACCGCTATCTTCGATGTGTTATTTAATGCATATATCTTGCACGAAAGTATGGCATTTTTTTTGTTTTCTTACACATCAAACTATATTAGAAGAAATAATAAAATCAATATGAATAAAAAAATTTGGAAATTCCATTTTTGAGGATCCTATTACTACAAGGGCCTAAAACTGCAATGTTCGATGTCTGATTGAAGGCATTTGTCTTGCACGAAATGGATTACAATTGCTTTTTTCTTTTCTTATGCATGTAACTTTATAATAAAATGAATACAAATAAAAAATTTTGGAAATCAGCATTTTTGAGGCTTCTATTACTACTAGGGGCTAAAACTGCGATCTTCAATGTCTGATTTAAGGCATATATCTTGCATGAGAATGATTGCAATTGCCTTTTTCTTTTCTCATGCCACAAATTACAGCACTTAAAATTTCAATAAAACCCCTTAGACAAGTTGCAACTTCATTGAACCCCTTGTTTTCCCTATTCAAGCTACTGGAAAAAATTTTAAACATTGATTAAGGAAGAAATTCCTTAACATTTGTTATCAATTTTATAATTATTTCATAGAAAACCAAAATTTGAAATCAAGAGAAATACAGCAACCCTGTTTTTGGACACTTTAAATGATGAAATCAGACCCCAAAACATGGCTCAACATCCTCATACCTGCAGTTCCCACTATCCAACCAAATAAAAAATCCTGTTATATATGGAGTAATTAATAAATTTCCTACAATTTAAAACCAATTTTCGAAATATTTCAATCAATGGAAAATATTTAAAATGAAGTGAAATATGACTGATCCCCTAGTTTTGGGCTGCACTAAAAATTTCAAGAAAATCCCTAAGACAAGTTGCGTCTTCATCACTTACCAAATTTTTCCTATTCATCCTACTGAAAAATAATTTTATAATTACACAGTAAAATTCCAATCAATTTTCAGCTAATAGCAAACATATCACACTTCAGTATTTTATACACCCTTTATATATATATATATATATATATATATATATATATATATATATATATATATATGCGTGTGTGTGTGTGTGTGTGTGTGTACCGAAAATCACTCTTTCCTTTATCACATGTCCAACTAAGTTAGCAAATCATTCCACAAAATGACTTCTTTATCCAAACCAAATCTCGTAATGTCATTACAGAACATTAAAATAATTACATTATAATGTTCAATTTTTTAATTAAATATTGATTGAAAATATCCCATTTCTAAATATTCTCATTTACTCTATGATAATTTCACTATATCTTGTAGCTTTGATGTGGCACAAACCCAAACACTACTTCTCTATATAAAACATCTACTAATTCTAACTCTTGTTTTATAAAGTATGACAGTGAGTGCCCTGAAAAATATCCATCTGCTGTCATTAATAAATGAATCCAAAGAGCTAAAATCGTTTCTTTATCCAAAACAATATTCATTAAAGAATTAAATAATATAAAACTAACACTTATCAATAATGGGGCCCCCAATTATGTAGTTGATGAACAAATCAAATTTCATTTAAACAACAATTTTAGCAATAAAACCATAGTTATAAAAATAATAATGACAATAATGCTATTAACATATATTCTCAAAATCAAATGCACCACATTTACAAAAATCTCATAACAGCAATTAAAAAATTCATACATAGATGTATAAAACCAGTCGATAAAATAAATACATTAGATTCATTATTTAATATAAGAAATCCAAAACTGTCAACTTATTCATTAAATGTAATATATCCTAAATTTCCAAGTTTTTAATAAGACTAATTTTGTGTATGAATATACTTACCCACTCAGCGAATGTTTCTCTGTAATTCAAAAACATGAAACATTTAATATAGGATATACCACAACCACATTTTCATGAGGACTTACCTGCCACTTATCGGAGCAGAGTACCATCAGATAACATTAATAAGCAGCATCAGGATCTCATAGTAACATTAAACATCTACACACAAACAATGCCAAAATACTAGTAAAATCCAATTCTTATCATTCTTGAAGCATACAATGAAAACAATCATCGATAAATAAAAACAATTATACGAGCTCACATCCTTAAACATACAGGGTGACTGAAATTTTGTCCTTGTCTGCAAAGGAATATCCATAATTTGGAAAAGTTCATCATTAATCAACACAAAATGTTTATTTTAAAAATGGAAATTTAAGTGTAATTTGAGTACAGTAGGATCGTGAAAACATTTACAATATTAAAATACTCTCTCACCCTCTCTCCCTACATGCTATGTCTCTTCAGAATGTGGGCAATCATGGCTCTCTACAACTTTCTTTGGTTGCTCAGAATAATACTTGCTCCTATATGCTTTCCTTTTCTCTTTGAAGTATTTGTTTCTCTATCCATTTGTCCAGACTCAAATGTCTGCCCAAGAGACATGGTGCCAGTCTTTGACAGAACAATGTTTGCTGATCCAGATGAAGTAACTGAAGCTGTATTCTAAATAATGGTACCCTTGTGGGTTGACAACTCTAAAACTCTGTAGAATGCAGTGTGTATTATACAATGCACAGGCTGATAGGTTGAGTAGCACTGGTATTGAATTACATTGCCTTTCATTGTATAATTCTCATCATTTTCAGTTGCCAGCAGCCTCATTCATGCATTACATTTGAGTAACAACAGTTTCATGATGTTTTTTTTTTTTTTTTTTTTTTTTTAGAATAATGTTAACCCTGTGCAAGGCTCAAAAGCCACTCAGTTTATGAGGATATATGGGGAAGATAACTGTTGACTCTAGACTCAAACAGGTTAAGATTGTTGGGATTGGGTAAGCATTCTCTTGGGAGTCAGATCAACAAAGCAACATTTCATGACATCTACAGCTAGACTTTTACATATTTTGTATTATGAGATATCTGACAGAGTCCTTTTCCACAAGTGCGGGTGGGTGAAATCATGCAGTGTACTGTTTATTCTAATGGTATTGGCAATTAATTATCACCATTATACTATTCTCACTCCCAAAGAAGGAAACCATCCACTATCCTATCCCAAATGTGTCAGTAATATCACGGTTTTATCTAATGGGTTACTAAGGAGTTTCTTTAATTAATCCAATATTCATGTGACTAATATAAATTAAGTTCTCTCTTATTGATATAGATTTGGTTAAAATAGAATCCATTTTTCTGATGATGCTATTTCATTTTTTTCAGTATTTTATCAAGTTTTTCCCATGCTAATGCTGGAGGTGGCTTCAGACTTTTGAATAATATATATATATATATATATATATATATATATATATATATATATATATATATATATTTCAAGTAGATAAAATTCATTACCCCATAGGATAAAAGGCCATTTTACCCAGAACCAACTTGTCAACACTAAGGAGTTAGAAAAAGAAATGAATCAATATTTTTGTAAATACGAAGAAAGATAAGGGAAATTCACAACTAAGAGAAAATGTATTTAAAAAGACAAGACCATTCTGGGTGAAATGGCTATATATCATATGGGGTATTGAATTTTATCTACTGTAATTCATGTTTGCTCTATAAAAAATATATTGAGCTCTCTTGTCTGGATCAGTTTTAATGTTTTATATTACAAGGATTCACTTGGATTACTTACTATATATATATATATATATATATATATATATATATATATATAGGTACCTCCACGAAATCGCTAAAAAAAGAGCATAGCTTGATGAAAAAGACGCCAACCTTGCCGAAAACTAAATTTTATTGTCTAAATGCATATGTTATTATTAAGAGGAAAGACCAAAGTTTTTTTTTAATTATTTTTAAAAAATTTTCCTTCTTTTTAGAACATTCTAAATTTTGATTAAAAAACCTTTTTTTCTATTTGTATCAGCGGAACTAGTAAAAACAGACAATTTTTAGCACGTTTTTTTTATGACACACATTAATTTGAAAAATCGTGCAAAAATAGAAATAATTATCGGATGTTAATGAAACTTTCAGGAACTATTCACAGATGATCGAAATTATTATAAATATATTTTTTTTTATGAAAGTCATGGTAGAAATATTTTTTTTTAAAATATTTATTACCCCCCCATATAACTAATTTTATGAAAACGCTAGAAATTCGATCGCATCGGTTTTAGTAATTACAATAATTAAAATCACAGGGCTTTGAGGAATGCAAATCATGTTTTTTTTTTTTTTTTTTTAATTGGATACGCAGTACCTGAAAATCAGCTCTGAATTGTAACATACAAAACTCAATAAAACAAATATATTATTTAATTTCAAATGCTTTTATTTGCTTTTAGTTGTTTTTTTTTTGAATATGGACAATATTTTCTGAAAGCAAAAAATTTTTTTCGATGAAAAATGAATTTTTAATACAATTATTTGTTATTTCATTAATTATAATAGATTTTACATTTAAGTTGTTAAAATATTATAAAATTAGTTAAAAGCCGCATCGGCTTTCATAAGTGTCCTTATGAGATAGATCTTTTTTTAGCGCGTTGTAAATTGTATCATTTTGACTAATCAGAAGATACCCAGTAATTAAGAAATGTAATTTTGTGCTTATAATCGAGCTGTAATTATAAAATACGGAAGACCAAACAGAATATAATTAAGTTGCGTTATTTGAGTTAAGCATTGTTCTCCGCTGTTAAGGCCTTTACTTTTTGCGAAACACGTGTGGAGAAGTTAATTTGATTTTTCAATTTCAACTGAGAAGGGTACCTACAAGTATCAGTATCATCTTATGAAATTTATATGATCTTATTTTTATATTAATCTCAGTTACGACATTTTTCCATAAATGAAATATCAAAATTAATAATAAAATGAATGCAAATACAAATAACAGTAGAATGTAATAAATGTACATAAAATTATAGTATTTTTTATGTACAATTCTGATAAAATTTCATAAGAAAGGTACCTATAAATTAATTAGATACCTTTCTTAAGAAATATGAAATTTAATGTCACTCTTAACAGTTTTATTTTAATTTCTTTACAATATATTTCCCATAAAGCATCATAAACGTAAAGGTGAAAGCTAAGTACAAAAAAAAAAAAAAAAAATTAGACCGCTGAAAGTTTTCGTTAAAAATAACGGGGTAAATAATTTGTTCACGTAAATGTAAATTATTTCACTTTTCTCCTTCCGTAGAACAAATTAGCCTCATGGAATTCGTAAATATATCATTCATCACATGTCAAGAGACGCGAAAGTTTATGACCTGCTTTGTTTTATTTTCAAATTACATCTTTTTGGCACAAAAGCTAAGTTAAGTTTGGTTCAAAATATTTTTTAATAAACATTAAATTTCTGATTTTCTTAAAATAAGTTTTGAAAAAATGATAATTGATATTTAAAAAATTTCAAAGTCAGATTTCCAGTTTTTTTTTTTTAATGGGAAAAAAATGGTCAATTTTGCTGACTCAAAAAAAAAAAAAAAAAAAAGATTTTTAACGAAAATTTCGGACGTGCTAGGAACGATTAAAAAAAATGGAAAAAATACCCCAAAAATACTTTTTGACCTTTCCTCTTAATAATAACAAACATTTAGACAATAAAATTTTTTTTCGTCAAGTTTGGCGTCTTTTTCATCATGCTATGCTCTTTTTTTTTTTCTCGTGGAGGTACCTATATATATATATATATATATATATATATATATATATATATATATATATATATATATATATATATATATAAGGTATGCTATATTTATGAGCTATAACTGCCTCAGCAAGTTGGCATAGTACTCACCGTTGATGGTAACTCCTAAACTGTATTTATCTGCAAACTTTTATTGGTATTTTTTAGATAATCCTGTACATTTACACCAGAATGGAAATTTTCATTCCAATTGGTTTCTGCGGCTTAATATGCAAAATTACTGAAAAATGACCCTGGATCTTTACTGACTGAGCATAAAAACAAAATAATATTTGACTAATTAATTAAATGAAATTACTTATTATTCAACATTCGAGTATTATCACTTAATAAACATTAAAGAATTTAACACTGAAAAATGATGAGAGCTCAAAAAACAGAAACGCGATTCTACAGAAGGATACTGAGGATACCAAGGACTGAATATGTAAGTAACAAGTAAGAATAAAGTTTTAGACAAAATGGAAACCAGAAGGAAACCTATACTTAACATAAGTTGACAGTTGAAATTTCCTTGGCACATAATGTGTAAAGAGGGCTTGGCAAATCTGATACTCGCAAGAAGGCAAGAGGAAAACAATGTATAACCTATTTAATAAGCTTGAGTAAATGGAACAAGGTTTAGGAGAAATAACAAAAAGAAGAATTATTAAGAGCTATGAAGGATAGGAAGTTGTGGAGAGCCATGATTACCTACATCTTGAAAAGAGGAAGTCAGCTTTTAAGACATCCTTTTTGCTATTAACTTCTTTCAAGGAATCTTTTAGTAGATTGTAACTTATAGCTTTATCATTTATTATTTCAGATCCTTGTTTCTCAGTTGGTGCTTTCATTCATATCAATGTTCCTTGAAAGATAACAAGGTGTGCCCCAAATGCTTATTTCAGGAGACCTCTGTATTATTTTCCTATTTTCAAATTTTATGATAAATGATTTACTTAATAAAATTTAAAGTATGCCCCAGAATTTCCGTTATTCTACAAGTGTGTCCTGATTTTTAAAAAAATGTTTGTGAAATACTGATTTAGACTGGATTAAAGCTAAAAGTAACAAGACCTCAAAAGAATCCAGAGACGGAAATAAGATATGATGGGTCCTGATCTGGCATCTCATCTACAGTCACTTTCTTACAGATGTACCTTTGTTTCCCTCTGTCTTTTCTACAAGTATTTTCACAGCAACTACTCTGATGAACTACTTTCTCTGGTTCCCACACTGCATGAATTCAAGCATGCTACTAGGTTGAAATGATTAAATGTAGCCGTCTCTTCTACTCGAATAGCTTCATATCTTGCACTTCTCGTCTGTGTTACTCCCTTCCTCTTAGTTGCTTCCCTAATAGCTACAATCTTCAAATATTCAAATTTAATGTCAATAGACATGTTCTAATGCTTTGATCTAGTTTCCTGTCCTTCTCTTTTTTCTTTTCCTCAAACACACCACTTTACCCTTGCTCTCATTCACTGTACCACCTACGTGCTAGTAGGACTTCCGCCTTGCTTGGGGTAAAATGCTTAAAAAAAAAAAAAAAAAAAACATACCCACCTTATCAGACACCAACATGCAAGGTCACCTGTCACTTTATTTTCTGATTGTATACACCAGTAAACATTTTGATGAAGAGGAGATGAGATGGTCGGCTGAGCAAATCAAAACTGAAAATGCCATAAACAAAAGAAATTATTCAATTAATATTCGAGTATTAAAAAATCAAACTGCCGGATCAATATACAATCATCAAAATCAATAAATGGAACAGATCAATAAATAGTTATATATGGTTTCAGACTATTGATAAATGCAGGGCTAATATCATTCTTCAGTCAAACAAATTGCTAACAAAAATTGATTTCAATTCCTTCATCGATTTAGTTTCTGATTTTGGATTATTTTTATAATTATTTCAATTACATAACATTGTGTTTAATAAAATTCTAAATGTCAAATTTACCATTTATTTTTCATCTTGTAATTTAAATATGAATGTAATGATTGCTATTTTTTTCTGTGACTTTCTTTATTTACAAAGTGTATTCCTTTTCCACAACTGTTCCTAAGTGATTCTGATAATTCTTTGCAATTGCAAAGACAAGTTTGTCAGATGAACGACTACTTATTTCTCTACACATTTAACTCTCCTGCTCAATTTTTCCTCCATTGGTGGCACTCACAGAAGATCAGACAGGAAGAGTCTGATGCCTTTGCTGTATGATTGCTACAAATTCATGGGTATGAATTGGATGCTAAAAATAAATGGTTATTATTCAGAGAAAAAAATAATTCTTTTTTAGTGATGAGTATATAGTCAAAAAATATTAATATGCATACAAAAAGCTTTGATTAACCAATGATTAGCTGAGAATCAGAGAACAGAATTATGTAACTTTATCTTATTATCTTATACATGAATGTCCAGGTGCTACAACATTATAAGCAGAAAAAAAAGAATTAAAAAAAAATTTGGTTTGTTGTTTTTTTTTTTAGAGTCAAATGGCTTGTTTAATATCAAAATCTAAATATTAAAAATTCAAATCATGAAATAATATCATTCTTTTGAATTAATTATAAATTAAAGAGAATGATTTTATTTCAGGGTTGAATTATAATTACGTATCTGCATTTTTTAAACAAATAACCTAACAAAATCAAATGAGAAATAAAAATTTGTTTCTCTTTTCAATAAATGAAATTAATCATACCAAATTGTTTTTTTTTTTAATTTAAAAAACACTTTTTTGACAATCTATGCCCGGAGGATAAATTTTTATTAATTTTACTATAAATATGTATCTTTCATACTTTTTTATGAAAATATATTGTTTGTGACCTTATATATAAAGTACAGTGTATGTGTTCCAAGTCTCCAAGTAACTACTTCATTGAAAAAAAATAACTCTTTCATTGAGCTCAGATTCAGGGTTGCCAGATTATGCGAGGTTCAGAATATATATTAATATATTATACTAGCCATTATCATAGCTTTCTTTCAGTTTCATGGGGAGTCACTTATATACCTTTTGTATCCTAAATTGCAGCGCATATTTTATTATAAACTAGTTTAAAAGATGCTTGATATTGCAGCATTTAAGCTAGCTCCTGTGGAGGACTCTTGGTTTGGCCATCATCACGCTAGCTAGGGAGGAGTAGATGTAATAGGCATTAATAAAGTACAGAAGAAATCAAAATTGATTACTGCATTTAAGTATTGAATTAAAGTTAAATCTTACCTTCAACAATAATTCTTCTGCTGCGATTTAACTTAAAGACGATTTGATGTACTTACTTTCCGTACAAACAATTATTTTTATTAAATGGGTGACGACAGAACAGGGAACAATTTATGAGATAAAATTAATATAGTGTAAAGATGGGAAAATAGAAATTAGAATTAGTTATACATTCAACATTTGAAGAGTTAGAGAAACATGATAGCTAATTAAGTAAAACCAATATTATGGAGTCTATATGAATAAATGCCAAATTCGCACTCAGTTCCCCACAAATTTCGAGATTAAAAAGCCCCAATTGTACTTTTATAGTAATTTGGTATTTACTCGACATTGTCACATTGTGACACAAGGTTTAATGTTTAATGTGGGGAGCCCGAGTGCATACACCTTAAACTAGGAACAAAAATTGCCCAAGTACATGCAACCGTCAGTTGCGCTGGCCTTGATGCAAGAAACGATCCCACGGGCTTGGGTGGCTGTTCCCCAGGGCTAAGTATCTCTCAGTATAGTTTTTCTCAGTTTCAACTGTCCTTGGATGGAGTCACACCTGAGCACACACTGCCCAAACACAGAGATACAACTGAGAGATGATAAATATGTGTTACAATCGGTACCTCCACGAGATCGCTAAAAAAGAGCATAGCATGATGAAAAAGACGCCAAACTTGACGAAAACAAAATTTTATCGTCTAAATGTTTGTTATTATTAAGAGGAAAGGTCAAAGTATTTTTTTTTTATTTTTTTTTTCCATTTTTTAATCGTTCCTAGCACGTCAGAAATTTTCGTTAAAAATCTAGTTTTTTTTTTTTAGTCAGCAAAATTGACCATTTTTTTTCATTTTAAAAAAAAAAAAAAATCTGACTTTGAAATTTTTTAAAATATCAATTATCATTTTTTCAAAACTTATTTTAAGAAAATCAGAAATTATAATGTTTATTTAAAATATTTTGAACCAAACTTAACTTAGCTTTTTGTGCCAAAAAGATGTAATTTGAAAAAAAAACAAAGCAGGTCATAAACTTTCGCGTCTCTTGACATGTGATGAAAGATATATTTACGAATTCCATGAGGCTAATTTGTTCTACGGAAGAAGAAAAAAGAAAATAATTTACATTTACGTGAACAAATTATTTACCCCGTTATTTTTAACGAAAACTTTCAGCGGTCTAATTTTTTTTTTTTTTTTTTTACTTAGCTTTCACCTTTACGTTTATGATGCTTTATGGGAAATATATTGTAAAGAAATTAAATAAAACTGTTAAGAGTGACATTAAATTTCATATTTCTTAAGAAAGGTATCTAATTAATTTATAGGTACCTTTCTTATGAAATTTTATCAAAATTGTACATAAAATACTATAATTTTATGTACATTTATTACATTCTACTGTTATTTGTATTTGCATTCATTTTATTATTAATTTTGATATTTCATTTATGGAAAAATGTCGTAACTGAGATTAATATAAAAATAAGATCATATAAATTTCATAAGATGATACTGATACTTGTAGGTACCCTTCTCAGTTGAAATTGAAAAATCAAATTAACTTCTCCACACGTGTTTCGCAAAAGTAAAGGCCTTAACAGCGGAGAACAATGCTTAACTCAAATAACACAACTTAATTATATTCTGGTTGGTCTTCCGTATTTTATAAATTACAGCTCGATTATAAGCACAAAATTACATTTCTTAATTACTGGGTATCTTCTGATGAGTCAAAATGATACAATTTACAACGCGCTAAAAAAAGATCTATCTCATAAGGACACTTATGAAAGCCGATGCGGCTTTTAACTAATTTTATAATATTTTAACAACTTAAATGTAAAATCTATTATAATTAATGAAATAACAAATAATTGTATTAAAAATTCATTTTTCATCGAAAAAATTTTTTTTGCTTTCAGAAAATATTGTCCATATTCATAAAAGCAAATAAAAGCATTTGAAATTAAATAATATCTTTGTTTTATTGAGTTTTGTATGTTACAATTCAGAGCTGATTTTCAGGTACTGCGTATCCAATTAAAAACAAAAAAACATGATTTGCATTCCTCAAAGCCATGTGCTTTTAATTATTGTAATCACTAAAACCGATGCGATCGAATTTCTAGCGTTTTCATAAAATTAGTTATGGGGGTGGGGGTAATAAATATTTAAAAAAAAATATTTCTACCATGACTTTCATAAAAAACATATTTATAATAATTTCGATCATCTTTGAATAGTTTCTGAAAGTTTCATGAACATCCGATAATTATTTCTATTTTTGCACGATTTTTCAAATTAATGTTTGTCATACCAAAAAAACGTGCTAAAAATTGTCTATGTTATTTACTAGTTCCGCTGATACAAATAGAAAAAAGGTTTTTTTAATCAAAATTTAGAATGTTCTAAAAAGAAGGAATATTTTTTAAAAATAATAAAAAAAAATTTGTCTTTCCTCTTAATAATAACATAAGCATTTAGACAATAAAATTTAGTTTTCGGCAAGTTTGGCGTTTTTTCATCAAGCTATGCTCTTTTTTTAGCGATTTCGTGGAGGTACCTATGTTACAATCTATTATTACTTTTTATTTTTTTAGGTGGGGACCTGAGCACGTACACCCAGTTAAAGAACAAAAACTGCCTGAGTCCTCGCAACTGTCGGTTGTGCTGGCCTCGCTGCAAGCACTAATCCCTCACTCTAGTGCAATGAGTGCCACCCCTGAGCACACACTGCCCAAAGACAGAGACACATTTGAGAGATTAGAAATAGGCTGTTACATACTACTCAAGAGCAATTTGCATGTACCACACCACCATAAGGTCAGGTTGTAAAACAAGGTCGGTTTAATCTTAACTCAAACCATTTTCAAATGAACAAGTTTAAAACCATGTAGATATTGTTAGGATCATGTGTCCTGTAACCTCTTAGGGTCATAGGAGTACCACATCTACTGCAGCCACAGCAGTAGTGGTATTTCCTGGGCAAGCAACATGAAGCCCAACCCTATCCAGACTGGGTTGAATTTAGAGTTTTGCTTCTCCTAGACATGTTGCCAATCAAGGCCAATCATTTACCATAGCTCGCAGTAGAGATGGATTCATACTTCTGCCGTGAGTATTAGCACGTAAATGGATGTAATGAACTTGAATTTAAACTCAGCTATCCAATTCCTCAATCCAAGCCAATTTTCAATAGTACACCATGCTTTGCGTTTCTTAGTAACTCCCCAATGTGTACATACCCATTTAAAATATAAAAATTGGTTGAAAAGTTTGGGAAATGTGTAACAAAATTTTTTGAATTTTTTTTTTTGTTTCCATATCATTTCATTAGAATCTGACTGAAGCTTGATATGTGTCTCCCAAGGAAATAAGATACTGCTTTTTTATATCATTACATGAAATGTTCCTGGTTTGATTCCTGAAATATTGTTTCTTGGCAGAGAAACCATTAACAACATTTTCTAAAAACTGAGAAATGTAAATTTGGTTTGAGAAAATGGAAGATGATGTAAAGAATGGCTGGGAGGAGAGAGTAAATTGAAACAACTCCTGGCTAGAGCAGTAACCATGGTTGCAAGCATATTAACAGATTCATTGGTTTTTACAAACATTTATAACATTGGTCTTTTCAATCTGCATAACGAAAGAAAAAATTCTCGAAAAAAAAAACAGACCCCAGAAAACAGCTTTTGTTTATCCATAATTCACGCATTTTAAATATCTTGTCAACAATCAAAACTAGTGAAAAAAAAACTTAACATTTGGCGATGTATTTTTTAAATGTAAAACACACCGATGATTGTAACAATATTTAATACCGCTTTATATTTTCATCATTCATCAGTGTATCAGATAAAAACTTGATATGATGTCCTTTCAAAAAGGCTACAATCTACACAGCCACACTGCTTTACAGAAACAAGGCATGGAAATTCTAATTTAAATAAGAGTGGCATCTCAAAGCCTTCCACCTCAAAAATATGGAACTTCTTCCTAATCAATGCTTTGCTGATCACAAACCTCTTCTTACAATTGAGGCTTAACTGTTATCTATAGTACCTATCTTCATAATATGCATCTTTAGTTTCTTTCTTGTAAATCCTTTTAACAACTTGAGTAACCCTTTTCCTTGAGTGGCTCTTGGGACTTGCATTGGATGAACAAAAGTAAAATAAACAATTAAAATAAAAAGTATAGTGGCAAAAATGCAGTTTGTAATAGGCAATCTCTTCATCCTGCTTTGGGCCATGTGCTCTACATAGAATTCAACGGAGTCCAGCAAGAGAAGCCAAAGTCAGGCCCATCTTTGTTTCAAAGATGTTTACAAGAGTGACAGAGTAACTAAATATGAATGTCAGTAGGGAGAGTACGATTCAAGTTATCAATTTTACTAGAGGTTGTGACTATGTGAAGGTCTAAAAAGAGGTGAAGCAAGTAAATAGTGCTGAATAAATGTCAAATGACAGATCAAAAAACAGTACAAAGACAACTCTGGAAAAAAAGCACTGTCAGGTCTAGGTACTGAGACTGTTACTTTCATTGGAACCTCTGCATCTGCAATTATATTGCTTTGTTAACTTCCCATCATTTTGCAGCACTCACTAACAGATGACATATATTGAGGAGAAAGAGCAGATTGAGACAATGCCACAAAAGAAAATATTTGCCATGATCTGAATTAATAGTCTATTGGCTGAAATGATCAGGTGAATAGAAAAAATATTTGTAATTGTAATTTTGTAATGGTTATCTCAAATGTCAACTTTTGGTGTTGCCTTCAAATTCCTTTGATTATCATCAAAAGAATTATATTATCTTTCAAACAGGATTTTAAATAGTTTAATTAAACTATTACATTTATTTATTTTATTTGCTTCAGGATCAAAATCCATTCAGTGATTTCTTAAAATTTAGAATAACTCACTAAAACCTTTGATACTTGAAAATTTTCTGCACAGAAGCAGAGGATGCCCAGTCTGGTAAGTTTAACATCCCTCAACCCAAATGCAACAGTCTTTATACAATACGTTAACAGTGCTACAAGCAATTGAGCTTTGGCGTCTAAATCAGCTATAATTTTACACTACCTTTGGTAATGCTAATACAACCAGTCCATGAAGCAGTGCTCACAATGAATGCAACACTGGCCAATTGTGAACATTGATGTCTCTGGTGACTGCCAGATCTGCTTCAAAATTGTTTGGCTATCCTGAATTTTGATTGGACCAAGCAAACATTCATGCACAAAGAGAAAAATTTTTTTTTTTTGATAAAAAAATTGTTTTTTTTTTTGTCTGGCATGAAACCAACTACTATAAAACACCAACAAATACCTTCATCCAGGACATTTTTTTTGACTCATTTCACCTCAAGCAAGGCTTGAAAGCTACTAAGAAGCAAGGAGATACACAGTGTGCAATATTTGAAAAAGAAAGAAACATTAAGGAAAGAAGAAGAGCAGAACAGGAATCAAGACAGATGATGATGATTGGCATCACATTTAAACTTTTGAACATCGAAATTGACTAGAAAGCAACAGGCCAGAAGAGAGTTTTGCAAGCAGGAAGTCTAAGAGAAGAAATTTCTAGCATTACCATTATAACTTCCCATTACATCTAGCCATTTCAATTGTAAAATGATGAGACCTAGTTGCCAATCTAGTACTGCACTTAAATTTGTAAAGTCAAAGTACCAAAGAGAAAAGCAAATCAGAAGAATTACCATGAAAATATTTATAGAAAAGGCACCGAGAAGCAATGTCATGGTGGTGGGAAAGTGAGTGAAGCTTAGATGCCAGGTCAGGACTGATAACATTATTATCTCCATATTCCCAACATTTTGGCCATTGTATGCTCCAGCCTTCATAAGGTGATTGGAATTGTGAACTGAACCCTATATTTAAAAAATAAATAAACTGAAAGATTAGGTGACATACAAGGTCGTTCAGCAATCAGTAAAGGCAGTAGTCAACACCAGCTGAGTAGATCTGAGTGGCATAAGTGGCAACCCAGAAACATACAAACAGGAAATGATCAGTAAAAGCAGTACCCTACAATGTAACAACTACCCTAGTTACATGACAGCAGCTCCAACAAATTGGGATAGTAGGTTACAAGAGGATAACAGCAATAAGAAAACAGCTTCAGTCTGCCTACCCTATATAAAGGGATTATCAGAGAAAATACAAAGGATCTGTGGTCCATATAACATCAGAACAATTTTCAAAAGTAGTTTCAACATTTCACAGACACATCTTCAGAGTAAGACACCCACCCCCACTGTAGAGGAGAACATAACTAAAGACTATGTGTATGCCATCCCATGCAGCTGTAGTAAGAAATACAAAGGAGAAAGAAGCCGTCCTTTTAAGGTAAAATTGCAAGAACATTGTAAGGGGAAATAGAAATATCAAGCCTAGCTGATCACAAATGGAAAAGTGAGATCACTGTGGAATTAAGTTGAAATAATAGACAGAGAGCATCACTGGAAAATATGAAAACTTAAGGAATCAGCACATATGCTAGGCCACAAAAATTACCTAATCTGACCAAGCATAGTAATGAATACAATATGGGAAACAGTATGAGTGCTAGTGAAAAGCAATGAACAAAACAAAATTGCAACATAAGCATTGATAAAAAAAATAAGTTGTGACATTAGCTTTCTATATCCCAGAAATTCCCACACAAATGTCCTCCAGGAAACATAACCCAGTGGATAAAGATGTTCGTTAGATCTAGTTACTAGTCCCAAAGAGTTGTGAGTTCAACACCAGGCCACAGCAGTGATGAAGAGAGAGTTGATTTAAAAGGAAATAACTAAGACATCTGGAAGAGGCACATGGAACTAGAACAATATACCCCCAGTGGCTGAAATAAAGTCAGAGTGTACAATAATAGTACAAATAGTGTAAGTAATCATAAATCTCTATCTCAGAGATGTACATTTAAACCAAATTAAAACCAATCCTGAAGAAAGCCGCAGCATACAACAACCAAAACATTGTGAATATGACAATGAAGATGAGGATAAGAGTCCCTATAATATAAATGCAAGTCTTCTTTTATTGTTCAACAATAAATGCAGATGCCAATCTTCTGACTAAATATAATTGATGTAAAATAATTATATTTTCATGTTGTTAGTTGATCTTCATAAAAGGTGATTTCAAAGCAATAGTAAGTCACCTTATTTGCTAATAATCAAATTATAGATAGAACTATCTCTAATATATTATTGCTAGTTTCTGAAAGAAAAGAAAATGATTTGCCAGAGTTTGGTCAAGAGATGAACATAATCTAGATCAATACTTTCACTTCTAAATTTACCTTGACATCTTGCCAATAGAGTAACCTTAATTTTTCCCTTCATAATAACATCACTATAATCTTTTAAGAAGTTTTAAATGCCTGGAAATTAAAATACATTTCTTCAGGATATAAAAAGGCATTAAAGCAAAAAATAGCATTCCATGGTCAACGAATGAATGCGTTGTGAATCAGATTAGTTAAATTTATGATAGAGATGATCAACATCACCTCACCTTGTGCCATAATTGTCTTTTTATACAATAAATCTATGCTTTCTATAGTCAAAATGATGAGGCTCAAAGTGTGGTATCTGTTCCAATTTTTGTTGTGATCTTTTAAAATTGAATACATGGCAGATACTCAGCTTTTGTGCAGATACCATTTTGTGTAAACATGATTGCTACAAGTGGTAATGGGTCTTATTTTGTACAGGGTACGATGGGTAAATTGTCACTGTTTTATATTTTTAATTTCATACATGCACATTGTTTTTGATTTTGTCAACTGAACTGTATAGTATTGTCAATTGGGAAAAAGAGAATCTGTGAGAAAAAGAGCACCATGACAATTCACTCCTCCAGAAATTTGGAAATGGCATGCTGTACTGCTCGATATTCATGCCAGAAGCTCCAATACAAACATTGCAGAGTGTTTGGGTGTCAATCTAAGGACAGTACAGAGGATTCAGAATGAGTTGGATGAGTCGAATCATGATTATATGAAGGTGTTTGGAGTGATCACAAGTTATGGCAATATTATGCCTCCATTCATCTTCCCACAGGGCCTCAGTCTCAACACAGAAGCCTATCTAAAGTGTCTTGAGGAGGTAGGGCTGCCTGGGATCAAGAAGGTGACTGGCAACAGGACTCTACACAATTGTGGAAAAATTGGCGGTTCAGGTGGGAGGAGTAATATACTTACCTGGGTTGTTGTTCTGGACATTAAAAATTTGTAAATAGAAAGTAACAACTTTTAACGTCCAAAACAACAACCAAGGTAAGTACCTTATTCCTCCCACCTGAACCGTCAATTTTTTTCACACCCTCTGGAGAAGCAAAATAAAAAAAAAGACAATGTCATTAAGAATTGTTTTGGTTATGTCTTTTTTTGTCAATATTTGCCCCTAACCTATCGAGGTTACAGTGTTTTTTTTTTGTTTTGTTTTTTCTAATTTAGACAATTTATCCATCGCACCCTGTAGTTTTGTTGAAGTTATATTTTGGAATACAGTTTGATTTATGAAATTGGAGGAGGTTCTCTATTTGCCCATAGCTGGGGCCCTAACAGGTGTAGTTAAGAAGAGGTTCTACACTTCTCAAAAACCTTCTAGTCAGAGGCATTGCTGCCCAATGTAGTTTATCGTCATACACAGGACTAGGAGATTAGTAGAAGAAAACATGTTACAGAGGAAATGGGCACATGTTCAGAATATCACATTCTGGTTCATTAGGAATGAACAAGAAATGGCATCACAGGAACAAGAAAAAAATTAATACAAAATATTCCCTAAAGCCAAAATAATGGACACCTGAACACAACCAGACGATGCTTGGCAAAAACACTGACTCTCACATCTTTAACAACTGAAGCCTAGAGTTAACAGTTATCTTTCATAAATATCCTCATAAATAGCACTATTTTTTTTTTTTTTACAGTAAAAAAAAAAAATCCGAAAAATCCCTGGGTGTCCACTCAAGATAGAAGATTATGTTAAGGGGTAGTTTATATGAATAGGAGGGGAAGATAATGGTTGACTCTATATATGAACAGGTTAAGATTGTAGTGATCAAGGAAACATCATCTCGAGAGTCGGTTCCACAGAGTAGTGGCTTGTGTCAAGCTATTTTAATATAATTTCCTTCTCACCAATGGAATACAGAGGAAATGTGCTTGGTTTGCTACATGTGAGTGGCATGGTAGGTCCTAATCATGAGGCTTAGACCTGACAGAAGCAAGGAATGCAGTTCATGTGAACACTTTCCATAGAACTAGTGATCGAGCAGTAAGAGGCTTGCCACATGTCACCTGTGAGAGAGAGGTTGTTGGGTGGAGAAGAATTTGTCACCCACAAGGACTCAGAGCCACTTCTGGACTATCAAGACTAGAAAACTCTTGCCCAAATATAACAACAGTACTCCATTTTCAGCTTGACCTGGTTATTTTAATGGTAGAGGATAACATTAGGAGTCATGTACTTACTGAAGCTATACAGGGAGTTAACCATTTTTACCTATTCTTCTTACATGCCTCAATTTCAATCAGTAACCTTCTACCTTGAGTAGCCCTTGAGCCTTGTTTTAGTTGAACAATTAGATATAAAAAATAATGTTAACAACAATTCAAATAAATTCAGTTCTTTCTTTAAATTATTTATGTAAGATTAAGCCATTTCATAAATACCAATTAAGGCAGCTAACATTTCTTCAGAAATATCAGTGTACATGTACCCTGGTGTTTTAAGTTCCATTAAGTACCACATGGTTTATGATTGAGTTTTCTTTTTATTCAACAGCAAAAACAAATGTCAACTGAATTTTTTATGCAATTTTTGTAGCACAAATCAATATTCTTTGCAAAAGTCTATTGAGGAATATAACTGGAAGAGAATTTGCTTTTTTATCAAATGAAGGATTGTCAACAATTAATTTCCAATCCATTTTGTTTAATTCCAATCATGGACTAACATTCAAAATACTTGTTTGGAAAAGCAAGTCAAATTAAGATGAAACAAAAATGAGGAAAACTATAATTTTCAATGTTTAATCTAAAATTCAATATTAATACTACTTGATGAAAAACAACAGAAATTAAATAAGTCAAAATTGAGTAATGATTGTCGATGCTTCATCTTATAAAAATTCAAGATAATATTACTACAAATGCTAAGAGAGAAAAAACTTAAGCTGACAGAAATACTGTGCAGAAATTAAGTGTTGGTCAGACAGGAAAGGAGAAGTATATTTACCTTGAGTTGTTCAAATGCTTGCTAAACAAAAGCTTGTTATTTTCTGTACTAACCCTTTAGAGTTACAGTGGTCACATGACATGTTTACTATGTGATCCCTGAAGTTGCATAAAAAGGAGGGAAAAATCTTTTTTTTATTACTAAAATTACCTTCTATATTTATACAACACAGAGAAGTGGCAATATATTTTGCAACTTGAGATAAGTGCTATTGCTTTTTCCCCCCTCTCTACTCAACCTGACTAGTCTCCATTCGTTTTGGGGATTGGGAGCCTTTTCTCAACAATACTAATCAAAAATTAATATTGGTTGACAATATTTTATCTAGTAAAGAATAAACCAATATTACCACCACCACTACTAATCATCAGATGTTTACCAAGAATTGTGCTAGCAAAGTTACTTTAATAGCTTCTGAAGAAATTTCAAATATTTGCTTCATTTATGACTTGTAAAGGATTTTTAGAGACGGTTTAAGAGCCATTCGAATGAGAGGATTACTGAAGGGTTGAAGCGTGTTATCACTAACATTTTTTGTCAAGATTTACAAACTATGTTTCATTCAATTTTGCAAACTACCGTAATTCCCCACGTATAATACGACTTCATCCATAATACGCACCCCTAAAACTTTGGTTGAAAATGAGGGGAAAATGCTTCTACACACGTAGAATACGCACCCCTTGTTTGGTAATCAAACCCCATAAACTGTACCTCTCCAATTTCATTACGGCCAGCGTTTCCTACTCTTATTAACAAAATGGTTTTAAACATAGAACAATATTCTAATTTAGTTTTATAATAATTCTTATTTTATTTTACATTTCTAAGTATTTTTAGGCACATATGATTGTATTTAACATCCTTATGCGGTCGCAATCGCCGAATGTTTGTGACAAAATTGACGTCTGTTTGTGGTGAAGAGTCATTTCGTAACTAAAACCAACCTAAGAAATTGCAAATTTAAAAAAAAAAAAATTTTGTAGCTGCACATAATACGGACTCCTAATTTTGCTTATTTTTTTTTTTTAGAAAAAATGCGTATTATACATGGGGAAATTTGAATAAATTGATTTCTTTGGAAAAACCCTCTTTGTCAAAAAAAAAAAAAACCTACTTTGTGGTTATATAATTTCTCTAATTTTAGGACTTCATGGTAAACAATTTTTAACAGCGACGAATAAATTCAACGCTGTTAATAACAAGAGGAACTAGATGATCAAATGTCTATGAAGTGTATTTAAAGTTTCAATTTTAAACATTACTATTCAAAATTCAAATGGCCGTCTTTCAAAGAAAAGGAAAAGAAGTTCGGTTACCTTTCGTAGTTGAAATTAAGTCTTTTTTCGGATCTCTTTTACTTGTTTTGATTTCTTCGTCTTCTCTTTTTTTAAGCAAATAAAAACACCAGTTGAGGTTTGTTTTTGGTTTGGTCTTTTGGGGTTTTTTTAGGGGGAGGGGGGACCTTATGACGAGTAACAAAGATTCCCCCAGCAACAACGAGAGAGGAAAAGTCTTGTCTTTTATACAGCTTCTATGGATGATCTTATTTCACTCGACAGTGGGTGACATTTGCACTAAGTCACTAAGAGCTAACATCGCTAGCTCGTTAACTGAATGCTGTAAGTTCAATCCTTGCGCTAGGCAGTACATTTCATTGTTATTTTTCTCTTCAACATCACATTCTATAATATTTCAAAATAAACAAGATGTTCAGCAACACATCAATTTTCTAAATTTCCTTTTGCCATTATGAGAAGTCAATTTGAATTTCAAATTTTAGACATTAGGAGTTACCATGTAAAAAAAAAAACTAATTAACTAATGTTTGTTATTTACTCCGAATTGTTATTTACTACAACAAATAATTTTAAAATTTGCTGTTTTTCATCTGTTTAAATAATTCGGTACAGGGAGTTTTCACAGAATAATTAAGTACATTATTTTGATTTATTTAGATAATTCTGTAGAACATTTTCGGTTCCGCTTGACTTTAGTAGTGTAGTAATGCCAGACGAGAACAATTGTTTTGAAGAAATATAAAATAAGTTCGTTAACTAATGTCAGTCCTAAAATATAGAAACTTAAAACGAAAATAATATTTCTAAATTATTTATACCCGCTCCTAAAAAAGGAACTTATTCTTAGAAGCCAAAATTCTGACATCTACTTTACGTAGATGGCCCCTTCATACTCTGGTCAACCCAGGAAGAAGTCAAATTTCTCCTGAACCATATGAACTCAATTAGATCGTCGAAACAGTTCCCAGTGGACAGAGAAAACGACATCAAACACGCAAACTGCACTAATATCTCGAACAGAGCATTGCTTCATGACATCCCTATACCGCAAGCCAACATTCACCGACCTATACCTCAACTTCAACTCCTACCAGGCAATACAGTGTAAAGAAAGGGGTTGTCCGCTGCTTACAACATCGAGCAAAAGTCATAAGTGGTAATTCAGAGACATTTGACCAAGAAATGGTTAGTATAAGCAGTACTCTACAACGTAACAACTAATCTAGGTACATGACAGCAGCTCCTACAAACTGGGATAGAAGGGTACAAAAGGATAATATTCAGAAAACAGCTTCGGTCAACTTATGTGAAGGGATTATGGGAAAAAAATACAAAAGATCTGTGATGTATATAACATCTGGACGACTTCCAAAGTTGTTGAAAATTTCGCAGACACCTCTTTCGATTAAGAAATAGAGGAGAACTTGATTGAGGACTATGTGTTCACCATCCCCTGCAGCTTTGGTAAGATATATAAAGGAAAAACGGGCTGCCCCCATAAGACTGCAAGAACATCGTAAAACCATAACAGGAGGGGAAATAGAAAAATCAGGCGGAGCTGACCACATATGAAGGGAAAAGTAAGATCACCGTCCCATGTTGTTTTACTTTTAAATGTACTTTTTGTCACAACATTTATTGAGGCACAAGTAACTTTTGATAGCGAAAATGTGACTAGAAAAGCGGATGAAAAATGACTGTACACATGGACAGAGTGAGAGATTTTGCACAAGTTAATACCAAATTTGAAGCAATTAAATCTACTGGAAAAAAGTTATGAAGCAGTGAAAAGTGAGTGATCCCCCAGTTTTGGTCCGCATCAAAATTCGTACAAATTCGCTAACACAAGGTCCCGTATTGTCGAACTTCACTCCCTTCCTGCACAGGCGACTGAAATAATTCATGGACACATGGATTACGCAAGAAATACCCCACAATCTGATATCAATTGCAGGAGGATCCCCTAGAGAGGAAAAAGTAGAAATGTGATCTGTTCGAGCAAACCGCTTTTCGGCAAACGTAAATTGCCAACGGTGACAACAGTGACACGGTCGAAGCTGTAATTTGCCCTGGAAAAGCGGATGAAAAATGCCTGTACACATGGACAGAGTGAGAGATTTCGCACAATTTAATACCAAATTTGAAGCGATTTCATCTACTGGTAAAGAGATATAAAGCAGTGAAATGTGAGTGATACCCAAGTTTTGGTCCGCATCAAAATTCCAACAAATTCGTTAACACAATATCTCGTATCGTCGAACAACACACCCTTCCTGCACAAGCGACAGAAATAATTCATGGGCTCATGGATTAAGCAGGAAATTCCTCACAATCTGTTAAATATATCATGAGGATCCCCTAGAGAGGAAACAGTAGAAATGCGATCTCTTCGAGCAAACCGCTTTTCGGCAAACGTTAATTGACAACGGTGACAGCAGCGACATGGTCAAAGCTTCAATATGCCCTAGAAAATTTCGTGGAAATCCTAATTACCTGAGTTGAATCCAGTACTTACGACGCTCACTCCATGAATTCTAATGAAAAATATTTTCGAAAAATATTTTCGAAATGTGGAATTTGCCTGTCACTAATGATAAATTAAAGAAGGGAAATGTAAATATAAAGGGCAAATAAAAGGGAAATACACAGTGATCACCCACTTTTTCGTCCACCATTTTTTTGTATGAAAACCTAATTTTAATGAAAAATATTTTCGAACAAGTTTTAGATGAAGGATTTGCCTGTCCCTAATGATAATTTAAAGAAAGGAAACGTAAATTAGGCGCACTTTGTCCACCGCATTTTCCGGTTAAATCCTGATTACTAATGAAAAATATTTTTCTAATGAAAATATTTTCGAACAAGTTTTAGATGAAGGATTTGCCTGTCCCTAATGATAATTTAAAAAAAAACGAAACGTAAATGTAAAGCCCAGAAAGAAGGGAAATATACAGTGATCACCCACTTTGCGTCCACCGCATTTTCCGGTTAAATCCTGATTACTTGATATGAAACCAGTGCTTACTAGGCTCACTCCATGAATTCTAATGAAAAATATTTTCGAACAAGTTTTAGATGAAGGATTTGCCTGTCCCTAATGATAATTTAAAGAAAGGAAACGTAAATGTAAAGCCCAGAAAGAAGGGAAATATACAGTGATCACCCACTTTGCGTCCACCGCATTTTCCGGTTAAATCCTGATTACTTGATATGAAACCAGTGCTTACTAGGCTCACTCCATGAATTCTAATGAAAAATATTTTCGAACAAGTTTTAGATGAAGGATTTGCCTGTCCCTAATGATAATTTAAAGAAAGGAAACGTAAATGTAAAGCCCAGAAAGAAGGGAAATATACAGTGATCACCCACTTTGCGTCCACCGCATTTTCCGGTTAAATCCTGATTACTTGATATGAAACCAGTGCTTACTAGGCTCACTCCATGAATTCTAATGAAAAATATTTTCGAACAAGTTTTAGATGAAGGATTTGCCTGTCCCTAATGATAATTTAAAGAAAGGAAACGTAAATGTAAAGCCCAGAAAGAAAAGGGAAATATACAGTGATCACCCACTTTGCGTCCACCGCATTTTCCGGTTAAATCCTGATTACTTGATATGAAACCAGTGCTTACTAGGCTCACTCCATGAATTCTAATGAAAAATATTTTCGAACAAGTTTTAGATGAAGGATTTGCCTGTCCCTAATGATAATTTAAAGAAAGGAAACGTAAATGTAAAGCCCAGAAAGAAGGGAAATATACAGTGATCACCCACTTTGCGTCCACCGCATTTTCCGGTTAAATCCTGATTACTTGATATGAAACCAGTGCTTACTAGGCTCACTCCATGAATTCTAATGAAAAATATTTTCGAACAAGTTTTAGATGAAGGATTTGCCTGTCCCTAATGATAATTTAAAGAAAGGAAACGTAAATGTAAAGCCCAGAAAGAAGGGAAATATACAGTGATCACCCACTTTGCGTCCACCGCATTTTCCGGTTAAATCCTGATTACTTGATATGAAACCAGTGCTTACTAGGCTCACTCCATGAATTCTAATGAAAAATATTTTCGAACAAGTTTTAGATGAAGGATTTGCCTGTCCCTAATGATAATTTAAAGAAAGGAAACGTAAATGTAAAGCCCAGAAAGAAGGGAAATATACAGTGATCACCCACTTTGCGTCCACAGCATTTTCCGGTTAAATCCTGATTACTTGATATGAAACCAGTGCTTACTAGGCTCACTCCATGAATTCTAATGAAAAATATTTTCGAACAAGTTTTAGATGAAGGATTTGCCTGTCCCTAATGATAATTTAAAGAAAGGAAACGTAAATGTAAAGCCCAGAAAGAAGGGAAATATACAGTGATCACCCACTTTGCGTCCACAGCATTTTCCGGTTAAATCCTGATTACTTGATATGAAACCAGTGCTTACTAGGCTCACTCCATGAATTCTAATGAAAAATATTTTCGAACAAGTTTTAAATGAAGGATTTGCCTGTCCCTAATGATAATTTAAAGAAAGGAAACGTAAATGTAAAGCCCAGAAAGAAGGGAAATATACAGTGATCACCCACTTTGCGTCCACCGCATTTTCCGGTTAAATCCTGATTACTTGATATGAAACCAGTGCTTACTAGGCTCACTCCATGAATTCTAATGAAAAATATTTTCGAACAAGTTTTAGATGAAGGATTTGCCTGTCCCTAATGATAATTTAAAGAAAGGAAACGTAAATGTAAAGCCCAGAAAGAAGGGAAATAATCAGTGATCACCCACTTTGCGTCCACCGCATTTTCCGGTTAAATCCTGATTACTTGATATGAAACCAGTGCTTACTAGGCTCACTCCATGAATTCTAATGAAAAATATTTTCGAACAAGTTTTAGATGAAGGATTTGCCTGTCCCTAATGATAATTTAAAGAAAGGAAACGTAAATGTAAAGCCCAGAAAGAAGGGAAATATACAGTGATCACCCACTTTGCGTCCACCGCATTTTCCGGTTAAATCCTGATTACTTGATATGAAACCAGTGCTTACTAGGCTCACTCCATGAATTCTAATGAAAAATATTTTCGAACAAGTTTTAGATGAAGGATTTGCCTGTCCCTAATGATAATTTAAAGAAAGGAAACGTAAATGTAAAGCCCAGAAAGAAGGGAAATATACAGTGATCACCCACTTTGCGTCCACCGCATTTTCCGGTTAAATCCTGATTACTTGATATGAAACCAGTGCTTACTAGGCTCACTCCATGAATTCTAATGAAAAATATTTTCGAACAAGTTTTAGATGAAGGATTTGCCTGTCCCTAATGATAATTTAAAAAAAAAGGAAACGTAAATGTAAAGCCCAGAAAGAAGGGAAATATACAGTGATCACCCACTTTTTGCGTCCACCGCATTTTCCGGTTAAATCCTGATTACTTGATATGAAACCAGTGCTTACTAGGCTCACTCCATGAATTCTAATGAAAAATATTTTCGAACAAGTTTTAGATGAAGGATTTGCCTGTCCCTAATGATAATTTAAAGAAAGGAAACGTAAATGTAAAGCCCAGAAAGAAGGGAAATATACAGTGATCACCCACTTTGCGTCCACCGCATTTTCCGGTTAAATCCTGATTACTTGATATGAAACCAGTGCTTACTAGGCTCACTCCATGAATTCTAATGAAAAATATTTTCGAACAAGTTTTAGATGAAGGATTTGCCTGTCCCTAATGATAATTTAAAGAAAGGAAACGTAAATGTAAAGCCCAGAAAGAAGGGAAATATACAGTGATCACCCACTTTGCGTCCACCGCATTTTCCGGTTAAATCCTGATTACTTGATATGAAACCAGTGCTTACTAGGCTCACTCCATGAATTCTAATGAAAATATTTTCGAACAAGTTTTAGATGAAGGATTTGCCTGTCCCTAATGATAATTTAAAGAAAGGAAACGTAAATGTAAAGCCCAGAAAGAAGGGAAATATACAGTGATCACCCACTTTGCGTCCACCGCATTTTCCGGTTAAATCCTGATTACTTGATATGAAACCAGTGCTTACTAGGCTCACTCCATGAATTCTAATGAAAAATATTTTCGAACAAGTTTTAGATGAAGGATTTGCCTGTCCCTAATGATAATTTAAAGAAAGGAAACGTAAATGTAAAGCCCAGAAAGAAGGGAAATATACAGTGATCACCCACTTTGCGTCCACCGCATTTTCCGGTTAAATCCTGATTACTTGATATGAAACCAGTGCTTACTAGGCTCACTCCATGAATTCTAATGAAAAATATTTTCGAACAAGTTTTAGATGAAGGATTTGCCTGTCCCTAATGATAATTTAAAGAAAGGAAACGTAAATGTAAAGCCCAGAAAGAAGGGAAATATACAGTGATCACCCACTTTGCGTCCACCGCATTTTCCGGTTAAATCCTGATTACTTGATATGAAACCAGTGCTTACTAGGCTCACTCCATGAATTCTAATGAAAAATATTTTCGAACAAGTTTTAGATGAAGGATTTGCCTGTCCCTAATGATAATTTAAAGAAAGGAAACGTAAATGTAAAGCCCAGAAAGAAGGGAAATATACAGTGATCACCCACTTTGCGTCCACCGCATTTTCCGGTTAAATCCTGATTACTTGATATGAAACCAGTGCTTACTAGGCTCACTCCATGAATTCTAATGAAAAATATTTTCGAACAAGTTTTAGATGAAGGATTTGCCTGTCCCTAATGATAATTTAAAGAAAGGAAACGTAAATGTAAAGCCCAGAAAGAAGGGAAATATACAGTGATCACCCACTTTGCGTCCACCGCATTTTCCGGTTAAATCCTGATTACTTGATATGAAACCAGTGCTTACTAGGCTCACTCCATGAATTCTAATGAAAAATATTTTCGAACAAGTTTTAGATGAAGGATTTGCCTGTCCCTAATGATAATTTAAAGAAAGGAAACGTAAATGTAAAGCCCAGAAAGAAGGGAAATATACAGTGATCACCCACTTTGCGTCCACAGCATTTTCCGGTTAAATCCTGATTACTTGATATGAAACCAGTGCTTACTAGGCTCACTCCATGAATTCTAATGAAAAATATTTTCGAACAAGTTTTAGATGAAGGATTTGCCTGTCCCTAATGATAATTTAAAGAAAGGAAACGTAAATGTAAAGCCCAGAAAGAAGGGAAATATACAGTGATCACCCACTTTGCGTCCACCGCATTTTCCGGTTAAATCCTGATTACTTGATATGAAACCAGTGCTTACTAGGCTCACTCCATGAATTCTAATGAAAAATATTTTCGAACAAGTTTTAGATGAAGGATTTGCCTGTCCCTAATGATAATTTAAAGAAAGGAAACGTAAATGTAAAGCCCAGAAAGAAGGGAAATATACAGTGATCACCCACTTTGCGTCCACCGCATTTTCCGGTTAAATCCTGATTACTTGATATGAAACCAGTGCTTACTAGGCTCACTCCATGAATTCTAATGAAAAATATTTTCGAACAAGTTTTAGATGAAGGATTTGCCTGTCCCTAATGATAATTTAAAGAAAGGAAACGTAAATGTAAAGCCCAGAAAGAAGGGAAATATACAGTGATCACCCACTTTGCGTCCACCGCATTTTCCGGTTAAATCCTGATTACTTGATATGAAACCAGTGCTTACTAGGCTCACTCCATGAATTCTAATGAAAAAAATATTTTCGAACAAGTTTTAGATGAAGGATTTGCCTGTCCCTAATGATAATTTAAAGAAAGGAAACGTAAATGTAAAGCCCAGAAAGAAGGGAAATATACAGTGATCACCCACTTTGCGTCCACAGCATTTTTCTGGTTAAATCCTGATTACTTGATATGAAACCAGTGCTTACTAGGCTCACTCCATGAATTCTAATGAAAAATATTTTCGAACAAGTTTTAGATGAAGGATTTGCCTGTCCCTAATGATAATTTAAAGAAAGGAAACGTAAATGTAAAGCCCAGAAAGAAGGGAAATATACAGTGATCACCCACTTTGCGTCCACCGCATTTTCCGGTTAAATCCTGATTACTTGATATGAAACCAGTGCTTACTAGGCTCACTCCATGAATTCTAATGAAAAATATTTTCGAACAAGTTTTAGATGAAGGATTTGCCTGTCCCTAATGATAATTTAAAGAAAGGAAACGTAAATGTAAAGCCCAGAAAGAAGGGAAATATACAGTGAACCCCACTTTGCGTCCACCGCATTTTCCGGTTAAATCCTGATTACTTGATATGAAACCAGTGCTTACTAGGCTCACTCCATGAATTCTAATGAAAAATATTTTCGAACAAGTTTTAGATGAAGGATTTGCCTGTCCCTAATGATAATTTAAAGAAAGGAAACGTAAATGTAAAGCCCAGAAAGAAGGGAAATATACAGTGATCCCCACTTTGCGTCCACCGCATTTTCCGGTTAAATCCTGATTACTTGATATGAAACCAGTGCTTACTAGGCTCACTCCATGAATTCTAATGAAAAATATTTTCGAACAAGTTTTAGATGAAGGATTTGCCTGTCCCTAATGATAATTTAAAGAAAGGAAACGTAAATGTAAAGCCCAGAAAGAAGGGAAATATACAGTGATCACCCACTTTGCGTCCACCGCATTTTCCGGTTAAATCCTGATTACTTGATATGAAACCAGTGCTTACTAGGCTCACTCCATGAATTCTAATGAAAAATATTTTCGAACAAGTTTTAGATGAAGGATTTGCCTGTCCCTAATGATAATTTAAAGAAAGGAAACGTAAATGTAAAGCGTGAAAAGAAGGGAAATATACAGTGATCCCCCACTTTGCGTCCACCGCATTTTCCGGTTAAATCCTGATTACTTTATATGAAACCAGTGCTTACTAGGCTCACTCCATGAATTCTAATGAAAAATATTTTCGAACAAGTTTTAGATGAAGGATTTGCCTGTCCCTAATGATAATTTAAAGAAAGGAAACGTAAATGTAAAGCCCAGAAAGAAGGGAAATATACAGTGATCCCCCACTTTGCGTCCACCGCATTTTCCGGTTAAATCCTGATTACTTGATATGAAACCAGTGCTTACTAGGCTCACTCCATGAATTCTAATGAAAAATATTTTCGAACAAGTTTTTCTCTCCATGAAGGATTTTTTATGAAGTCCCTAATGAAAAAACGTAAATTAAAGAAGGAAAACAGTGATCCCCACTTTGAACCACCGCAAAATCCTATTATGGGATAAAACCAGTGCTAAAATGCCAATGATAATTTAAGAAAGGAAACGTAAATGTAAAAAGAAGGGAAATATACAGTGATCCCCACTTTTTCGTCCACCGCATTTTCCGGTTAAATCCTGATTACTTGATATGACTAGGCTCACTCCATAATTCTAATGAAAAATATTTTCGAACAAGTTTTAGATGAAGGATTTGCCTGACCAATAAAATCTTTAAAGAAAAAAAATCCAAAAATGTAAGAAGGGAAATTACTATCCCATGCTACAGTCTTTCCATAAGTCCTAATGCAAAACCAGTAATTTTCACCAATGATTTTTTTCGAACAAGTTTTATTTTCCTACACAAAATGCAAATAAAAAAGGAAACTAATTCTAAAGCTAAAATGAAAATAAATATGAAAACTTTGCGACCAATAATAATGAACTAATCCCCACTTTGTCTCCATGAATAATGAAAAATATTTTCAGAAAAAATCCACCTGTAAATAAAAAGGGAAACGTAAATGTAAAGCATGAAAAAAGGAGAAATAATGAACTATCCCCATTTGTGCCAATAAAATCTCTCCGAAAAAATCCACCTGTATGGGTGAATTCTAACCAGTGCTTCAGTCTCTCCATGAATTCCTAATGAAAAATAATTTTTCACCAAATGATTTTAAAAGAAAATTTTCCTACACAAATGCAAATTTAATTCTATAGCTAACATGAAAAATGGAGAATAATGAACTAATCCCCACTTTGTGACCAATAAAATCTATCAGAAAAAAATCCACCTGTATGGGTCATTTCTATCCCATGCTACAGTCTCTCCATAAGTCCTAATGCAAAATAATTTTCACCAATGATTTTAGAAGTATTTTCCTACACAAAATGCAAATAAAAAAAGAACTAATTCTATAGCTAACATGAAAAATGGAGAGAATAATGAACTAATCCCCCCACTTTGTGACCAATAAAATCTATCAGAAAAAATCCACCTGTATGGGTCAATTCTATCCCATGCTACAGTCTCTCCATAAGTCCTAATGCAAAATAATTTTCACCAATGATTTTAGAAGTATTTTCCTACACAAAATGCAAATAAAAATGAACTAATTCTATAGCTAACATGAAAAATGGAGAGAATAATGAACTAATCCCCCACTTTGTGACCAATAAAATCTATCAGAAAAAATCCACCTGTATGGGTCAATTCTATCCCATGCTACAGTCTCTCCATAAGTCCTAATGCAAAATAATTTTCACCAATGATTTTAGAAGTATTTTTTACACAAAAATGCAAATAAAAAATGAACTAATTCTATAGCTAACATGAAAATGGAGAGAATAATGAACTAATCCCCCACTTTGTGACCAATAAAATCTATCAGAAAAAAATCCACCTGTATGGGTCAATTCTATCCCATGCTACAGTCTCTCCATAAGTCCTAATGCAAAATTTTTCACCAATGATTTTAGAAGTATTTTCCTACACAAAATGCAAATAAAAATGAACTAATTCTATAGCTAACATGAAAAATGGAGAGAATAATGAACTAATCCCCCACTTTGTGAAATAAAATCTATCAGAAAAAAAATCCACCTGTATGGGTCATTTCTATCCCATGCTACAGTCTCTCCATAAGTCCTAATGCAAAATAATTTTCACCAATGATTTTAGAAGTATTTTCCTACACAAAATGCAAATAAAAATGAACTAATTCTATAGCTAACATAAAAAAATGGAGAGAATAATGAACTAATCCCCCACTTTGTGACCAATAAAATCTATCAGAAAAAATCCACCTGTATGGGTCAATTCTATCCCATGCTACAGTCTCTCCATAAGTCCTAATGCAAAATAATTTTCACCAATGATTTTAGAAGTATTTTCCTACACAAAATGCAAATAAAAATGAACTAATTCTATAGCTAACATGAAAAATGGAGAGAATAATGAACTAATCCCCCACTTTGTGACCAATAAAATCAACCTGTATGGGTCAATTCTATCCCATGCTAGAGTTTCTCCATAAGTCCTAATGCAAAATAATTTTCACCAATGATTTTTAGAAGTTTTTCCTACACAAAATGCAAATAAAAATGAACTAATTCTATAGCTAACATGAAAAATTGAGAGAATAATGAACTAATCCCCCACTTTGTGACCAATAAAATCTATCAGAAAAAAAATCACCTGTATGGGTCAATTCTATCCCATGCTACAGTCTCTCCATAAGTCCTAATGCAAAATAATTTTCACCAATGATTTTAGAAGTATTTTCCTACACAAAATGCAAATAAAAATGAACTAATTCTATAGCTAACATGAAAAATGGAGAGAATAATGAACTAATCCCCCACTTTGTGACCAATAAAATCTATCAGAAAAAATCCACCTGTATGGGTCAATTCTATCCCATGCTACAGTCTCTCCATAAGTCCTAATGCAAAATAATTTTCACCAATGATTTTAGATTTTTCACAAAAATGAAATTTTAGAATGAAAAAAATGGAGATTTTCCCCCACACAAAAAATCAAATAAAAACCTGAATGGGTCAATTCTATAGCTAACATGAAAAAAAATGGAGAAAATGAATGAAATGCCCCACTTTGTGACCAATAAAATCTATCAGAAAAAATTCCAACATGAAAAATGGAGAGAATAATGGGTCAAAAATTTCTCCATCCCATTCTATCCCATGCTCAGTCCATAAGTCCTAATGCAAAATAATTTTCACCAATGATTTTAGAAGTATTTTCCTACACAAAAAATGCAAATAAAAATGAAGTAATTCTATAGCTAACATGAAAAATGGAGAGAATAATGAACTAAAATCCCCCACTTTGTGACCAATAAAATCTATCAGAAAAAAAGTATCCACCTGTATGGGTCAATTCTATCCCATGCTAAAATCAGTCTCTCCATAAGTCCTCCTAATGCAAAATAATTTTCACCAATGATTTTAGAAGTATTTTCCTACACAAAATGCAAATAAAAATGAAGTAATTCTATAGCTAACATGAAAAAATGGAGAGAATAATGAACTAATCCCCCACTTTGTGACCAATAAAATCTATCAGAAAAAAATCCACCTGTATGGGTCAATTCTATCCCATGCTACAGTCTCTCCTACAGTCTCTCATAAGTCCTAATGCAAAATAATTTTCACCAATGATTTTAGAAGTATTTTCCTACACAAAAATGCAAATAAAAATGAAGTAATTCTATAGCTAACATGAAAAATGGAGAGAATAAAAAATGGAACTAATCCCCTAATCCCCCACTTTGTGACCAATAAAATCTATCAGAAAAAAATCCACCTGTATGGGTCAATTCTATCCCATGCTACAGTCTCTCCATAAGTCCTAATGCAAAATAATTTTCACCAATGATTTTAGAAGTATTTTCCTACACAAAATGCAAATAAAAATGAAGTAATTCTATAGCTAACATGAAAAATGGAGAGAATAATGAACTAATCCCCCACTTTGTGACCAATAAAATCTATCAGAAAAAAAAATCCACCTGTATGGGTCAATTCTATCCCATGCTACAGTCTCTCCATAAGTCCTAATGCAAAATAATTTTCACCAATGATTTTAGAAGTATTTTCCTACACAAAATGCAAATAAAAAATGAAAATTCTATAGCTAAACATGAAAAATGGAGAGAATAATGAACTAATCCCCCACTTTGTGACCAATAAAATCTATCAGAAAAAAAATCACCTGTATGGGTCAATTCTATCCCATGCTACAGTCTCTCCATAAGTCCTAATGCAAAATAATTTTCACCAATGATTTTAGAAGTATTTTCCTACACAAAATGCAAATAAAAATGAAGTAATTCTATAGCTAACATGAAAAATGGAGAGAATAATGAACTAATCCCCCACTTTGTGACCAATAAAATCTATCAGAAAAAATCCACCTGTATGGGTCAATCCCTATCCCATGCAAAATCTCTCCATAAGTCCTAATGCAAAATAATTTTCACCAATGATTTTAAAGTATTTTCCTACAAAAAAATGCAAATAAAAAATGAAATAAAAAATAATTCTATAGCTAACATGAAAAATGGAGAGAATAATGAACTAATCCCCACTTTTTGTGACCAATAAAATCTATCAGAAAAAATCCACCTGTATGGGTCAATTCTATCCCATGCTACAGTCTCTCCATAAGTCCTAATGCAAAATAATTTTTTCACCAATGATTTTAGAAGTATTTTCCTACACAAAATGCAAATAAAAATGAAGCTAATTCTATAGCTAACATGAAAAATGGAGAGAATAATGAACTAATCCCCCACTTTTTAGAAGTGACCAATAAAATCTATCAGAAAAAAATCCACCTGTATGGGTCAATTCTATCCCATGCTACAGTCTCTCCATAAGTCCTAATGCAAAATAATTTTCACCAATGATTTTAGAAGTATTTTCCTACACAAAAAAATGCAAATAAAAATGAAGTAATTCTATAGCTAACATGAAAAATGGAGAAATAATGAACTAATCCCCCACTTTGTGACCAATAAAATCTATCAGAAAAAAAATCACCTGTATGGGTCAATTCTATCCCATGCTACAGTCTCTCCATAAGTCCTAATGCAAAATAATTTTCACCAATGATTTTAGAAGTATTTTCCTACACAAAATGCAAATAAAAATGAAGTAATTCTATAGCTAACATGAAAAAATGGAGAGAATAATGAACTAATCCCCCACTTTTGTGACCAATAAAATCTATCAGAAAAAAATCCACCTGTATGGGTCAATTCTATCCCATGCTACAGTCTCTCCATAAGTCCTAATGCAAAATAATTTTCACCAATGATTTTAGAAGTATTTTCCTACACAAAAAAAATGCAAATAAAAATGAAGTAATTCTATAGCTAACATGAAAAAAACCTGGAGAGAATAATGAACTAATCCCCCACTTTGTGACCAATAAAATCTATCAGAAAAAAAAGTCCACCTGTATGGGTCAATTCTATCCCATGCTACAGTCTCTCCATAAGTCCTAATGCAAAAAATAATTTTCACCAATGATTTTAGAAGTATTTTCCTACACAAAATGCAAATAAAAATGAAGTAATTCTATAGCTAACATGAAAAAATGGAGAGAATAATGAACTAATCCCCCACTTTGTGACCAATAAAATCTATCAGAAAAAATCACCTGTATGGGTCAATTCTATCCCATGCTAGTCTCTCCCATAAGTCCTAATGCAAAATAATTTTCACCAATGATTTTAGAAGTTTTTTCACAAAATGCAAAATAAAAATGAAGTAATTCTATAGCTAACATGAAAAACATGAAAAATGGAGAATAATGAACTAATCCCCCACTTTGACCAATAAAAAATCAGAAAAAAATCCTAATCCCCCATAAAAAATTTTCTATCCCATGCTACAGTTTTAAGTCCTAATGCAAAATAATTTTCACCAATGATTTTAGAAGTATTTTCCTAAAAAATGCAAAAAAAATGAAGTAATTCTATAGCTAACATGAAAAATGGAGAGAATAATGAACTAATCCCCCACTTTGTGACCAATAAAATCTATCAGAAAAAAAAATCCACCTGTATGGGTCAATTCTATCCCATGCTACAGTCTCTCCATAAGTCCTAATGCAAAATAATTTTCACCAATGATTTTAGAAGTATTTTCCTACACAAAATGCAAATAAAAATGAAAAAAAATGTAATTCTATAGCTAACATGAAAAATGGAGAGAATAATGAACTAATCCCCCACTTTGTGACCAATAAAATCTATCAGAAAAAATCCACCTGTATGGGTCAATTCTATCCCATGCTACAGTCTCTCCATAAGTCCTAATGCAAAATAATTTTCACCAATGATTTTAGAAGTATTTTCCTACACAAAATGCAAATAAAAATGAAGTAATTCTATAGCTAACATGAAAAATGGAGTTAAACCTTTAGAGAATAATGAACTAATCCCCCACTTTGAATAAAATCTATCAGAATAATGAAAATAATTTTCCCAATGATTTTAGAAGTGACCAATAAAATCTATCAGAAAAAATCCACCTGTATGGGTCAATTCTATCCCATGCTACAGTCTCTCCATAAGTCCTAATGCAAAATAATTTTCACCAATGATTTTAGAAGTATTTTCCTACACAAAATGCAAATAAAAATGAAGTAATTCTATAGCTAACATGAAAAAAAATGGAGAATAATAAACTAATCCCCCACTTTGTGACCAATAAAATCTATCAGAAAAAAAAATCCACCTGTATGGGTCAATTCTATCCCATGCTACAGTCTCTCCATAAGTCCTAATGCAAAATAATTTTCACCAATGATTTTAGAAGTATTTTCCTACACAAAATGCAAATAAAAATGAAGTAATTCTATAGCTAACATGAAAAAATGGAGAGAATAATGAACTAATCCCCCCACTTTGTGACCAATAAAAAATCTATCAGAAAAAAAAAATCCACCTGTATGGGTCAATTCTATCCCATGCTACAGTCTCTCCATAAGTCCTAATGCAAAATAATTTTCACCAATGATTTTAGAAGTATTTTCCTACACAAAATGCAAATAAAAATGAAGTAATTCTATAGCTAACATGAAAAATGGAGAGAATAATGAACTAATCCCCCACTTTGTGACCAATAAAATCTATCAGAAAAAAATCCACCTGTATGGGTCAATTCTATCCCATGCTACAGTCTCTCCATAAGTCCTAATGCAAAATAATTTTCACCAATGATTTTAGAAGTATTTTCCTACACAAAATGCAAATAAAAATGAAGTAATTCTATAGCTAACATGAAAAAATGGAGAGAATAATGAACTAATCCCCCACTTTGTGACCAATAAAATCTATCAGAAAAAATCCACCTGTATGGGTCAATTCTATCCCATGCTACAGTCTCTCCATAAGTCCTAATGCAAAATAATTTTCACCAATGATTTTTGTGAGAAGTATTTTCCCCATACACAAAATGCAAATAAAAAAAATGAAGTAATTCTATAGCTAACATGAAAAATGGAGAGAATAATGAACTAATCCCCCACTTTGTGACCAATAAAATCTATCAGAAAAAAAAATCCACCTGTATGGGTCAATTCTATCCCATGCTACAGTCTCTCCATAAGTCCTAATGCAAAATAATTTTCACCAATGATTTTAGAAGTATTTTCCTACACAAAATGCAAATAAAAATGAAGTAATTCTATAGCTAACATGAAAAATGGAGAGAATAATGAACTAATCCCCCACTTTGTGACCAATAAAATCTATCAGAAAAAATCCACCTGTATGGGTCAATTCTATCCCATGCTACAGTCTCTCCATAAGTCCTAATGCAAAATAATTTTCACCAAAATGATTTTAAAAAAATAATTTTCCTACATTCCTAAAAATGCAAATAAAAAATGAAGTAATTCTATCAGAAAAAAATCATGAAAATCCCATGGAGAATAAGTCCTAATGCAAAATAATTTTCCCCCCTACACAAAATTTGAAGTAATTCTATAGCTAACATGACCAATAAAATAATCTATCAATAAAATCTATCAGAAAAAAAAATCCACCTGTATGGGTCAATTCTATCCCATGCTACAGTCTCTCCATAAGTCCTAATGCAAAATAATTTTCACCAATGATTTTAGAAGTATTTTCCTACACAAAATGCAAATAAAAATGAAGTAATTCTATAGCTAACATGAAAAATGGAGAGAATAATGAACTAATCCCCCACTTTGTGACCAATAAAATCTATCAGAAAAAATCCACCTGTATGGGTCAATTCTATCCCATGCTACAGTCTCTCCATAAGTCCTAATGCAAAATAATTTTCACCAATGATTTTAGAAGTATTTTCCTACACAAAAAAATGCAAATAAAAATGAAGTAATTCTATAGCTAACATGAAAAAAAGGAGAGAATAATGAACTAATCCCCCCACTTTGTGACCAAAAAATAAAATCTATCAGAAAAAAATCCACCTGTATGGGTCAATTCTATCCCATGCTACAGTCTCTCCATAAGTCCTAATGCAAAATAATTTTCACCAATGATTTTAGAAGTATTTTCCTACAAAAATGCAAATAAAAAAATGAAGTAATTCTATAGCTAACATGAAAAAAAAATGGAGAGAATAATGAACTAATCCCCCACTTTGACCAACCAATAAAATCTATCAGAAAAAATCCACCTGTATGGGTCAATTTCTATCCCATGCTACAGTCTCTCCATAAGTCCTAATGCAAAAATAATTTTCACCAATGATTTTAGAAGAACTATTTTCCTACACAAAAAAAATGCAAATAAAAATGAAAATAATTTTCACCAATAATTCTATAAAATGCTAAAATGAAAAATGGAAAAATGAGAAATAATGAACTAATCCCCCACTTTGTGACCAATAAAAAAATCTATCAGAAAAAAATCCACCTGTATGGGTCAATTCTATCCCATGCTACAGTCTCTCCATAAGTCCTAATGCAAAATAATTTTCACCAATGATTTTAGAAGTATTTTCCTACACAAAATGCAAATAAAAATGAAGTAATTCTATAGCTAACATGAAAAAATGAGAGAATAATGAACTAATCCCCCACTTTGTGACCCAATAAAATCTATCAGAAAAAAATCCACCTGTATGGGTCAATTCTATCCCATGCTACAGTCTCTCCAGTCCTAATCCAAATGCAAAATAATTTTCACCAATGATTTTAGAAGTATTTTCCCACACAAAAAATGCAATAAAAAAAATGAAGTAATTCTATAGCTAACATGAAAAATGGAGAGAATAATGAACTAATCCCCCACTTTGTGACCAATAAAAATCTATCAGAAAAAATCCACCTGTATGGGTCAATTCTATCCCATGCTACAGTCTCTCCATAAGTCCTAATGCAAAATAATTTTCACCAATGATTTTTTTTAAGTATTTTCCTACACAAAATGCAAATAAAAATGAAGTAATTCTATAGCTAACATGAAAAATGGTGAGAATAATGAACTAATCCCCCACTTTGTGACCAATAAAATCTATCAGAAAAAATCCACCTGTATGGGTCAATTCTATCCCATGCTACAGTCTCTCCATAAGTCCTAATGCAAAATAATTTTCACCAATGATTTTAGAAGTATTTTCCTACACAAAATGCAAATAAAAATGAAGTAATTCTATAGCTAACATGAAAAATGGAGAGAATAATGAACTAATCCCCCACTTTGTGACAAATAAAATCTATCAGAAAAAATCCACCTGTATGGGTCAATTCTATCCCATGCTACAGTCTCTCCATAAGTCCTAATGCAAAATAATTTTCACCAATGATTTTAGAAGTATTTTCCTACACAAAAAAAATGCAAATAAAAATGAAAAAAAAATAATTCTATAGCTAACATGAAAAATGGAGAGAATAATGAACTAATCCCCCCACTTTGTTTTAGACCAATAAAATCTATCAGAAAAAATCCACCTGTATGGGTCAATTCTCTCCCATGCTACAGTCTCTCCATAAGTCCTAATGCAAAATAATTTTCACCAATGATTTTAGAAGTATTTTCCTACACAAAATGCAAATAAAAATGAAGTAATTCTATAGCTAACATGAAAAATGGAGAGAATAATGAACTAATCCCCCACTTTGTGACCAATAAAATCTATCAGAAAAAATCCACCTGTATGGGTCAATTCTATCCCATGCTACAGTCTCTCCATAAGTCCTAATGCAAAATAATTTTCACCAATGATTTTAGAAGTATTTCTCCCACAAAATGCACAAAAAAAATAAAATCTATCAGAAAAAAATCCACCTGTATGGGTCAATTCTATCCCAAAAATGAAAATTGATTTTAGAAGTATTTTCCTACACAAAATGCAAATAAAAATGAAGTAATTCTATAGCTAAATGAAAAATGGAGAGAATAATGAACTAATCCCCCCACTTTGTGACCAATAAAATCTATCAGAAAAAATCCACCCTGTATGGGTCAATTCTATCCCATGCTACAGTCTCTCCATAAGTCCTAATGCAAAATAATTTTCACCAATGATTTTAGAAGTATTTTCCTACAAAAATGCAAATAAAAAATGAAGTAATTCTATAGCTAACATGAAAAAAATGGAGAGAATAATGAACTAATCCCCCTTTTGTGACCAATAAAATCTATCAGAAAAAATCCACCTGTATGGGTCAATTCTATCCCATGCTACAGTCTCTCCATAAGTCCTAATGCAAAATAATTTTCACCAATGATTTTAGAAGTATTTTCCTACACAAAAAATGCAAATAAAAATGAAGTAATTCTATAGCTAACATGAAAAAAAATGAGAGAATAATGAACTAATCCCCCACTTTGTGACCAATAAAATCTATCAGAAAAAAAAATCCACCTGTATGGGTCAATTCTATCCCATGCTACAGTCTCTCCATAAGTCCTAATGCAAAATAATTTTCACCAATGATTTTAGAAGTATTTTCCTACAAAATGCAAATAAAAATGAAAAATAATTCTATAGCTAACATGAAAAATGGAGAGAATAATGAACTAATCCCCCACTTTTGTGACCAATAAAATCTATCAGAAAAAATCCACCTGTATGGGTCAATTCTATCCCATGCTACAGTCTCTCCATAAGTCCTAATGCAAAATAATTTTCACCAATGATTTTTAGAAGTATTTTCCTACAAAATGCAAATAAAAATGAAGTAATTCTATAGCTAACATGAAAAAAATGGAGAGAATAATGAACTAATCCCCCACTTTGTGACCAATAAAATCTATCAGAAAAAAATCCACCTGTATGGGTCAATTCTATCCCATGCTACAGTCTCTCCATAAGTCCTAATGCAAAATAATTTTCACCAATGATTTTAGAAGTATTTTCCTACACAAAAATGCAAATAAAAATGAAGTAATTCTATAGCTAACATGAAAAATGGAGAGAATAATGAACTAATCCCCCACTTTGTGACCAATAAAATCTATCAGAAAAAATCCACCTGTATGGGTCAATTCTATCCCATGCTACAGTCTCTCCATAAGTCCTAATGCAAAATTTTAATTTTCCTACCAAAATGATTTTAAGAAGTATTTTCCCCCACTTTGTGACAATAAAATGCAAATAAAAATGAATTCTATCCCAATTCTATAGCTAATGCAAAATAATTTTCACATGAAAAAACACAAAATGGAGAAAAATAATGAATAATGAACTAATCCCCCACTTTGTGACCAATAAAATCTATCAGAAAAAAAATAATCACCTGTATGGGTCAAATTCTATCCCATGCTACAGTCTCTCCATAAGTCCTAATGCAAAATAATTTTCACCAATGATTTTAGAAGTATTTTCCTACACAAAATGCAAATAAAAATGAAGTAATTCTATAGCTAACATGAAAAATGGAGAGAATAATGAACTAATCCCCCACTTTGTGACCAATAAAATCTATCAGAAAAAATCAACCTGTATGGGTCAATTCTATCCCATGCTACAGTCTCTCCATAAGTCCTAATGCAAAATAATTTTCACCAATGATTTTTGAAGTATTTTCCTACACAAAATGCAAATAAAAATGAAGTAATTCTATAGCTAACATGAAAAATGGAGAGAATAATGAACTAATCCCCCACTTTGTGACCAATAAAAATCTATCAGAAAAAAAAAATCCACCTGTATGGGTCAATTCTATCCCATGCTACAGTCTCTCCAAGTCCTAATGCAAAATAATTTTCACCAATGATTTTAGAAGTATTTTCCTACACAAAATGCAAATAAAAATGAAGTAATTCTATAGCTAACATGAAAAATGGAGAGAATAATGAACTAATCCCCCACTTTGTGACCAATAAAATCTATCAGAAAAAAATCCACCTGTATGGGTCAATTCTATCCCATGCTACAGTCTCCAAATCCTAATGCAAAATAATTTTCACCAATGATTTTAGAAGTATTTTCCTACACAAAATGCAAATAAAAATGAAGTAATTCTATAGCTAACATGAAAAATGGAGAGAATAATGAACTAATCCCCCACTTTGTGACCAATAAAATCTATCAGAAAAAAAATCCACCTGTATGGGTCAATTCTATCCCATGCTACAGTCTCTCCATAAGTCCTAATGCAAAATAATTTTCACCAATGATTTTAATGATTTTAAGTATTTTCCTACACAAAAAATGCAAATAAAAAATGAAGAAATAATTCTATAGCTAAAATCTATGAAAAAAATCACCTGTGGAGAGAATAATGAAAAATAATTTTCACCAATAATCCCCAAAAAAAAATAAAAATGAAGTTTCTGACCAATAAAACTAATCCCCCACTTTGTCAATAAAAATCAGAAAAAATCCACCTGTATGGGTCAATTCTATCCCATGCTACAGTCTCTCCATAAGTCCTAATGCAAAATAATTTTCACCAATGATTTTAGAAGTATTTTCCTACACAAAATGCAAATAAAAATGAAGTAATTCTATAGCTAACATGAAAAATGGAGAGAAATGAACTAATCCCCCAATTTGTGACCAATAAAAAATCTATCAGAAAAAATCCACCTGTATGGGTCAATTCTATCCCATGCTACAGTCTCTCCATAAGTCCTAATGCAAAATAATTTTCACCAATGATTTTAGAAGTATTTTCCTACACAAAAAATGAAATAAAAATGAAATAATTCTATAGCTAACATGAAAAATGGAGAAAATAATGAACTAATCCCCCACTTTGTGACCAATAAAATCTATCAGAAAAAAATCCACCTGTATGGGTCAATTCTATCCCCCCACTTTGTGCTAATCTCTCCATAAGTCCTAATGCAAAATAATTTTTTCACCAATGATTTTAGAAGTATTTTCCTACACAAAAAATGCAAATAAAAATGAAGTAATTCTATAGCTAACATGAAAAATGGAGAGAATAATGAACTAATCCCCCACTTTGTGACCAATAAAATCTATCAGAAAAAAAATCCACCACCTGTATGGGTCAATTCTATCCCATGCTACAGTCTCTCCATAAGTCCTAATGCAAAATAATTTTCACCAATGATTTTAGAAGTATTTTTTCCTACAAAAAAAAATAAAATGAAATATAATGAAAAATGGAGAGAATAATGAACTAATCCCCCTTTTTGACCAATAAAATCTATCAGAAAAAATCCACCTGTATGGGTCATTCTATCCCATGCTACAGTCTCTCCATAAGTCCTAATGCAAAATAATTTTTCACCAATGATTTTAGAAGTATTTTCCTACACAAAATGCAAATAAAAATGAAGTAATTCTATAGCTAACATGAAAAATGGAGAGAATAATGAACTAATCCCCCACTTTTGACCAATAAAATCTATCAGAAAAAAAAAACCTGTATGGGTCAATTCTATCCCATGCTACAGTCTCTCCATAAGTCCCTAATGCAAAATAATTTTCACCAATGATTTTAGAAGTATTTTCCTACACAAAAAAATAAAAATAAAAAAAATGAAAAATAATTCTATAGCTAACATGAAAAATGGAGAGAATAATGAACTAATCCCCCATTTTGACCAATAAAATCTATCAGAAAAAAAATAATGAACTCCACCTGTATGGGTCAATTCTATCCCATGCTACAGTCTCTCCATAAGTCCTAATGCAAAATAATTTTCACCAATGATTTTAGAAGTATTTTCCTACACAAAATGCAAATAAAAATGAAGTAATTCTATAGCTAACATGAAAAATGGAGAGAATAATGAACTAATCCCCCACTTTGTGACCAAATAAAAAAATCTATCAGAAAAAAAAAATCCACCTGTATGGTTCAATTCTATCCCATGCTACAGTCTCTCCATAAGTCCTAATGCAAAATAATTTTCACCAATGATTTTAGAAGTATTTTCCTACAAAAAATGCAAATAAAAAATGAAGTAATTCTATAGCTAACATGAAAAATGGAGAGAAAAATAATAATGAACTAATCCCCCACTTTTTGACCAATAAAATCTATCAGAAAAAAAATCCACCTGTATGGGTCAATTCTATCCCATGCTACAGTCTCTCCATAAGTCCTAATGCAAAATAATTTTCACCAATGATTTTAGAAGTATTTTCCTACACAAAATGCAAATAAAAATGAAGTAATTCTATAGCTAACATGAAAAATGGAGAGAGAATAATGAACTAATCCCCCCCTTTTTGTACCCAATAAAATCTATCAGAAAAAATCACCTGTATGGGTCAATTCTATCCCATGCTACAGTCTCTCCATAAGTCCTAATGCAAAATAATTTTCACCAATGATTTTAGAAGTATTTTCCTACACAAAAAAAATAAAAATGAAAAATGAAATTCTATAGCTAACATGAAAAAAAAATCACCTGAGAATAATAATGAACTAATCCCCCACTTTTTTGACCAATAAAAAAAGTATCAGAAAAAATCCACCTGTATGGGTCAATTCTATCCCATGCTACAGTCTCTCCATAAGTCCTAATGCCTAAAAAATAATTTTCACCAATGATTTTAGAAGTATTTTCCTACACAAAAAATGCAAATAAAAATGAAGTAATTCTATAGCTAACATGAAAAAAAAATGGAGAGAATAATGAACTAATCCCCCACTTTGTGACCAATAAAATCTATCAGAAAAAATCCACCTGTATGGGTCAATTCTATCCCATGCTACAGTCTCTCCATAAGTCCTAATGCAAAATAATTTTCACCAATGATTTTAGAAGTATTATCCTACACAAAAAATGCAAATAAAAATGAAGTAATTCTATAGCTAACATGAAAAATGGAGAGAATAATGAACTAATCCCCCCCTTTTGTGACCAATAAAATCTATCAGAAAAAATCCACCTGTATGGGTCAATTCTATCCCATGCTACAGTCTCTCCATAAGTCCTAATGCAAAATAATTTTCACCAATGATTTTAGAAGTATTTTCCTACACAAAATGCAAATAAAAATGAAGTAATTCTATAGCTAACATGAAAAATGGAGAGAATAATGAACTAATCACCCACTTTGTGACCAATAAAATCTATCAGAAAAAATCCAAAAATCCCATGCTACAGTCTCTCCATAAGTCCTAATGCAAAATAATTTTCACCAATGATTTAAGAAGTATTATCCCACACAAAATGCAAATAAAAATGAAGTAATTCTATAGCTAACATGAAAAATGGAGAGAATAATGAACTAATCACCCACTTTGTGACCAATAAAATCTATCAGAAAAAATCCACCTGTATGGGTCAATTCTATCCCATGCTACAGTCTCTCCATAAGTCCTAATGCAAAATAATTTTCACCAATGATTTTAGAAGTATTTTCCCACACAAAATAAGTCCTAATGCAAATAAAAAATGAAGTAATTCTATAGCTAACATGAAAAAAATGGAGAGAATAATGAACTAATCCCCCACTTTGTGACCAATAAAATCTATCAGAAAAAATCCACCTGTATGGGTCAATTCTATCCCATGCTACAGTCTCTCCATAAGTCCTAATGCAAAATAATTTTCACCAATGATTTTAGAAGTATTTTCCTACACAAAATGCAAATAAAAAAGTAATTCTATAGAAGAAAAATGGAATTCTATAGCTAAAATCATGAAAAAAAAATGAGAGAATAATGAACTAATCCCCCACTTTTTAGTGACCAATAAAATCTATCAGAAAAAAACTCCACCTGTATGGGTCAATTCTATCCCATCCCATGCTACAGTCTCTCCATAAGTCCTAATGCAAAATAATTTTCACCAATGATTTTAGAAGTATTTTCCTACACAAAATGCAAATAAAAATGAAGTAATTCTATAGCTAACATGAAAAAAATGGAGAGAATAATGAACTAATCCCCCACTTTGTGACCAATAAAATCTATCAGAAAAAAAAAATCACCTGTATGGGTCAATTCTATCCCATGCTACAGTCTCTCCATAAGTCCTAATGCAAAATAATTTTCACCAATGATTTTAGAAGTATTTTCCTTTCACAAAAAAAATGCAAAAAATGAAGTAATTCTATAGCTAACATGAAAAATGGAGAGAATAATGAACTAATCCCCCACTTTGACCAATAAAAAATATCAGAAAAAAAATCCACCTGTATGGGTCAATTCTATCCCATGCTACAGTCTCTCCATAGTCCTAAAAAATAATTTTCACCAATGATTTTTCAATTTTTCCCCAAAAATGCAAATAAAAATCTCTTCTATAAGTCCTAATGGAAAATGAACTAATTTTGTGACCAATAAAATTTATCAGAAAAAATCCACCTGTATTTTCCCCATGCTACAAAAAATGCAAAATAAAAAATGATTTTAGAAGTATTTTCCTACACAAAATGCAAATAAAAATGAAAATTCTATAGCTAACATGAAAAATGGAGAGAATAATGAACTAATCCCCCTTTTTGACCAATAAAATCTATCAGAAAAAAAATCCACCTGTATGGGTCAATTCTCTCCATATCCCATGCTACAGTCTTAGAAGTATTTTCCTCCATAAATAAAAATGTCCTAATAACAAAAAATAATTTTTAATCCCCACTTTGTGACAATGATTTTTCTATCCCATGCTACAGTCTCTCCATAAGTCCTAATGCAAAATAATTTTCACCAATGATTTTAAAATGTATTTTCCTACACAAAATGCAAATAAAAAAAATGAAGTAATTCTATAGCTAACATGAAAAATGGAGAATAATGAACTAATCCCCCACTTTGTGACCAATAAAATCTATCAGAAAAAATCCACCTGTATGGGTCAATTCTATCCCATGCTACAGTCTCTCCATAAGTCCTAATGCAAAATAATTTTCACCAATGATTTTTCAGAAGTTTTAGATTTTCCTACACAAAAAATGCAAATAAAAATGAAGTAATTCTATAGCTAACATGAAAAATGGAGAATAATGAATAATGAACTAAAATCCCCACCTGTATGGGTCAATTCTATCCCATTTGTGACCAATAAAATCTATCAGAAAAAATCCACCTGTATGGGAGAGAATCATGAACTTCTTTGTGACCCCATCAGCTCCACAGTCTCTCCACAGTCTCCCAATGTCCTAAAAAATAATTTTCACCAATGATTTTAGAAGTATTTTCCTACACAAAATGCAAATAAAAATGAAGTAATTCTATAGCTAACATGAAAAATGGAGAGAATAATGAACTAATCCCCCACTTTGTGACCAATAAAATCTATCAGAAAAAATCCACCTGTATGGGTCAATTCTATCCCATGCTACAGTCTCTCCATAAGTCCTAATGCAAAATAATTTTTTTCACAATGATTTTAGAAGTATTTTCCTACACAAAATGCAAATAAAAATGAAGTAATTCTATAGCTAACATGAAAAATGGAGAGAATAATGAACTAATCCCCCACTTTGTGACCAATAAAATCTATCAGAAAAAAAAATCCACCTGTATGGGTCAATTCTATCCCATGCTACAGTCTCTCCATAAGTCCTAATGCAAAATAATTTTCACCAATGATTTTAGAAGTATTTTCCTACACAAAATGCAAATAAAAATGAAAATGTAATTCTATAGCTAACATGAAAAAAAATGGAGAATAATGAACTAATCCCCCACTTTGTGACCAATAAAATCTATCAGAAAAAAAAATCACCTGTATGGGTCAATTCTATCCCATGCTACAGTCTCTCCATAAGTCCTAATGCAAAAAAAATGGAGAAATCCCCCACTTTGTGACCAATAAAATCTATCAGAAAAAAATCACCTGTATGGGTCAATTCTATCCCATGCTAAAATGCAAAATAATTTTCACCAATGATTTTAGAAGTATTTTCCTACACAAAAAATGCAAATAAAAATGAAGTAATTCTATAGCTAACATGAAAAATGGAGAGAATAATGAACTAATCCCCCACTTTGTGACCAATAAAATCTATCAGAAAAAAATCCACCTGTATGGGTCAATTCTATCCCATGCTACAGTCTCTCCATAAGTCCTAATGCAAAATAATTTTCACCAATGATTTTAATGAAGTTTTTCCTACACAAAATGCAAATAAAAAATGAAGTAATTCTATAGCTAACATGAAAAAAAAAAATCCACCTGGAGAATAATGAACTAATCCCCCCTTTGTGACCAATAAAATCTATCAGAAAAAAAATCCACCTGTATGGGTCAATTCTATCCCATGCTATCCCATGCTACAGTCTCTCCATAAGTCCTAATGCAAAATAATTTTCACCAATGATTTTAGAAGTATTTTCCTACACAAAATGCAAATAAAAATGAAGTAATTCTATAGCTAACATGAAAAAAATGAGAGAATAATGAACTAATCCCCCACTTTGTGACCAATAAAATCTATCAGAAAAAATCCACCTGTATGGGTCAATTCTATCCCATGCTACAGTCTCTCCATAAGTCCTAATGCAAAATAATTTTCACCAATGATTTTAGAAGTATTTTCCTACACAAAATGCAAATAAAAATGAAGTAATTCTATAGCTAACATGAAAAATGGAAAATAATGAAAATAAAATGAACTAATCCCCCCATTTGTGACCAATAAAATCTATCAGAAAAAAAAATCCACCTGTATGGGTCAATTCTATCCCATGCTACAGTCTCTCCATAAGTCCTAATGCAAAATAATTTTCACCAATGATTTTAGAAGTATTTTCCTACACAAAATGCAAATAAAAATGAAGTAATTCTATAGCTAACATGAAAAATGGAGAGAATAATGAACTAATCCCCCACTTTGTGACCAATAAAATCTATCAGAAAAAATCAATGGGTCAATTCTATCCCATATGGTCTCATAAGTCCTCTATCCCATGCTTTTAGTCTCTCCAAATAAAAATGTCCTAATGCAAAAATAATTTTCACCAATGATTTTAGAAGTATTTTCCTACAAAATGCAAATAAAAAATGCTAATGAAAAAATGGAGAGAATAATGAACTAATCCCCAAAATAAAATCTATCAGAAAAAAAAATCCACCTGTATGGGTCAATTCTATCCCATGCTACAGTCTCTCCATAAGTCCTAATGCAAAATAATTTTCACCAATGATTTTAGAAGTATTTTCCTACACAAAATGCAAATAAAAATGAAGTAATTCTATAGCTAACATGAAAAATGGAGAGAATAATGAACTAATCCCCCACTTTGTGACCAATAAAATCTATCAGAAAAAATCCACCTGTATGGGTCAATTCTATCCCATGCTACAGTCTCTCCATAAGTCCTAATGCAAAATAATTTTCACCAATGATTTTTTAGTATTTTCCCTACACAAAATGCAAATAAAAATGAAGTAATTCTATAGCTAACATGAAAAAATGGGAGAGAATAATGAACTAATCCCCCCTTTGTGACCAATAAAATCTATCAGAAAAAAAAATCCACCTGTATGGGTCAATTCTATCCCATGCTACAGTCTCTCCATAAGTCCTAATGCAAAATAATTTTCACCAATGATTTTAGAAGTATTTTCCTACAAAAAAATGCAAATAAAAAATCTGAAAAAAAATCCAAATTCTATAGCTAACATGAAAAAAAAGGAGAATATAATGAACTAATCCCCCACTTTGTGACCAATAAAATCTATCAGAAAAAAAAACCTGTATGGGTCAATTCTATCCCATGCTACAGTCTCTCCATAAGTCCTAATGCAAAATAATTTTTCACCAATGATTTTTTAGAAGTATTTTCCTACACAAAAAATGCAAATAAAAATGAAGTAATTCTATAGCTAACATGAAAAATGGAGAGAATAATGAACTAATCCCCCCTAAAATTGTGAAAAAATCAATAAAATCTATCAGAAAAAAAATCCCTGTATGGGTCAATTCTATCCCATGCTACAGTCTCTCCATAAGTCCTAATGCAAAAATAATTTTCACCAATGATTTTATCCCATGTATTTTCCTAATGCAAAATAATTTTTCCAAATTTTAAAGCAAATAAAAAAATAAAAAATGAAGTAATTCTATAGCTAACATGAAAAATGGAGAGAATAATGAACTAATCCCCCACTTTGTGACCAATAAAATCTATCAGAAAAAAAAATCCACCTGTATGGGTCAATTCTATCCCATGCTACAGTCTCTCCATAAGTCCTAATGCAAAATAATTTTCACCAATGATTTTAGAAGTATTTTCCTACACAAAATGCAAATAAAAATGAAGTAATTCTATAGCTAACATGAAAAAAATGGAGAGAATAATGAACTAATCCCCCACTTTGTGACCAATAAAATCTATCAGAAAAAACCTGTATGGGTCAATTCTATCCCATGCTACAGTGTCCATAAGTCCTAATTCTAATCCCAATGATTTTACAAGTCTCTCCATAAGTCCTAATGCAAAATAATTTTCACCAATGATTTTATCAGAAAAAAAAATCCATTTTCCTACAAAAAAGTGCAAATAAAAATGAAATGAAATTCTATAAAAAATGCTAATAAAAATGAAAAATAGCTAACATGAAAAAAATGGAGAGAATAATGAACTAATCCCCCACTTTGTGACCAATAAAATCTATCAGAAAAAAAAAAATAATCCACCTGTATGGGTCAATTCTATCCCATGCTACAGTCTCTCCATAAGTCCTAATGCAAAAATAATTTTCACCAATGATTTTAGAAGTATTTTCCTACACAAAATGCAAATAAAATGAAGTAATTCTATAGCTAACATGAAAAATGGAGAGAATAATGAACTAATCCCCCACTTTTGTGACCAATAAAAAATATCAGAAAAAAAAACCTGTATGGGTCAATTCTATCCCATGCTACAGTCTCTCCATAAGTCCTAATGCAAAATAATTTTCACCAATGATTTTAGAAGTATTTTCCTACACAAAATGCAAATAAAAAAATGAAGTAATTCTATAGCTAACATGAAAATGGAGAGAATAATGAACTAATCCCCACTTTGTGACCAATAAAATCTATCAGAAAAAATCCACCTGTATGGGTCAATTCTATCCCATGCTACAGTCTCTCCATAAGTCCTAATGCAAAATAATTTTCACCAATGATTTTAGAAGTATTTTCCTACACAAAATGCAAATAAAAAATGAAGTAATTCTATAGCTAACATGAAAAAAATGGAGAATAATGAACTAATCCCCCACTTTGTGACCAATAAAATCTATCAGAAAAAATCCACCTGTATGGGTCAATTCTATCCCATGCTACAGTCTCTCCATAAGTCCTCTCCATAAGTCCTAATGCAAAATTTTTCACCAATGATTTTAGAAGTATTTTCCTACACAAAATGCAAATAAAAATGAAGTAATTCTATAGCTAACATGAAAAATGGAGAGAATAATGAACTAATCCCCACTTTGTGACCAATAAAATCTATCAGAAAAAAAAAATCCCTGTATGGGTCAATTCTATCCCATGCAGTCTCTCCCATAAGTCCTAATGCAAAATAATTTTCACCAATGATTTTTTTAATTTTCCTACACAAAATGCAAATAAAAAATGAAGTAATTCTATAGCTAACATGAAAAATGGAGAGAATAATGAACTAATCCCCACTTTGTGACCAATAAAATCTATCAGAAAAAATCCACCTGTATGGGTCAATTCTATCCCATGCTACAGTCTCTCCAAGTCCTAATGCAAAATAATTTTCACCAATGATTTTAGAAGTATTTTCCTACACAAAAAATGCAAATAAAAATGAAGTAATTCTATAGCTAACATGAAAAATGGAGAGAATAATGAACTAATCCCCCACTTTGTGACCAATAAAATCTATCAGAAAAAAAATCACCTGTATGGGTCAATTCTATCCCATGCTACAGTCTCTCCATAAGTCCTAATGCAAAATAATTTTCACCAATGATTTTAGAAGTATTTTCCCACAAAAATGCAAATAAAAAAAATGAAGTAATTCTATAGCTAACATGAAAAATGGAGAGAATAATGAACTAATCCCCCACTTTGTGACCAATAAAATCTATCAGAAAAAAAAATCCTGTATGGGGGTCAATTCTATCCCATGCTACAGTCTCTCCATAAGTCCTAATGCAAAAATAATTTTCGCAAATGATTTTAGAAGTATTTTCCTACACAAAATGCAAATAAAAATGAAGTAATTCTATAGCTAACATGAAAAATGGTGAGAATAATGAACTAATCCCCCACTTTGTGACCAATAAAATCTATCAGAAAAAAATCCAGCTGTATGGGCCAATTCTATCCTATGCTACAGTCTCTCCATAAGTCCTAATGCAAAATAATTTTCACCAATGATTTTAGAAGTATTTTCCTACACAAAAAATGCAAATAAAAATGAAGTAATTCTATAGCTAACATGAAAAATGGAGAGAATAATGAACTAATCCCCCACTTTGTGACCAATAAAAAATCTATCAGAAAAAAAATTCTATCCACCTGTATGGGTCAATTCTATCCCATGCTACAGTCTCTCCATAAGTCCTAATGCAAAATAATTTTCACCAATGATTTTAGAAGTATTTTCCTAATGCAAAATAATTTTCAAAATTTTAGAAGCAAAAAATAAAAAAAAATGAAGTAATTCTATAGCTAACATGAAAAATGGAGAGAATAATGAACTAATCCCCACTTTGTGACCAATAAAATCTATCAGAAAAAAAAACCTGTATGGGTCAATTCTATCCCATGCTACAGTCTCTCCATAAGTCCTAATGCAAAATAATTTTCACCAATGATTTTAGAAGTATTTTCCTACACAAAATGCAAATAAAAATGAAAATTCTATAGCTAACATGAAAAATGGAGAAAAATGAATAATGAACTAATCCCCCACTTTGTGACCAATAAAATCTATCAGAAAAATCCACCTGTATGGGTCAATTCTATCCCATGCTACAGTCTCCCAAGTCCCTAATGCAAAATAATTTTCACCAATGATTTTAGAAGTATTTTCCTACACAAAATGCAAATAAAAAATGAAGTAATTCTATAGCTAACATGAAAATGGAGAGAATAATGAACTAATCCCCACTTTTGACCAATAAAATCTATCAAAAAAATCACCTGTATGGGTCAATTCTATCCCATGCTACAGTCTCTCCATAAGTCCTGCAAAATAATTTTCACCAATGATTTTAAAGTATTTTCCTACACAAAATGCAAATAAAAATGAAGTAATTCTATAGCTAACATGAAAATGAAAAATGAGAGAATAATGAACTAATCCCCCACTTTGTGACCAATAAAATCTATCAGAAAAAATCCACCTATGGGTCAATTCTCTATCCCATGCTACAGTCTCTCCATAAGTCCTAATGCAAAATAATTTTCACCAATGATTTTAGAAGTATTTTCCTACAATAAAATCAAAATGCAAATAAAAAAAGTAATTCAAAATAATTCTATAGCTAACATGAAAAAAAATGGAGAGAATAATGAACTAATCCCCCACTTTGTGACCAATAAAATCTATCAGAAAAAAAAATCACCTGTATGGGTCAATTCTATCCCATGCTACAGTCTCTCCATAAGTCCTAATGCAAAATAATTTTCACCAATGATTTTAGAAGTATTTTCCTACACAAAAAATGCAAATAAAAAAAATGAAGTAATTCTATAGCTAACATGAAAAATGGAGAGAATAATGAACTAATCCCCCACTTTGTGACCAATAAAATCTATCAGAAAAAATCCACCTGTATGGGTCAATTCTATCCCATGCTACAGTCTCTCCATAAGTCCTAATGCAAAATAATTTTCACCAATGATTTTTTAGAAGTATTTTCCTACACAAAATGCAAATAAATGAAGTAATTCTATAGCTAACATGAAAAAATGGAGAGAATAATGAACTAATCCCCCACTTTGTGACCAATAAAATCTATCAGAAAAAAAAAATCCACCTGTATGGGTCAATTCTATCCCATGCTACAGTCTCTCCATAAGTCCTAATGCAAAATAATTTTCACCAATGATTTTAGAAGTATTTTCCTACACAAAAATGCAAATAAAAATGAAGTAATTCTATAGCTAACATGAAAAATGGAGAGAATAATGAACTAATCCCCCACTTTGTGACCAATAAAATCTATCAGAAAAAAAAAAATCCACCTGTATGGGTCAATTCTATCCCATGCTACAGTCTCTCCATAAGTCCTAATGCAAAATAATTTTCACCAATGATTTTAGAAGTATTTTCCTACACAAAATGCAAATAAAAAAAGAATTCTAATAGCTAATATGAAAAATGATGGAAAAATAATGAACTAATCCCCCCTTTGTTTTCACCAATAAAATCTATCAGAAAAAAAAATCCACCTGTATGGGTCATTCTATCTATCTCTATTTCTCCATAAGTCTCTCCATAAGTCCTAATGCAAAATATCCCATGCTACAGTCTCTCCATAAGTCCTAATGCAAAATAATTTTCACCAATGATTTTAGAAGTATTTTCCTACACAAAATGCAAATGAAGTAATTCAAAAAATGGAAAAATGAACTAATCCCCCACTTTGTGAAATAAAATCTATCAGAAAAAATCCAATTCTATAGCTCTCCAAGTCCTAATGAAAAATGAATTCTATAGCTAACATGAAAAATGGAGAATAATGAACTAATCCCCCACTTTGTGACCAATAAAATCTATCAGAAAAAATCCACCTGTATGGGTCAATTCTATCCCATGCTACAGTCTCTCCATAAGTCCTAATGCAAAATAATTTTCACCAATGATTTTAGAAGTATTTTCCTACACAAAAATGCAAATAAAAAAAAATGAGTAATTCTATAGCTAACATGAAAAATGGAGAGAATAATGAACTAATCCCCCACTTTGTGACCAATAAAAAAATATCAGAAAAAAAAAATCCACCTGTATGGGTCAATTCTATCCCATGCTACAGTCTCTCCATAAGTCCTAATGCAAAATAATTTTCACCAATGATTTTTTAGTATTTTCCTACACACAAATGCAAATAAAAATGAAGTAATTCTATAGCTAACATGAAAAAAAATGAGAGAATAATGAACTAATCCCCCACTTTGTGACCAATAAAATCTATCAGAAAAAAAAATCCACCTGTATGGGTCAATTCCCATGCTCCCTCCATAAGTCCTAATGCAAAATAATTTTCACCAATGATTTTAGAAGTATTTTCCTCCATAATGTCCTAATATAGCAAAATAATGAACTAATTTTTTGTGACCAATAAAATCTATCATGATTTTCTATCCCATGAAGTCTCCATCCTAATTTTTTCCAAAATACACAAAAAAAAAAAAATGAAGTAATTCTATAGCTAACATGAAAAATGGAGAGAATAATGAACTAATCCCCCAATTTGTGACCAATAAAATCTATCATAAAAAATCCACCTGTATGGGTCAATTCTATCCCATGCTACAGTCTCTCCATAAGTCCTAATGCAAAATAATTTTCACCAATGATTTTAGAAGTATTTTCCTACACAAAATGCAAATAAAAATGAAGTAATTCTATAGCTAACATGAAAAATGGAGAGAATAATGAACTAATCCCCCACTTTGTGACCAATAAAATCTATCAGAAAAAAAATCCACCTGTATGGGTCAATTCTATCCCATGCTACAGTCTCTCCATAAGTCCTAATGCAAAATAATTTTCACCAATGATTTTAGAAGTATTTTCCTACAAATAAAATGCAAATAAAAAAAATGAAGTAATTCTATAGCTAACATGAAAAATGGAGAGAATAATGAACTAATCCCCCACTTTGTGACCAATAAAATCTATCAGAAAAAAAAACTCCACCTGTATGGGTCAATTCTATCCCATGCTACAGTCTCTCCATAAGTCCTAATGCAAAATAATTTTCACCAATGATTTTAGAAGTATTTTCCTACACAAAATGCAAATAAAAATGAAGAATTCTATAGCTAACATGAAAAAATGGAGAGAATAATGAACTAATCCCCCACTTTGTGACCAATAAAATCTATCAGAAAAAAATCCAATGGGTCAATTCTATCCCATGCTACAGTCTCTCCATAAGTCCTAATGCAAAATAATTTTCACCAATGATTTTAAAGTATTTTCCTACACAAAATGCAAATAAAAAAAAAGTAATTCTATAGCTAACATGAAAAATGGAGAGAATAATGAACTAATCCCCCCTTTTGTGACCAATAAAATCTATCAGAAAAAAATCACCTGTATGGGTCAATTCTATCCCATGCTACAGTCTCCATAAGTCCTAATGCAAAATAATTTTCACCATGATTTAATGATTTTAATGCAAAATAATTTTTTTGATTTTACAAAAAAATGCAAATAAAAATGAAGTAATTCTATAGCTAACATGAAAAATGGAGAGAATAATGAACTAATCCCCCACTTTGTGACCAATAAAATCTATCAGAAAAAAAAATCCACCTGTATGGGTCAATTCTATCCCATGCTACAGTCTCTCCATAAGTCCTAATGCAAAATAATTTTCACCAATGATTTTAGAAGTATTTTCCTACACAAAATGCAAATAAAAATGAAGTAATTCTATAGCTAACATGAAAAATGGAGAGAATAATGAACTAATCCCCCACTTTGTGACCAATAAAATCTATCAGAAAAAATCCACCTGTATGGGTCAATTCTATCCCATGCTACAGTCTCTCCATAAGTCCTAATGCAAAATAATTTTCACCAATGATTTTAATGCTAAGTATTTTCCTACAATGATTTTAGAAGTATTTTCAAAAAATGCAAATAAAAATGAAGTAATTCTATAGCTAACATGAAAAAAATGGAGAGAATAATGAACTAATCCCCCACTTTGTGACCAATAAAATCTATCAGAAAAAATCCACCTGTATGGGTCAATTCTATCCCATGCTACAGTCTCTCCATAAGTCCTAATGCAAAATAATTTTCACCAATGATTTTAGAAGTATTTTCCTACACAAAAAATGCAAATAAAAATGAAGTAATTCTATAGCTAACATGAAAAATGGAGAGAATAATGAACTAATCCCCCACTTTGTGACCAATAAAATCTATCAGAAAAAATCCACCTGTATGGGTCAATTCTATCCCATGCTACAGTCTCTCCATAAGTCCTAATGCAAAATAATTTTCACCAATGATTTTAGAAGTATTTTCCTACACAAAATGCAAATAAAAAAAATGAAGTAATTCTATAGCTAACATGAAAAAACAAAATGGAGAGAATAATGAAAAATAATCCCCCCACTTTGTGACCAATAAAATCTATCAGAAAAAAATCCACCTGTATGGGTCAATTCTATCCCATGCTACAGTCTCTCCATAAGTCCTAATGCAAAATAATTTTCACCAATGATTTTAGAAGTATTTTCCTACACAAAATGCAAATAAAAATGAAGTAATTCTATAGCTAACATGAAAAATATGGAGAATAATGAACTAATCCCCCACTTTGTGACCAATAAAATCTATCAGAAAAAATCCACCTGTATGGGTCAATTCTATCCCATGCTACAGTCTCTCCATAAGTCCTAATGCAAAATAATTTTCACCAATGATTTTAGAAGTATTTTCCTACACAAAATGCAAATAAAAATGAAGTAATTCTATAGCTAACATGAAAAATGGAGAGAATAATGAACTAATCCCCCACTTTGTGACCAATAAAAAATCTATCAGAAAAAAAAAACTGTATGGGTCAATTCTATCCCATGCTACAGTCTCTCCATAAGTCCTAATGCAAAATAATTTTCACCAATGATTTTAGAAGTATTTTCCTACACAAAAAATGCAAATAAAAATGAAGTAATTCTATAGCTAACATGAAAAATGGAGAGAATAATGAACTAATCCCCCTTTTTGTGACCAATAAAATCTATCAGAAAAAATCCACCTGTATGGGTCAATTCTAATTCTCTCCATCCCAATGCAAATAAGTCCTAATGCAAAATAATTTTCCAATGATTTTAAATATTTTCCTATCAAAAAATGCAAATAAAAATGAAATAATTTTTCTATTTTAGAAAAATAAAAATGAAAAAACATGAAAATGAAATAATAAATGAACTAATCCCCCACTTTGTGACCAATAAAATCTATCAGAAAAAAATCCACCTGTATGGGTCAATTCTATCCCATGCTACAGTCTCTCCATAAGTCCTAATGCAAAATAATTTTCACCAATGATTTTAGAAGTATTTTCCTACACAAAAAATGCAAATAAAAATGAAGTATTTATATAGCTAACATGAAAAATGGAGAGAAAAATAATGAACTAATCCCCCACTTTGACCAATAAAATCTATCAGAAAAAAATCCACCTGTATGGGTCAATTCTATCCCATCCTACAGTCTCTCCATAAGTCCTAATGCAAAATAATTTTCACCAATGATTTTAGAAGTATTTTCCTACACAAAAAAAATGCAATAAAAATGAAGTAATTCTATAGCTAACATGAAAAATGGAGAGAATAATGAACTAATCCCCCACTTTGTGACCAATAAAATCTATCAGAAAAAAAAAAAATCCACCTGTATGGGTCAATTCTATCCCATGCTACAGTCTCTCCATAAGTCCTAATGCAAAATAATTTTCACCAATGATTTTAGAAGTATTTTCCTACACAAAAATGCAAATAAAAATGAAGTAATTCTATAGCTAACATGAAAAAAAATGGAGAATAATGAACTAATCCCCCACTTTGTGACCAATAAAATCTATCAGAAAAAAAAAAAAACCTGTATGGGTCAATTCTATCCCATGCTACAGTCTCTCCATAAGTCCTAATGCAAAATAATTTTCACCAATGATTTTAGAAGTATTTTCCTACACAAAATGCAAATAAAAATGAAGTAATTCTATAGCTAACATGAAAAATGGAGAGAATAATGAACTAATCCCCCACTTTGTGACCAATAAAATCTATCAGAAAAAATCCACCTGTATGGGTCAATTCTATCCCATGCTACAGTCTCTCCATAAGTCCTAATGCAAAATAATTTTCACCAATGATTTTAGAAGTATTTTCCTACACAAAAAATGCAAATAAAAATGAAGTAATTCTATAGCTAACATGAAAATGGAGAGAATAATGAACTAATCCCCCCCACTTGTGACCAATAAAATCTATCAGAAAAAAATCCACCTGTATATGGGTCAATTCTATCCCATGCTACAGTCTCTCCATAAGTCCTAATGCAAAATAATTTTCACCAATGATTTTAGAAGTATTTTCCTACAAATAAAAATGAAGTAATTCAAAATGCAAAAAAAATAAAAATGAAGTAATTCCCCCACTTTGCTAACATGAAAAAAATCCACCTGTATGGAGAAATAATGAACTAAATCCCCCCAATTTTTGACCAATAAAATCTAAATCAAAAAAAAAAAATCCATAGCCATGTAAAAATGGAATAATAATTCTATCCCCATTTGTGACCAATAAAATCTATCAGAAAAAAATCCATGTATGTCCTAATGCTACAGTCTCTCCAAAGTCCTAATGCAAAATAATTTTCACCAATGATTTTAGAAGTATTTTCCTACACAAAATGCAAATAAAAATGAAGTAATTCTATAGCTAACATGAAAAATGGAGAGAATAATGAACTAATCCCCCACTTTGTGACCAATAAAATCTATCAGAAAAAATCCACCTGTATGGGTCAATTCTATCCCATGCTACAGTCTCTCCATAAGTCCTAATGCAAAATAATTTTCACCAATGATTTTAGAAGTATTTTCCTACACAAAATGCAAATAAAAATGAAGTAATTCTATAGCTAACATGAAAAAAATGGAGAGAATAATGAACTAATCCCCCACTTTGTGACCAATAAAATCTATCAGAAAAAAAAATCACCTGTATGGGTCAATTCTATCCCATGCTACAGTCTCTCCATAAGTCCTAATGCAAAATAATTTTCACCAATGATTTTAGAAGTATTTTCCTACAAAATGCAAAATTTCAAATAAAAAACATGAAAAATGAAGAAAATCTATAGCTAACATTTGAAAATGGAGAGAAAAAAAATAATGAACTAATCCCCCACTTTAAGTCCTAATGAAAATAATTTTCACCAATAAAATCTATCAGAAAAAAAATGAAGTCCACCTGTATGGGAAATTCTTTGTCCCTATCAGCCACAGTCTCTCCCATAAGTCCTCCAAAGTCCTAATGCAAAATTTTTCACCAATGATTTTAGAAGTATTTTCCTACACAAAAATGCAAATAAAAATGAAGTAATTCTATAGCTAACATGAAAAATGGAGAGAAATAATGAACTAATCCCCCAAAAAATTTTGTGACCAAAAAAATCTATCAGAAAAAATCCACCTGTATGGGTCAATTCTATCCCATGCTACAGTCTCTCCATAAGTCCTAATGCAAAATAATTTTCACCAATGATTTTAGAAGTATTTTCCTACACAAAAAATGCAATAAAAATGAAGTAATTCTATAGCTAACATGAAAAATGGAGAGAATAATGAACTAATCCCCCACTTTGTGACCAATAAAATCTATCAGAAAAAATCCACCTGTATGGGTCAATTCTATCCCATGCTACAGTCTCTCCATAAGTCCTAATGCAAAAAAATTTTCACCAATGATTTTAGAAGTATTTTCCTACACAAAATGCAAATAAAAATGAAGTAATTCTATAGCTAACATGAAAAATGGAGAGAATAATGAACTAATCCCCCACTTTGTGACCAATAAAATCTATCAGAAAAAAAATCCACCTGTATGGGTCAATTCTATCCCATGCTACAGTCTCTCCATAAGTCCTAATGCAAAATAATTTTCACCAATGATTTTAGAAGTATTTTCCTACACAAAATGCAAATAAAAATGAAGTAATTCTATAGCTAACATGAAAAATGGAGAATAATAATGAATAATCCCCCTTTGTGACCAATAAAAATCTATCAGAAAAAAAATCCACCTGTATGGGTCAATTCTATCCCATGCTACAGTCTCTCCATAAGTCCTAATGCAAAATAATTTTCACCAATGATTTTAGAAGTATTTTCCTACACAAAATGCAAATAAAAATGAAGTAATTCTATAGCTAACATGAAAAATGGAGAATAATGAACTAATCCCCCACTTTGTGACCAATAAAATCTCATCAAAAAAAACCTGTATGGGGTCAATTCTATCCCATGCTAGTCTCTCCATAAGTCCTGCAAAATAATTTTCAAATAATTTTCAATGATTTTAGAAGTATTTTCCTACACAAAATGCAAATAAAAATGAAGTAATTCTATAGCTAACATGAAAAATGGAGAGAATAATGAACTAATCCCCCACTTTGTGACCAATAAAAAAATCTCAGAAAAAAAATCCACCTGTATGGGTCAATTCTATCCCATGCTACAGTCTCTCCATAAGTCCTAATGCAAAATAATTTTCACCAATGATTTTAGAAGTATTTTCCTACACAAAAAATGCAAATAAAAATGAAGTAATTCTATAGCTAACATGAAAAATGGAGAGAATAATGAACTAATCCCCCCACTTTGTGACCAATAAAATCTATCAGAAAAAAATCCACCTGTATGGGTCAATTCTATCCCATGCTACAGTCTCTCCATAAGTCCTAATGCAAAATAATTTTCACCAATGATTTTAGAAGTATTTTCCTACAAAAATGCAAATAAAAATGAAAAAATTCTATAGCTAACATGAAAAATGGAGAGAATAATGAACTAATCCCCCTTTTTCCACCTGTATGTGACCAATAAAATCTATCAGAAAAAATCCACCTGTATGGGTCAATTCTATCCCATGCTACAGTCTCTCCATAAGTCCCCATAATGCAAAAATGCAAAATTTTTCACCAATGATTTTAGAAGTATTTTCCTACACAAAAAATGCAAATAAAAATGAAGTAATACTATAGCTAACATGAAAAATTGAAATAATAATGAACTAATCCCCCACTTTGTGACCAATAAAAACTATCAGAAAAAATCCAACTGTATGGGTCAATTCTATCCCATGCTACAGTCTCTCCATAAGTCCTAATGCAAAATAATTTTCACCAATGATTTTAGAAGTATTTTCCTTCACAAAATGCAAATAAAAATGAAGTAATTCTATAGCTAACATGAAAAAAAATGAGAGAATAATGAACTAATCCCCCACTTTGTGACCAATAAAATCTATCAGAAAAAAAAAATCACCTGTATGGGTCAATTCTATCCCATGCTACAGTCTCTCCATAAGTCCTAATGCAAAATAATTTTTTCACCAATGATTTTAAAAGTATTTTCCTACACAAAAATGCAAATAAAAAATGAAGTAATTCTATAGCTAACATGAAAAAAAAGAGAATAATGAACTAATCCCCCACTTTGTGACCAATAAAATCTATCAGAAAAAAAATGGAACCTGTAAAATTCTATCCCACCTGTATGGGTCAATTCTATCCCATGCTACAGTCTCTCCATAAGTCCTAATGCAAAATAATTTTCACCAATGATTTTAGAAGTATTTTCCTACACAAAAAAATCCACCTGTATGCAAATAAAAAAAGTGAAATGTAATTCTATAGCTAACATGAAAAAAAATGGAGAACATGAATAAATAATGAACTAATCCCCCACTTTGTGACCAATAAAATCTATCAGAAAAAAATCCACCTGTATGGGTCAATTCTATCCCATGCTACAGTCTCCATAAGTCCTAATGCAAAATAATTTTCACCAATGATTTTAGAAGTATTTTCCTACACAAAAATGCAAATAAAAATGAAGTAATTCTATAGCTAACATGAAAAAAATGGAGAGAATAATGAACTAATCCCCCACTTTGTGACCAATAAAATCTATCAGAAAAAAAAATCACCTGTATGGGTCAATTCTATCCCATGCTACAGTCTCTCCATAAGTCCTAATGCAAAATAATTTTCACCAATGATTTTAGAAGTATTTTCCTACACAAAATGCAAATAAAAATGAAGTAATTCTATAGCTAACATGAAAAAAATGGAGAGAATAATGAACTAATCCCCCACTTTGTGACCAATAAAAATCTATCAGAAAAAAAATCCACCTGTATGGGTCAATTCTATCCCATGCTACAGTCTCTCCATAAGTCCTAATGCAAAATAATTTTCACCAATGATTTTAGAAGTATTTTCCTACACAAAAAAAATGCAAATAAAAATGAAGTAATTCTATAGCTAACATGAAAAAAATGGAGAATAATAAAACTAATCCCCCACTTTTTGTGACCAATAAAATCTATCAGAAAAAATCCACCTGTATGGGTCAATTCTATCCCATGCTACAGTCTCTCCATAAGTCCTAATGCAAAATAATTTTCACCAATGATTTTAGAAGTATTTTCCTACACAAAATGCAAATAAAAAAAAATGAAGTAATTCTATAGCTAACATGAAAAATGGAGAGAATAATGAACTAATCCCCACTTTGTGACCAAAATAAAAAAAAATCTATCAGAAAAAAATGATTTTAGAAGTATTTTCCCACAAAAATCCACCTGTATGGGAACTCAATTCTAAAATCCCCACCCCGCTACAGTCTCTCCATAAGTCCTAATGCAAAATAATTTTCACCAATGATTTTAGAAGTATTTTCCTACACAAAATGCAAATAAAAATGAAGTAATTCTATAGCTAACATGAAAAAATGGAGAGAATAATGAACTAATCCCCCACTTTGTGACCAATAAAATCTATCAGAAAAAATCACCTGTATGGGTCAATTCTATCCCATGCTACAGTCTCTCCATAAGTCCTAATGCAAAATAATTTTCACCAATGATTTTAGAAGTATTTTCCTACACAAAATGCAAATAAAAAATGAAGTAATTCTATAGCTAACATGAAAAATGGAGAGAATAATGAACTAATCCCCCCCTTTGTGACCAATAAAATCTATCAGAAAAAAATCCACCTGTATGGGTCAATTCTATCCCATGCTACAGTCTCTCCATAAGTCCTAATGCAAAAATGATTTTAATTTTTTTTCACCAATGATTTTAGAAGTATTTTCCTACAAAATGGAAAAAAATGCAAATAAAAATGAAATAATTTCTATAGCTAACATGAAAAATGGAGAGAATAATGAACTAATCCCCCAAATTGTGACCAATAAAATCTATCAGAAAAAATCCACCTGTATGGGTCAATTCTATCCCATGCTACAGTCTCTCCATAAGTCCTAATGCAAAATAATTTTCACCAATGATTTTAGAAGTATTTTCCTACACAAAATGCAAATAAAAAATGAAGTAATTCTATAGCTAACATGAAAAAAATGGAGAGAATAATGAACTAATCCCCCACTTTGTGACCAATAAAATCTATCAGAAAAAAAATCCACCTGTATGGGTCAATTTCTATCCCATGCTACAGTCTCTCCATAAGTCCTAATGCAAAATAATTTTCACCAATGATTTTAGAAGTATTTTCCTACACAAAATGCAAATAAAAATGAAGTAATTCTATAGCTAACATGAAAAATGGAGAGAATAATGAACTAATCACCCACTTTGTGACCAATAAAATCTATCAGAAAAAATCCACCTGTATGGGTCAATTCTATCCCATGCTACAGTCTCTCCATAAGTCCTAATGCAAAATAATTTTCACCAATGATTTTAGAAGTATTTTCCTACACAAAATGCAAATAAAAATGAAAGTAATTCTATAGCTAACATGAAAAATGGAGAGAATAATGAACTAATCCCCCACTTTGACCAATAAAATCTATCAGAAAAAAATCCACCTGTATGGGTCAATTCTATCCCATGCTACAGTCTCTCCATAAGTAATGCAAAATAATTTTCACCAATGATTTTAGAAGTATTTTCCTACACAAAATGCAAATAAAAATGAAGTAATTCTATAGCTAACATGAAAAATGGAGAGAATAATGAACTAATCCCCCACTTTGTGACCAATAAAATCTATCAGAAAAAATCCACCTGTATGGGTCAATTCTATCCCATGCTACAGTCTCTCCATAAGTCCTAATGCAAAATAATTTTCACCAATGATTTTAGAAGTATTTTCCTACAAAAAAAAAAAAAATGAAGTAATTCTATAGCTAACATGAAAAAATGGAGAGAATAATGAACTAATCCCCACTTTTTGTGACCAATAAAATCTATCAGAAAAAATCCACCTGTATGGGTCAATTCTATCCCATGCTACAGTCTCTCCATAAGTCCTAATGCAAAATAATTTTCACCAATGATTTTAGAAGTATTTTCCTATAAAAAAATGAAAATAAAAATGAAGTAATTCTATAGCTAACATGAAAATGGAGAGAATAATGAAATAAAAAAAATAATGAACTAATCCCCCACTTTGACCAAAAATCTCTATCAAAAAAATCCACCTGTATGGGTCAATTCTATCCCATGCTACAGTCTCTCCAAGTCCTAATGCAAAAATAATTTTCACCAATGATTTTAGAAGTATTTTCCACAAAAAATGCAAATAAAATGAAGTAATTCTATAGCTAACATGAAAAAAATGAGAGAATAATGAACTAATCCCCCACTTTGTGACCAATAAAATCTATCAGAAAAAAAAATCCACCTGTATGGGTCAATTCTATCCCATGCTACAGTCTCTCCATAAGTCCTAATGCAAAATAATTTTCCAATGATTTTTTAGAAGTATTTTCCTACACAAAAATGCAAATAAAAAAAAAAAGTAATTCTATAGATAACATGAAAAATGGAGAGAATAATGAACTAATCCCCCACTTTGTGACCAATAAAATCAACCTGTATGGGTCAATTCTATCCCATGCTAGAGTTTCTCCATAAGTCCTAATGCAAAATAATTTTCACCAATGATTTTAGAAGTATTTTCCTACACAAAATGCAAATAAAAATGAAGTAATTCTATAGCTAACATGAAAAATGGAGAGAATAATGAACTAATCCCCCACTTTGTGACCAATAAAATCTATCAGAAAAAATCCACCTGTATGGGTCAATTCTATCCCATGCTACAGTCTCTCCATAAGTCCTAATGCAAAATAATTTTCACCAATGATTTTAGAAGTATTTTCCTACACAAAAAATGCAAATAAAAATGAAGTAATTCTATAGCTAACATGAAAAATGGAGAATAATGAACTAATCCCCCACTTTGTGACCAATAAAATCTATCAGAAAAAAAAAAACCTGTATGGGTCAATTCTATCCCATGCTACAGTCTCTCCATAAGTCCTAATGCAAAATAATTTTCACCAATGATTTTTTCCTAGAAGTATTTTTTTCTACACAAAATGCAAATAAAAATAAAATGAAGTAATTCTATAGCTAACATGAAAAAATGGAGAGAATAATGAACTAATCCCCCCCTTTGTGACCAATAAAATCTATCAGAAAAAAATCCACCTGTATGGGTCAATTCTATCCCATGCTACAGTCTCTCCATAAGTCCTAATGCAAAATAATTTTCACCAATGATTTTTTCAGAAGTTAGAAGTTTTTCCTACACAAAATGCAAATAAAAAAGAAGTAATTCTATAGCTAACATGAAAAAAAGAGAATAATGAACTAATCCCCCACTTTGACCAATAAAATCTATCAGAAAAAATCACCTGTATGGGTCAATTCTATCCCATGCTACAGTCTCTCCATAAGTCCTAATGCAAAAATTTTTTCACCAATGATTTTAGAAGTTTTTCCTACACAAAAAATGCAAATAAAAATGAAGTAATTCTATAGCTAACATGAAAAAAATGGAGAGAATAATGAACTAATCCCCCCCATTTGTGACCAATAAAATCTATCAGAAAAAAAAAATCACCTGTATGGGTCAATTCTATCCCATGCTACAGTCTCTCCATAAGTCCTAATGCAAAATAATTTTCACCAATGATTTTAGAAGTATTTTCCTACACAAAATGCAAATAAAAATGAAGTAATTCTATAGCTAACATGAAAAATGGAGAGAATAATGAACTAATCCCCCACTTTGACCAATAAAAAAATCTATCAGAAAAAATCCACCTGTAATCAATTCTATCCCATGCTACAGTCTCTCCATAAGTCCTAATGCAAAATAATTTTCACCAATGAAAATCTTTTCACACAAAATGAAAAAAAATCCTATAGCCATGAAAAATGGAGAGAATAATGAACTAATCCCCCCCACCAATGCTATCAGAAAAAATCCCTGTATGGGTCAATTCTATCCCATGCTACAGTCTCTCCATAAGTCCTAATGCAAAATAATTTTCACCAATGATTTTAGAAGTATTTTCCTACACAAAATGCAAATAAAAAAATGAAGTAATTCTATAGCTAACATGAAAAATGGAGAGAATAATGAACTAATCCCCCCACTTTGTGACCAATAAAATCTATCAGAAAAAATCCACCTGTATGGGTCAATTCTATCCCATGCTACAGTCTCTCCATAAGTCCTAATGCAAAATAATTTTCACCAATGATTTTAGAAGTATTTTCCTACACAAAAAAATGCAAATAAAAAAATGAAGTAATTCTATAGCTAACATGAAAAATGGAGAGAATAATGAACTAATCCCCCACTTTGTGACCAATAAAATCTATCAGAAAAAAATCCACCTGTATGGGTCAATTCTATCCCATGCTACAGTCTCTCCATAAGTCCTAATGCAAAATAATTTTTTTTACCAATGATTTTAAAATGAAGTATTTTCCTACACAAAATGCAAATAAAAAAATGAAGTAATTCTATAGCTAACATGAAAAATGGAGAGAATAATGAACTAATCCCCCACTTTGTGACCAATAAAATCTATCAGAAAAAAAAAAAAAAATCCACCTGTATGGGTCAATTCTATCCCATGCTACAGTCTCTCCATAAGTCCTAATGCAAAATAATTTTCACCAATGATTTTAGAAGTATTTTCCTACAAAATGCAAATGCAAATAAAAATGAAAAATTCTATAGCTAACATGAAAAATGGAGAGAATAATGAACTAATCCCCCACTTTGTGACCAATAAAAAAATCTATCAGAAAAAAAAATCACCTGTATGGGTCAATTCTATCCCATGCTACAGTCTCTCCATAAGTCCTAATGCAAAATAATTTTCACCAATGATTTTAGAAGTATTTTCCTACACAAAAATGCAAATAAAAAAAATGAGTAATTCTATAGCTAACATGAAAAATGGAGAGAATAATGAACTAATCCCCCACTTTGTGACCAATAAAATCTATCAGAAAAAATCCACCTGTATGGGTCAATTCTATCCCATGCTACAGTCTCTCCATAAGTCCTAATGCAAAATAATTTTCACCAATGATTTTAGAAGTATTTTCCTACACAAAATGCAAATAAAAATGAAGTAATTCTATAGCTAACATGAAAATGGAGAGAATAATGAACTAATCCCCCACTTTGTGACCAATAAAAAAATCTATCAGAAAAAAAAATCCACCTGTATGGGTCAATTCTATCCCATGCTACAGTCTCTCCATAAGTCCTAATGCAAAATAATTTTCACCAATGATTTTAGAATTTTCCACAAAAAATGCAAATAAAAATGAAGTAATTCTAAATAAAAAAAATGGAGAAATAATGAACTAATAGCCAAAAAAAAATATGAAAAAAAATCCACCTGGAGAATTCTATCCCATGCTACAGTCTCTCCATAAGAATGCAAAATAATTTTCACCAATGATTTTATCCCCCACAAAATTTGTAGCTAACATGAAAAATGGAAAATAAAACTAATCCCCCAGAAAAAAAAATCTATCAGAAAAAATCCACCTGTATGGGTCAATTCTATCCCATGCTACAGTCTCTCCATAAGTCCTAATGCAAAATAATTTTCACCAATGATTTTAGAAGTATTTTCCTACACAAAATGCAAATAAAAAAATGAAGTAATTCTATAGCTAACATGAAAAAAAAAATGGAGAGAATAATGAACTAATCCCCCACTTTGTGACCAATAAAATCTATCAGAAAAAAAAATCACCTGTATGGGTCAATTCTATCCCCATGCTACAGTCTCTCCATAAGTCCTAATGCAAAATAATTTTTCACCAATGATTTTAGAAGTATTTTCCTACACAAAATGCAAATAAAAATGAAGTAATTCTATAGCTAACATGAAAAATGGAGAGAATAATGAACTAATCCCCAATTTTGTGACCAATAAAATCTATCAGAAAAAAAATCAATCCTGTATGGGTCAATTCTATCCCATGCTAAGTCCCATCTCAGTCTCTCCATAAGTCCTAATGCAAAATAATTTTCACCAATGATTTTAAGAAGTTTTCCTACACAAAAAAATAAAAATGAAGTAATTCTATAGCTAACATGAAAAATGGAGAGAATAATGAACTAATCCCCCACTTTGTGACCAATAAAATATATCAGAAAAAATCCACCTGTATGGGTCAATTCTATCCCATGCTACAGTCTCTCCATAAGTCCTAATGCAAAATAATTTTCACCAATGATTTTAGAAGTATTTTCCTACACAAAATGCAAATAAAAATGAAGTAATTCTATAGCTAACATGAAAAATGGAGAGAATAATGAACTAATCCCCCACTTTGTGACCAATAAAATCTATCAGAAAAAAACCACCTGTATGGGTCAATTCTATCCCATGCTACAGTCTCTCCATAAGTCCTAATGCAAAATAATTTTCACCAATGATTTTAGAAGTATTTTCCTACACTAAATGCAAATAAAAATGAAAAAAATAATTCTATAGCTAACATGAAAAAAATGGAGAATAATGAACTAATCCCCCCTTTGTGACCAATAAAATCTATCAGAAAAAATCCACCTGTATGGGTCAATTCTATCCCATGCTACAGTCTCTCCATAAGTCCTAATGCAAAATAATTTTCACCAATGATTTTAGAAGTATTTTCCTACACAAAAAAAAATAAATGAAATAATTCTATAATTCTATAACATGAAAAAATGGAGAATAATGAACTAATCCCCCACTTTTGTGACCAATAAAATCTATCAGAAAAAAATCACCTGTATGGGTCAATCAATTCTATCCCATGCTACAGTCTCTCCATAAGTCCTAATGCAAAATAATTTTCACCAATGATTTTTTAAGTATTTTCCTACACAAAATGCAAATAAAAAAAAATGAGTAATTCTATAGCTAACATGAAAAATGGAGAGAATAATGAACTAATCCCCCACTTTGTGACCAATAAAATCTATCAGAAAAAAAAAACCTGTATGGGTCAATTCTATCCCATGCTACAGTCTCTCCATAAGTCCTAATGCAAAATAATTTTCACCAATGATTTTAGAAGTATTTTCCTACACAAAAAATGCAAAATAAAAATGAAAAATGGAAATTCTATAGCTAAAATCATGAAAAAAATGGAGAGAATAATGAACTAATCCCCCACTTTGTGACCAATAAAATCTATCAATAAAAAAGAAAAAAAAATCCACCTGTATGGGTCAATTCTATCCCATGCTACAGTCTCTCCATAAGTCCTAATGCAAAATAATTTTCACCAATGATTTTAGAAGTATTTTCCTACACAAAATGCAAATAAAAAAAATGAAGTAATTCTATAGCTAACATGAAAAATGGAGAGAATAATGAACTAATCCCCCCCCTTTTTGTGACCAATAAAATCTATCAGAAAAAAAAAATCACCTGTATGGGTCAATTCTATCCCATGCTACAGTCTCTCCATAAGTCCTAATGCAAAATAATTTTCACCAATGATTTTAGAAGTATTTTCCTACACAAAATGCAAATAAAAATGAATTCTATAGCTAACATGAAAAATGGAGAGAATAATGAACTAATCCCCCACTTTGTGACCAATAAAATCTATCAGAAAAAATCCACCTGTATGGGTCAATTCTATCCCATGCTACAGTCTCTCCATAAGTCCTAATGCAAAATAATTTTCACCAATGATTTTAGAAGTATTTTCCTACACAAAATGCAAATAAAAATGAAGTAATTCTATAGCTAACATGAAAAATGGAGAGAATAATGAACTAATCCCCCACTTTGTGACCAATAAAATCTATCAGAAAAAATCCACCTGTATGGGTCAATTCTATCCCATGCTACAGTCTCTCCATAAGTCCTAATGCAAAATAATTTTCACCAATGATTTTAGAAGTATTTTCCTACACAAAAATGCAAATAAAAATGAAGTAATTCTATAGCTAACATGAAAAATGGAGAGAATAATAATGAACTAATCCCCCTTTTGTGACCAATAAAATCTATCAGAAAAAATCCACCTGTATGGGTCAATTCTATCCCATGCTACAGTCTCTCCATAAGTCCTAATGCAAAATAATTTTCACCAATGATTTTAAAGTATTTTCCTACACAAAATGCAAATAAAAATGAAGTAATTCTATAGCTAACATGAAAAATGGAGAATAATGAACTAATCCCCCACTTTGACCACCAATAAAATCTATCAGAAAAAATCCACCTGTATGGGTCAATTCTATCCCATGCTACAGTCTCTCCATAAGTCCTAATGCAAAATAATTTTCACCAATGATTTTAGAAGTATTTTCCTACACAAAAATGCAAATAAAAAAATGAAGTAATTCTATAGCTAACATGAAAAATGGAGAGAATAATGAACTAATCCCCCACTTTGACCAATAAAATATCAGAAAAAATCCCTGTATGGGTCAATTCTATCCCATATCTCTCCAGTCCTAAAAAATCCACAAAATGCAAATAAAAATGAAGTAATTCTATAGCTAACATGAAAAATGGAGAGAATAATGAACTAATCCCCCATTTGCTACTATCAGAAAAAATCTGTATGGGTCATTTATCCCATGCTAAGTCTCTAATAAAGTCCTGCAAAATAATTTTCACCAATGATTTTAGAAGTATTTTCCTACACAAAATGCAAATAAAAAAATGAAGTAATTCTATAGCTAACATGAAAAAATGGAGAGAATAATGAACTAATCCCCCACTTTGTGACCAATAAAATCTATCAGAAAAAAAATCCACCTGTATGGGTCAATTCTATCCCATGCTACAGTCTCTCCATAAGTCCTAATGCAAAATAATTTTTTCACCAATGATTTTAGAAGTATTTTCCTACACAAAATGCAAATAAAAATGAAAAAATGTAATTCTATAGCTAACATGAAAAAAAATGGAGAAAATGAACTAATCCCCATCTTTTGACCCAATAAAATCTATCAGAAAAAAATCCACCTGTATGGGTCAATTCTATCCCATGCTACAGTCTCCATAATAAGTCCTAATGCAAAATTAATGCAAAATAATTTTCACCAATGATTTTAGAAGTATTTTCCTACACAAAATGCAAATAAAAATGAAGAAGTAATTCTATAGCTAACATGAAAAATGAGAGAATAATGAACTAATCCCCCACTTTGTGACCAATAAAATCTATCAGAAAAAAAATCCACCTGTATGGGTCAATTCTATCCCATGCTACAGTCTCTCCATAAGTCCTAATGCAAAATAATTTTCACCAATGATTTTAGAAGTATTTTCCTACACAAAATGCAAATAAAAATGAAGTAATTCTATAGCTAACATGAAAAAAAATGGAGAGAATAATGAACTAATCCCCCACTTTGTGACCAATAAAATCTATCAGAAAAAATCCACCTGTGGGTCCTGTATGGGTCAATTCTATCCCATGCTACAGTCTCTCCATAAGTCCTAATGCAAAATAATTTTCACCAATGATTTTAGAAGTATTTTCCTACAAAAAATGCAAATAAAAATGAAGTAATTCTATAGCTAACATGAAAAATGGAGAGAATAATGAACTAATCCCCCACTTTGTGACCAATAAAATCTATCAGAAAAAATCCACCTGTATGGGTTAATTCTATCCCATGCTACAGTCTCTCCATAAGTCCTAATGGAAAATAATTTTCACCAATGATTTTAGAAGTATTTTCCTACACAAAATGCAAATAAAAATGAAGAAAATTCTATAGCTAACATGAAAAATGGAGAGAATAATGAACTAATCCCCCACTTTGTGACCAATAAAATCTCTCAGAAAAAATCCACCTGTATGGTTCAATTCTATCCCATGCTACAGTCTCTCCATAAGTCCTAATGCAAAATAATTTTCACCAATGATTTTAGAAGTATTTTCCTACACAAAAAATGCAAATAAAAATGAAGTAATTCTATAGCTAACATGAAAAATGGAGAGAATAATGAACTAATCCCCCACTTTGTGACCAATAAAATCTATCAGAAAAAAAAAATCCACCTGTATGGGTCAATTCTATCCCATGCTACAGTCTCTCCATAAGTCCTAATGAAAAAATAATTTTCACCAATGATTTTAGAAGTATTTTCCTACACAAAATGCAAATAAAAATGAAGTAATTCTATAGCTAACATGAAAAATGGAGAGAATAATGAACTAATCCCCCACTTTGTGACCAATAAAATCTATCAGAAAAAAAATCCACCTGTATGGGTCAATTCTATCCCATGCTACAGTCTCTCCATAAGTCCTAATGCAAAATAATTTTCACCAATGATTTTAGAAGTATTTTCCTACACAAAATGCAAATAAAAATGAAGTAATTCTATAGCTAACATGAAAAAATGGAGAGAATAATGAACTAATCCCCCACTTTGTGACCAATAAAATCTATCAGAAAAAAAAAATCCACCTGTATGGGTCAATTCTATCCCATGCTACAGTCTCTCCATAAGTCCTAATGCAAAATAATTTTCACCAATGATTTTAGAAGTATTTTCCTACACAAAATGCAAATAAAAATGAAGTAATTCTATAGCTAACATGAAAAATGGAGAGAATAATGAAAAATCCCCCACTTTGGACCAATAAAATCTATCAGAAAAAATCCACCTGTATGGGTCAATTCTATCCCATGCTACAGTCTCTCCATAAGTCCTAATGCAAAATAATTTTCACCAATGATTTTAGAAGTATTTTCAACAAAATGCAAAAAAAATGAAGTAATTCTATAGCTAACATGAAAAAATGGAGAGAATAATGAACTAATCCCCCACTTTGTGACCAATAAAAAATATCAGAAAAAATCCACCTGTATGGGTCAATTCTATCCCATGCTACAGTCTCTCCATAAGTCCTAATGCAAAATAATTTTCACAATGATTTTGATTTTAGAAGTATTTTCCTACACAAAAAATGCAAATAAAAATGAAGTAATTCTATAGCTAACATGAAAAAATGGAGAGAATAATGAACTAATCCCCCACTTTGTGACCAATAAAATCTATCAGAAAAAATCCACCTGTATGGGTCAATTCTATCCCATGCTATCCCATGCTACAGTCTCTCCATAAGTCCTAATGCAAAATAATTTTCACCAATGATTTTAGAATTTTCCTACACAAAATGCAAATAAAAAATGAAGTAATTCTATAGCTAACATGAAAAATGAGAGAATAATGAACTAATCCCCCACTTTGACCAATAAAATCTATCAGAAAAAAAAAATCCACCTGTATGGGTCAATTCTATCCCATGCTACAGTCTCTCCATAAGTCCTATGCAAAAAAATAATTTTCACCAATGATTTTAGAAGTATTTTCCTACACAAAATGCAAATAAAAATGAAGTAATTCTATAGCTAACATGAAAAATGGAGAGAATAATGAACTAATCCCCCACTTTGTGACCAATAAAATCTATCAGAAAAAAAAAATCCACCTGTATGGGTCAATTTCTATCCCATGCTACAGTCTCTCCATAAGTCCTAATGCAAAATAATTTTCACCAATGATTTTAGAAGTATTTTCCTACAAAAAATGCATAAAAATGAAATTCTATAGCTAACATGAAAATGGAGAGAATAATGAACTAATCCCCCCCTTTTGTGACCAATAAAATCTATCAGAAAAAATCCACCTGTATGGGTCAATTCTATCCCATGCTACAGTCTCTCCATAAGTCCTAATCCTAAAAAATATTTTTCACAATGATTTTTTAGAAGTATTTTCCTACACAAAATGCAAATAAAAATGAAGTAATTCTATAGCTAACATGAAAAAATGGAGAGAATAATGAACTAATCCCCACTTTTGACCAATAAAATCTATCAGAAAAAAAATCCACCTGTATGGGTCAATTCTATCCCATGCTACAGTCTCTCCATAAGTCCTAATGCAAAATAATTTTCACCAATGATTTTAGAAGTATTTTCCTACACAAAAATGCAAATAAAAATGAAGTAATTCTATAGCTAACATGAAAAATGGAGAGAATAATGAACTAATCCCCCACTTTGTGACCAATAAAATCTATCAGAAAAAAAAAATCCACTGGTATGGGTCAATTCTATCCCATGCTACAGTCTCTCCATAAGTCCTAATGCAAAATAATTTTCACCAATGATTTTAGAAGTATTTTTTCCTACACAAAATGCAAATAAAAAATGAAGTAATTCTATAGCTAACATGAAAAAATGGAGAGAATAATGAACTAATCCCCCACTTTGTGACCAATAAAATCTATCAGAAAAAATCCACCTGTATGGGTCAATTCTATCCCATGCTACAGTCTCTCCATAAGTCCTAATGCAAAAAATAATTTTCACCAATGATTTTAGAAGTATTTTCCTACACAAAAAAATCAAATAAAAATGAAGTAATTCTATAGCTAACATGAAAAAAATGGAGAGAATAATGAACTAATCCCCCACTTTGTGACCAATAAAAAATCTATCAGAAAAAAAATCCACCTGTATGGGTCAATTCTATCCCATGCTACAGTCTCTCCATAAGTCCTAATGCAAAATAATTTTCACCAATGATTTTAGAAATATTTTCCTACACAAAATGCAAATAAAAATGAAGTAATTCTATAGCTAACATGGAAAATGGAGAGAATAATGAACTAATCCCCCACTTTGTGACCAATAAAATCTATCAGAAAAAAATCCACCTGTATGGGTCAATTCTATCCCATGCTACAGTCTCTCCATAAGTCCTAATGCAAAATAATTTTCACCAATGATTTTAGAAGTATTTTCCTACACAAAATGCAAATAAAAATGAAGTAATTCTATAGCTAACATGAAAAATGGAGAGAATAATGAACTAATCCCCCCCCACTTTGACCAATAAAAAATCTATCAGAAAAAAAATCCACCTGTATGGGTCAATTCTATCCCATGCTACAGTCTCTCCATAAGTCCTAATGCAAAATAATTTTCACCAATGATTTTAGAAGTATTTTCCTACACAAAAATGCAAATAAAAATGAAGTAATTCTATAGCTAACATGAAAAAATGGAGAGAATAATGAACTAATCCCCACTTTGTGACCAATAAAATCTATCAGAAAAAATCCACCTGTATGGGTCAATTCTATCCCATGCTACAGTCTCTCCATAAGTCCTAATGCAAAATAATTTTCACCAATGATTTTAGAAGTATTTTCCTACACAAAATGCAAAAAAAAAAAATAATTCTATAGCTAACATGAAAAAAATGGAGAGAATAATGAACTAATCCCCCACTTTGTGACCAATAAAATCTATCAGAAAAAATCCACCTGTATGGGTCAATTCTATCCCATGCTACAGTCTCTCCATAAGTCCCTAATGCAAAATAATTTTCACCAATGATTTTAGAAGTATTTTCCTACAAAAATGCAAATAAAAATGAAGTAATTCTATAGCTAACATGAAAAATGGAGAGAATAATGAACTAATCCCCCACTTTGTGACCAATAAAATCTATCAGAAAAAAAAAATCCACCTGTATGGGTCAATTCTATCCCATGCTACAGTCTCTCCATAAGTCCTAATGCAAAATAATTTTCACCAATGATTTTAGAAGTATTTTCCTACACAAAATGCAAATAAAAATGAAGTAATTCTATAGCTAACATGAAAAATGGAGAGAATAATGAACTAATCCCCCACTTTGTGACCAATAAAATCTATCAGAAAAAATCCACCTGTATGGGTCAATTCTATCCCATGCTACAGTCTCTCCATAAGTCCTAATGCAAAATAATTTTCACCAATGATTTTAGAAGTATTTTCCTACACAAAAAATGCAAAAAAAAATGAAAGTAATTCTATAGCTAACATGAAAATGGAGAGAATAATGAACTAATCCCCACTTTTGTGACCAATAAAATCTATCAGAAAAAATCCACCTGTATGGGTCAATTCTATCCCTATCCCATACAGTCTCTCCATAAGTCCTAATGCAAAATAATTTTCACCAATGATTTTAGAAGTATTTTCCTACACAAAATGCAAATAAAAAAGTAATTCTATAGCTAACATGAAAAATGGAGAGAATAATGAACTAATGAACCCCCCACTTTGTGACCAATAAAATCTATCAGAAAAAATCCACCTGTATGGGGTCAATTCTATCCCATGCTACAGTCTCTCCATAAGTCCTAATGCAAAATAATTTTCACCAATGATTTTAGAAGTATTTTCCTACACAAAATGCAAATAAAAATGAAGTAATTCTATAGCTAACATGAAAAATGGAGAGAATAATGAACTAATCCCCACTTTGTGACCAATAAAAATCTATCAGAAAAAAATCCACCTGTATGGGTCAATTCTATCCCATGCTACAGTCTCTCCATAAGTCCTAATGCAAAATAATTTTCACCAATGATTTTAGAAGTATTTTCCTACAAAAATGCAAATAAAAAATGAAGTAATTCTATAGCTAACATGAAAAAAAATGGAGAGAATAATGAACTAATCCCCCCTTTTGTGACCAATAAAATCTATCAGAAAAAAAAATCCACCTGTATGGGTCAATTCTATCCCATGCTACAGTCTCTCCATAAGTCCTAATGCAAAATAATTTTCACCAATGATTTTAGAAGTATTTTCCTACACAAAATGCAAATAAAAAAATGAAGTAATTCTATAGCTAACATGAAAAATGGAGAATAATGAACTAATCCCCCACTTTGTGACCAATAAAATCTATCAGAAAAAAAAATCACCTGTATGGGTCAATTCTATCCCATGCTACAGTCTCTCTCCATAAGTCCTAATGCAAAATAATTTTCACCAATGATTTTAGAAGTATTTTCCTACACAAAAAATGCAAATAAAAATGAAGTAATTCTATAGCTAACATGAAAAATGGAGAGAATAATGAACTAATCCCCCACTTTGTGACCAATAAAAAATCTATCAGAAAAAAAATCCACCTGTATGGGTCAATTCTATCCCATGCTACAGTCTCTCCATAAGTCCTAATGCAAAATAATTTTCACCAATGATTTTAGAAGTATTTTCCTACACAAAATGCAAATAAAAATGAAGTAATTCTATAGCTAACATGAAAAATGGAGAGAATAATGAACTAATCCCCCACTTTGTGACCAATAAAATCTATCAGAAAAAATCCACCTGTATGGGTCAATTCTATCCCATGCTACAGTCTCTCCATAAGTCCTAATGCAAAATAATTTTCACCAATGATTTTAGAAGTTTTTTCCTACACAAAAATGCAAATAAAAATGAAGTAATTCTATAGCTAACATGAAAAATGGAGAAATAATGAACTAATCCCCCACTTTGACCAATAAAATCTATCAGAAAAAATCAAAAAAAAATGAATGGGTCAATAATTCTCTCCATAAGTCCTAATGCAAAATATTTTTCAGCCCACAAAATGCAAATAAAAAATGAAATTTATAGCTAACATGAAAAATGGAGAGAATAATGAACTAATCCCCCACTTTGTGACCAATAAAATCTATCAGAAAAAAAAATCACCTGTATGGGTCAATTCTATCCCATGCTACAGTCTCTCCATAAGTCCTAATGCAAAATAATTTTTTTCACAATGATTTTAGAAGTATTTTCCTACACAAAATGCAAATAAAAATGAAGTAATTCTATAGCTAACATGAAAAATGGAGAGAATAATGAACTAATCCCCCACTTTGTGACCAATAAAATCTATCAGAAAAAATCAACCTGTATGGGTCAATTCTATCCCATGCTACAGTCTCTCCATAAGTCCTAATGCAAAATAATTTTCACCAATGATTTTAGAAGTATTTTCCTACACAAAATGCAAATAAAAATGAAGTAATTCTATAGCTAACATGAAAAAATGGAGAGAATAATGAACTAATCCCCCACTTTGTGACCAATAAAATCTATCAGAAAAAATCCACCTGTATGGGTCAATTCTATCCCATGCTACAGTCTCTCCATAAGTCCTAATGCAAAATAATTTTCACCAATGATTTTAGAAGTATTTTCCTACACAAAAAATGCAAATAAAAATGAAGTAATTCTATAGCTAACATGAAAAATGGAGAGAATAATGAACTAATCCCCCACTTTGTGACCAATAAAATCTATCAGAAAAAATCCACCTGTATGGGTCAATTCTATCCCATGCTACAGTCTCTCCATAAGTCCTAATGCAAAATAATTTTCACCAATGATTTTAGAAGTATTTTCCTACACAAAATGCAAATAAAAATGAAGTAATTCTATAGCTAACATGAAAAATGGAGAGAATAATGAACTAATCCCCCACTTTTTGACCAATAAAATCTATCAGAAAAAATCCACCTGTATGGGTCAATTCTATCCCATGCTACAGTCTCTCCATAAGTCCTAATGCAAAATAATTTTCACCAATGATTTTAGAAGTATTTTCCTACACAAAATGCAAATAAAAATGAAGTAATTCTATAGCTAACATGAAAAATGGAGAGAATAATGAACTAATCCCCCACTTTGTGACCCAATAAAATCTATCAGAAAAAAATCCACCTGTATGGGTCAATTCTATCCCATGCTACAGTCTCTCCATAAGTCCTAATGCAAAATAATTTTTTCACCAATGATTTTAGAAGTATTTTCCTACACAAAATGCAAATAAAAATGAAGTAATTCTATAGCTAACATGAAAAATGGAGAGAATAATGAACTAATCCCCCACTTTGTGACCAATAAAATCTATCAGAAAAAATCCACCTGTATGGGTCAATTCTATCCCATGCTACAGTCTCTCCATAAGTCCTAATGCAAAATAATTTTCACCAATGATTTTAGAAGTATTTTCCCACAAAAATGCAAAAAATGAAGTAATTCTATAGCTAACATGAAAAATGGAGAATAATGAACTAATCCCCCACTTTGTGACCAATAAAATCTATCAGAAAAAATCCACCTGTATGGGTCAATTCTATCCCATGCTACAGTCTCTCCATAAGTCCTAATGCAAAATAATTTTCACCAATGATTTTAGAAGTATTTTCCTACACAAAATGCAAATAAAAAATGAAATAATTCTATAGCTAACATGAAAAATGGAGAATAATGAAATCCCCCCCTTTTGTGACCAATAAAATCTATCAGAAAAAATCCACCTGTATGGGTCAATTCTATCCCATACAGTCTCTCCCATAAGTCCTAATGCAAAATAATTTTCACCAATGATTTTAGAAGTATTTTCCTACACAAAATGCAAATAAAAATGAAGTTTCTATAATAAAAAAATGGAGAGAATAATGAACTAATCCCCCACTTTGTGACCAATAAAATCTATCAGAAAAAAAATCCACCTGTAAATCCCATGCTAAAAGTCCTAATGCAAAATAATTTTCACCAATGATTTTAGAAGTATTTTCCTACACAAAAATGCAAATAAAAATGAAGAATTCTATAGCTAACATGAAAAATGGAGAGAATAATGAACCCCACTTTGTGACCAATAAAATCTATCAGAAAAAAAATCCACCTGTATGGGTCAATTCTATCCCATGCTACAGTCTCTCCATAAGTCCTAATGCAAAATAATTTTCACCAATGATTTTAGAAGTATTTTCCTACACAAAAATGCAAATAAAAATGAAGTAATTCTATATAGCTAACATGAAAAATGGAGAGAATAATGAACTAATCCCCCCCACTTTGTGACCAATAAAATCTATCAGAAAAAAAATCCACCTGTATGGGTCAATTCTATCCCATGCTACAGTCTCTCCATAAGTCCTAATGCAAAATAATTTTCACCAATGATTTTAGAAGTATTTTCCTACACAAAATGCAAATAAAAATGAAGTAATTCTATAGCTAACATGAAAAAAAATGGAGAGAATAATGAACTAATCCCCCCTTTGTGACCAATAAAATCTATCAGAAAAAATCCACCTGTATGGGTCAATTCTATCCCATGCTACAGTCTCTCCATAAGTCCTAATGCAAAATAATTTTCACCAATGATTTTTTAGAAGTATTTTCCTACAAAAATGCAAATAAAAATGAAGTAATTCTATAGCTAACATGAAAATGGGAGAGAATAATGAACTAATCCCCCTTTTTGACCAATAAAATCTATCAGAAAAAAAATCCACCTGTATGGGTCAATTCTATCCCATGCTACAGTCTCTCCATAAGTCCTAATGCAAAATAATTTTCACCAATGATTTTAGAAGTATTTTCCTACAAAAAATTCTATAGCAAATAAAAAGAAATAATGAACTAATTCTATAGCTAAAATCATGAAAAAATGGAGAGAATAATGAACTAATCCCCCCTACACTTTGCAAATAAAAATGACCAATAAAATCTATCAGAAAAAACTAATCCACCTGTATGGGTCAAAATTCTCATCCCATGGGTCAATTCTATCCCATGCAGTCTCTCCATAAGTCCTAATCAAAATAATTTTCACCAATGATTTTAGAAGTATTTTCCTACACAAAATGCAAATAAAAATGAAGTAATTCTATAGCTAACATGAAAAAAATGGAGAGAATAATGAACTAATCCCCCACTTTGTGACCAATAAAATCTATCAGAAAAAAAATCACCTGTATGGGTCAATTCTATCCCATGCTACAGTCTCTCCATAAGTCCTAATGCAAAATAATTTTCACCAATGATTTTAGAAGTATTTTCCTACACAAAATGCAAATAAAAATGAAGTAATTCTATAGCTAACATGAAAAATGGAGAGAATAATGAACTAATCCCCCACTTTGTGACCAATAAAATCTATCAGAAAAAAAATCACCTGTATGGGTCAATTCTATCCCATGCTACAGTCTCTCCATAAGTCCTAATGCAAAATAATTTTCACCAATGATTTTAGAAGTATTTTCCACACAAAATGCAAATAAAAAAAAAATGAAAAAAACATGAAAAATGGAGAGAATAATGAACTAATCCCCCATTTGTGAGCCAATAAAATCTATGAAAAAATGGAGAGAATAATGAACTAATCTCCCAAAGTCCTAATGCAAAATAATTTTCACCAATGATTTTAAATTTTCCTATCAAAATGCAAATAAAAATGAAAATTCTATAGCCAGAGAATAATGAACTAATCCCCCATTTTGTGACCAATAAAATCTATCCACCTGTATGGGTCAATTCTCCCATGCTACAGTCTCTCCATAAGTCCTAATGCAAAATAATTTTCACCAATGATTTTAGAAGTATTTTCCTACACAAAAAATGCAAATAAAAATGAAGTAATTCTATAGCTAACATGAAAAATGGAGAGAATAATGAACTAATCCCCCTTTTTGACCAATAAAATCTATCAGAAAAAATCCACCTGTATGGGTCAATTCTATCCCATGCTACAGTCTCTCCATAAGTCCTAATGCAAAATAATTTTCACCAATGATTTTAGAAGTATTTTCCTACACAAAATGCAAATAAAAAATGAAGTAATTAATTCTAAAAATAGAGAATAATGAACTAATCATTTGAAAAAAAATCAGAAAAATAATGAACTAATCCCCCATAAGTCCTAATGCAAAATAATTTTCACAATAAAAAGTATTTTCCTACACAAAAAATCCACCTGTAAAATGGGAGAATAATGAACTAATCCCCCAACATGTGAAAATGGAATAAAATCTATCAGAAAAATCCAATCTGGGGTCAATTCTATCCCATGCTACAGTCTCTCCATAAGTCCTAATGCAAAATAATTTTCACCAATGATTTTAGAAGTATTTTCCTACACAAAATGCAAATAAAAATGAAGTAATTCTATAGCTAACATGAAAAAAAATGGAGAGAATAATGAACTAATCCCCCACTTTTGTGACCAATAAAATCTATCAGAAAAAAATCCACCTGTATGGGTCAATTCTATCCCATGCTACAGTCTCTCCATAAGTCCTAATGCAAAATAATTTTCACCAATGATTTTAGAAGTATTTTCCTACACAAAAAATAAAAAAAAATGAAGTAATTCTATAGCTAACATGAAAAATGGAGAGAATAATGAACTAATCCCCCACTTTGACCAATAAAATCTATCAGAAAAAAAATCCACCTGTATGGGTCAATTCTATCCCATGCTACAGTCTCTCCATAAGTCCTAATGCAAAATAATTTTCACCAATGATTTTAGAAGTATTTTCCTACAAATAAAATGCAAATAAAAAAAAAATGAAGTAATTCTATAGCTAACATGAAAAATGGAGAGAATAATGAACTAATCCCCACTTTTGTGACCAATAAAATCTATCAGAAAAAATCCACCTGTATGGGTCAATTCTATCCCATGCTACAGTCTCTCCATAATAAGTCCTAATGCAAAATAATTTTCCAAATGATTTTAAGTATTTTTTACACAAAATGCAAATAAAAATGAAGTAATTCTATAGCTAACATGAAAAATGGAGAGAATAATGAACTAATCCCCCACTTTGTGACCAATAAAATCTATCAGAAAAAATCCACCTGTATGGGTCAATTCTATCCCATGCTACAGTCTCTCCATAAGTCCTAATGCAAAATAATTTTCACCAATGATTTTAAAGTATTTTCCTACACTAAATGCAAATAAAAATGAAGTAATTCTATAGCTAACATGAAAAATGGAGAGAATAATGAACTAATCCCCCACTTTGTGACCAATAAAATCTATCAGAAAAAATCCACCTGTATGGGTCAATTCTATCCCATGCTACAGTCTCTCCATAAGTCCTAATGCAAAATAATTTTCACCAATGATTTTTTAGAATTTTTTCCTCACAAAATGCAAATAAAAATGAAGTAATTCTATAGCTAACATGAAAAATGGAGAGAATAATGAACTAATCCCCCACTTTGTGACCAATAAAAATCTATCAGAAAAAAAAATCCACCTGTATGGGTCAATTCTATCCCATGCTACAGTCTCTCCATAAGTCCTAATGCAAAATAATTTTCACCAATGATTTTAGAAGTATTTTCCTAATAAAAATGAAGTAATTCACAAAATGCAAATAAAATAAAAAAATGAAAAAATCCACCTGTAATTCTATAGCTAACATGAAAAATGGAGAGAATAATGAACTAATCCCCCACTTTGTGACCAATAAAAATAAAATCTATCAGAAAAAAATCCACCTGTATGGGTCAATTCTATCCCATGCTACAGTCTCTCCATAAGTCCTAATGCAAAATAATTTTCACCAATGATTTTAGAAGTATTTTCCTACACAAAAAAATGCAAAAATGAAAATTAATTCTATAGCTAACATGAAAAAAAATGGAGAGAATAATGAACTAATCCCCCACTTTGTGACCAATAAAATCTATCAGAAAAAAAATCCACCTGTATGGGTCAATTCTATCCCATGCTACAGTCTCTCCATAAGTCCTAATGCAAAATAATTTTTTCCTACACAAAATGCAAATGATTTTATAGAAGTTTTTTCCTCCCACAAAAATGCAAAATAAAAAAAAAAGTAATTCTATATGCTAACATGAAAATGGAAAATAATGAACTAATCCCCACAAAATTAAAAATGAAGACCAATAAAAAATCTATCATGAAAAATCCACCTGTAAAATCTATCAGAAAAAATCCACCTGTATGGGTCAATTCTATCCCATGCTACAGTCTCTCCATAAGTCCTAATGCAAAATAATTTTCACCAATGATTTTAGAAGTATTTTCCTACACAAAATGCAAATAAAAATGAAGTAATTCTATAGCTAACATGAAAAAATGGAGAGAATAATGAACTAATCCCCCACTTTGTGACCAATAAAATCTATCAGAAAAAATCCACCTGTATGGGTCAATTTCTATCCCATGCTACAGTCTCTCCATAAGTCCTAATGCAAAATAATTTTCACCAATGATTTTAGAAGTATTTTCCTACACAAAATGCAAATAAAAATGAAGTAAATTATAATTCTATAGCTAACATGAAAAATGGAGAATAATGAACTAATCCCCCACTTTGTGACCAATAAAATCTATCAGAAAAAATCCACCTGTATGGGTCAATTCTATCCCATGCTACAGTCTCTCCATAAGTCCTAATGCAAAATAATTTTTTTCACCAATGATTTTAGAAGTATTTTCCTACACAAAATGCAAATAAAAATGAAGTAATTCTATAGCTAACATGAAAAAAATGGAGAGAATAATGAACTAATCCCCCACTTTGTGACCAATAAAATCTATCAGAAAAAAAATCCACCTGTATGGGTCAATTCTATCCCATGCTACAGTCTCTCCATAAGTCCTAATGCAAAATAATTTTCACCAATGATTTTAGAAGTATTTTCCTACACAAAATGCAAATAAAAATGAAGTAATTTCTATAGCTAACATGAAAAATGGAGAGAATAATGAACTAATCCCCCATTTGAAAAAAATGGAGAGAATAATGAACTAATCCCCCACTTTGTGACCAATAAAATCTATCATTTTCAAAAAATCCAATGTATTTTCAAATTTTCCCATGCTACAGTCTCTCCATAAGTCCTAATGCAAAATAATTTTCACCAATGATTTTAGAAGTCCCACAAAAATGCAAATAAAAATGAAGTAATTCTATAGCTAACATGAAAAATGGAGAGAATAATGAACTAATCCCCACTTTTGACCAATAAAATTATCAGAAAAAAATCCACCTGTATGGGTCAATTCTATCCCATGCACAGTCTCTCCAAAGTCCTAATGCAAAATAAAAATCACCAATGATTTTATAAGCTTTTCCTACACAAAATGCAAATAAAAATGAAGAGATTCTATAGCTAACATGAAAAATGGAGAGAATAATGAACTAATCCCCACTTTTTGTGACCAATAAAAATCTATCAGAAAAAATCCACCTGTATGGGTCAATTCTATCCCATGCTACAGTCTCTCCATAAGTCCTAATGCAAAATAATTTTCACCAATGATTTTAGAAGTATTTTCCTACACAAAATGCAAATAAAAATGAAGTAATTCTATAGCTAACATGAAAAAAATGAGAGAATAATGAACTAATCCCCCCTTTTTGACCAATAAAATCTATCAGAAAAAATCCACCTGTATGGGTCAATTCTATCCCATGCTACAGTCTCTCCATAAGTCCTAATGCAAAATAATTTTCACCAATGATTTTAGAAGTATTTTCCAAACAAAATGCAAATAAAAATGAAGTAATTCTATAGCTAACATGAAAAATGGAGAAATAATGAACTAATCCCCCACTTTGTGACCAATAAAATCTATCAGAAAAAAAAAATCCACCTGTATGGGTCAATTCTATATCCATGCTACAGTCTCTCCATAAGTCCTAATGCAAAATAATTTTCACCAATGATTTTAAAAATTTTCCTACAAAAATGCAAATAAAAAATGAAGTATTCTATAGCTAACATGAAAAATGGAGAGAATAATGAACTAATCCCCACTTTGTGACCAATAAAATCTATCAGAAAAAAAATCCACCTGTATGGGTCAATTCTATCCCATGCTACAGTCTCTCCATAAGTCCTAATGCAAAATAATTTTCACCAATGATTTTAGAAGTATTTTCCTACACAAAATGCAAATAAAAATGAAGTAATTCTATAGCTAACATGAAAAATGGAGAGAATAATGAACTAATCCCCCACTTTGTGACCAATAAAATCTATCAGAAAAAAAAATCCACCTGTATGGGTCAATTCTATCCCATGCTACAGTCTCTCCATAAGTCCTAATGCAAAATAATTTTCACCAATGATTTTAGAAGTATTTTCCTACACAAAAAATGCAAATAAAAATGAAGTAATTCTATAGCTAACATGAAAAATGGAGAGAATAATGAACTAATCCCCCACTTTGTGACCAATAAAATCTATCAGAAAAAATCCACCTGTATGGGTCAATTCTATCCCATGCTACAGTCTCTCCATAAGTCCTAATGCAAAATAATTTTCACCAATGATTTTAGAAGTATTTTCCTACACAAAAAGGCAAATAAAAATGAAGTAATTCTATAGCTAACATGAAAATGGAGAGAATAATGAACTAATCCCCCACTTTGTGACCAATAAAATCTATCAGAAAAAAATCCACCTGTATGGGTCAATTCTATCCCATGCTACAGTCTCTCCATAAGTCCTAATGCAAAATAATTTTCACCAATGATTTTAGAAGTATTTTCCTACACAAAATGCAAATAAAAATGAAGTAATTCTATAGCTAACATGAAAAAAATGAGAGAATAATGAACTAATCCCCCACTTTGTGACCAATAAAATCTATCATCAAAAAAAAAAACCTGTATGGGTCAATTCTATCCCATGCTACAGTCTCTCCATAAGTCCTAATGCAAAATAATTTTCACCAATGATTTTAGAAGTATTTTCCTACACAAAATGCAAATAAAAATGAAGTAATTCTATAGCTAACATGAAAAATGGAGAGAATAATGAACTAATCCCCCTTTTGTGACCAATAAAATCTATCAGAAAAAATCCACCTGAAAAAATTCTATCCCATGAGTCTCTCCATAAGTCCTAATGAAAATAATTTTCACCAATGAACTAATTTTCCCCCACAAAAAATGCAAATAAAAATGAAGAATTCTATAGCTAACATGAAAAATGGAGAGAATAATGAACTAATCCCCCACTTTGTGAAAAAAAATCTATCAGAAAAATCCACCTGTATGGGTCAATTCTATCCCATGCTACAGTCTCTCCATAAGTCCTAATGCAAAATAATTTTCACCAATGATTTTAGAAGTATTTTCCTACACAAAATGCAAATAAAAATGAAGTAATTCTATAGCTAACATGAAAAAAGAGGAGAGAATAATGAACTAATCCCCCCACTTTGTGACCAATAAAAAATCTATCAGAAAAAATCCACCTGTATGGGTCAATTCTATCCCATGCTACAGTCTCTCCATAAGTCCTAATGCAAAATAATTTTCACCAATGATTTTAGAAGTATTTTCCTACAAAAAATGCAAATGCAAATAAAAAAAAAAGTAATTCTATAGCTAACATGAAAAAAATGGAGAGAATAATGAACTAATCCCCCACTTTTTGACCAATAAAAATCTATCAGAAAAAATCCACCTGTATGGGTCAATTCTATCCCATGCTACAGTCTCTCCATAAGTCCTAATGCAAAATAATTTTCACCAATGATTTTAGAAGTATTTTCCTACACAAAATGCAAATAAAAATGAAGTAATTCTATAGCTAACATGAAAAATGGAGAATAATGAATAATCCCCCACTTTTTGTGACCAATAAAATCTATCAGAAAAAATCCACCTGTATGGGTCAATTCTATCCCATGCTACAGTCTCTCCATAAGTCCTAATGCAAAATAATTTTTCACCAATGATTTTAGAAGTATTTTCCTACACAAAATGCAAATAAAAATGAAGTAATTCTATAGCTAACATGAAAAATGGAGAGAATAATGAACTAATCCCCCCCCACTTTGTGACCAATAAAATCTATCAGAAAAAATCCACCTGTATGGGTCAATTCTATCCCATGCTACAGTCTCTCCATAAGTCCTAATGCAAAATAATTTTCACCAATGATTTTAGAAGTATTTTCCTACACAAAATGCAAATAAAAATGAAAGTAATTCTATAGCTAACATGAAAATGGAGAGAATAATGAACTAATCCCCACTTTTTTGACCAATAAAATCTATCAGAAAAAAATCCACCTGTATGGGTCAATTCTATCCCATGCTACAGTCTCTCCATAAGTCCTAATGCAAAATAATTTTCACCAATGATTTTAGAAGTATTTTCCTACACAAAATGCAAATAAAAAAAATGAAGTAATTCTATAGCTAACATGAAAAAAATGGAGAGAATAATGAACTAATCCCCCACTTTGTGACCAATAAAATCTATCAGAAAAAAAAAAACCTGTGTATGGGTCAATTCTATCCCATGCTACAGTCTCTCCATAAGTCCTAATGCAAAATAATTTTCACCAATGATTTTAGAAGTATTTCCCTACACAAAATGCAAATAAAAATGAAGTAATTCTATAGCTAACATGAAAAATGGAGAAATAATGAACTAATCCCCCACTTTGTGACCAATAAAATCTATCAGAAAAAATCCACCTGTATGGGGGTCAATTCTATCCCATGCTACAGTCTCTCCATAAGTCCTAATGCAAAATAATTTTCACCAATGATTTTAGAAGTATTTTCCTACACAAAATGCAAATAAAAATGAAGTAATTCTATAGCTAACATGAAAAATGGAGAGAATAATGAACTAATCCCCCACTTTTGTGACCAATAAAATCTATCAGAAAAAATCACCTGTATGGGTCAATTCTATCCCATGCTACAGTCTCTCCATAAGTCCTAATGCAAAATAATTTTCACCAATGATTTTTTTAAGTATTTTCCTTCACAAAAATGCAAATAAAAATGAAGTAATTCTATAGCTAACATGAAAAATGGAGAGAATAATGAACTAATCCCCCACTTTGTGACCAATAAAATCTATCAGAAAAAATCCACCTGTATGGGTCAATTCTATCCCATGCTACAGTCTCTCCATAAGTCCTAATGCAAAATAATTTTCACCAATGATTTTAGAAGTATTTTCCTACACAAAATGCAAATAAAAATGAAGTAATTCTATAGCTAACATGAAAAAAATGGAGAGAATAATGAACTAATCCCCCACTTTGTGACCAATAAAATCTATCAGAAAAAAAATCACCTGTATGGGTCAATTCTATCCCATGCTACAGTCTCTCCATAAGTCCTAATGCAAAATAATTTTCACCAATGATTTTAGAAGTATTTTCCTACACAAAATGCAAATAAAAATGAAGTAATTCTATAGCTAACATGAAAAAAATGGAGAGAATAATGAACTAATCCCCCACTTTGTGACCAATAAAATCTATCAGAAAAAAAAATCCACCTGTATGGGTCAATTCCCATATCCCATGCTACAGTCTCTCCATAAGTCCTAATGCAAAAAAATTTTCACCAATGATTTTAGAAGTATTTTCCTACAAAGCAAATAAAAATGAAAAATGAAATTCTAATTCTATAGCTAACATGAAAAAAAATGGAGAGAATAATGAACTAATCCCCCAAGTAATTTATGACCAATAAAATCTATCAGAAAAAAAAAAATCCACCTGTATGGGTCAATTCTATCCCATGCTACAGTCTCTCCATAAGTCCTAATGCAAAATAATTTTCACCAATGATTTTAGAAGTATTTTCCTACACAAAAAAAATAAATAAAAATGAAGTAATTCTATAGCTAACATGAAAAAAAATGGAGAGAATAATGAACTAATCCCCCACTTTGTGACCAATAAAATCTATCAGAAAAAAAATCACCTGTATGGGTCAATTCTATCCCATGCTACAGTCTCTCCATAAGTCCTAATGCAAAAATAATTTTTCACCAATGATTTTAGAAGTATTTTCCTACAAAAAAATGCAAATAAAAATGAAGTAATTCTATAGCTAACATGAAAAAAATGGAGAGAATAATGAACTAATCCCCCACTTTGTGACCAATAAAATCTATCAGAAAAAAAACCTGTATATGGGTCAATTCTATCCCATGCTACAGTCTCTCCATAAGTCCTAATGCAAAATAATTTTCACCAATGATTTTAGAAGTATTTTCCTACACAAAATGCAAATAAAAATGAAAGTAATTCTATAGCTAACATGAAAAAATGGAGAGAATAATGAACTAATCCCCCACTTTTTGTGACCAATAAAATCTATCAGAAAAAAAATCCACCTGTATGGGTCAATTCTATCCCATGCTACAGTCTCTCCATAAGTCCTAATGCAAAATAATTTTCACCAATGATTTTAGAAGTATTTTCCTACACAAAAAATGCATAAAAATGAAGTAATTCTATAGCTAACATGAAAAATGGAGAGAATAATGAACTAATCCCCCACTTTGTGACCAATAAAAAAATCCATCAGAAAAAAAAAAAACAGTCTCTCCTGTATGGGTCAATTCTATCCCATGCTACAGTCTCTCCATAAGTCCTAATGCAATAAAATAATTTTCACCAATGATTTTAGAAGTATTTTCCTACACAAAATGCAAATAAAAATGAAGTAATTCTATAGCTAACATGAAAAATGGAGAGAATAATGAACTAATCCCCCACTTTGTGACCAATAAAAAAATCTATCAGAAAAAAAAAATCCACCTGTATGGGTCAATTCTATCCCATGCTACAGTCTCTCCATAAGTCCTAATGCAAAATAATTTTCACCAATGATTTTAGAAGTATTTTCCTACACAAAAAATGCAAATAAAAATGAAGTAATTCTATAGCTAACATGAAAAATGGAGAGAATAATGAACTAATCCCCCACTTTGTGACCAATAAAATCTATCAGAAAAAAAATCCACCTGTATGGGTCAATTCTATCCCATGCTACAGTCTCTCCATAAGTCCTAATGCAAAATAATTTTCACCAATGATTTTAGAAGTATTTTCCTACACAAAAATAAAAAATGAAAATTCTAAAACATGAAAAAATGGAGAGAATAATGAACTAATCCCCACTTTTGTGACCAATAAAATCATCAGAAAAAATCCACCTGTATGGGTCAATTCTATCCCATGAAGTCTCTCCAAAGTCCTAATGCAAAATAATTTTCACCAATGATTTTAGAAGTATTTTCCTACACAAAATGCAAAAAAAATGAAGTAATTCTATAGCTAACATGAAAATGGAGAGAATAATGAACTAATCCCCCACTTTGTGACCAAAAAAATCTATCAGAAAAAAAATCACCTGTATGGGTCAATTCTATCCCATGCTACAGTCTCTCCATAAGTCCTAATGCAAAATAATTTTCACCAATGATTTTTTAGAAGTATTTTCCTACACAAAATGCAAATAAAAATGAAGTAATTCTATAGCTAACATGAAAAATGGAGAGAATAATGAACTAATCCCCCACTTTGTGACCAATAAAATCTATCAGAAAAAATCCACCTGTATGGGTCAATTCTATCCCATGCTACAGTCTCTCCATAAGTCCTAATGCAAAATAATTTTCACCAATGATTTTAGAAGTATTTTCCTACAAAAAAAATGAAGTAATTCAAAACAAAAAAAAATGGAAAATAATGAACTAATCCCCCACTTTGTGACCAATTCCACCTGTATGGGTCTTCTATGCTAACATGAAAAAATGGAGAGAAATAAATGAACTAATCCTAATCCCACTTTGTGACCAATAAAATCTATCAGAAAAAATCCACCTGTATGGGTCAATTCTATCCCATGCTACAGTCTCTCCATAAGTCCTAATGCAAAATAATTTTCACCAATGATTTTAGAAGTATTTTCCTACACAAAATGCAAATAAAAATGAAGTAATTCTATAGCTAACATGAAAAATGATGAGAATAATGAACTAATCCCCCCCCTTTTTGACCAATAAAAATCTATCAGAAAAAATCCACCTGTATGGGTCAATTCTATCCCATGCTACAGTCTCTCCATAAGTCCTAATGCAAAATAATTTTCACCAATGATTTTAGAAGTATTTTCCTACACAAAATGCAAATAAAAATGAAGTAATTCTATAGCTAACATGAAAAATGGAGAGAATAATGAACTAATCCCCCACTTTGTGACCAATAAAATCTATCAGAAAAAATCCACCTGTATGGGTCAATTCTATCCCATGCTACAGTCTCTCCATAAGTCCTAATGCAAAATAATTTTCACCAATGATTTTAGAAGTATTTTCCTACACAAAATGCAAATAAAAATGAAGTAATTCTATAGCTAACATGAAAAAAAAAAGAGGAGAGAATAATGAACTAATCCCCCACTTTGTGACCAATAAAATCTATCAGAAAAAATCCACCTGTATGGGTCAATTCTATCCCATGCTACAGTCTCTCCATAAGTCCTAATGCAAAATAATTTTCACCAATGATTTTAGAAGTATTTTCCTACACAAAATGCAAATAAAAATGAAGTAATTCTATAGCTAACATGAAAAATGGAGAGAATAATGAACTAATCCCCCACTTTGTGACCAATAAAATCTATCAGAAAAAAAATCACCTGTATGGGTCAATTCTATCCCATGCTACAGTCTCTCCATAAGTCCTAATGCAAAATAATTTTCACCAATGATTTTAGAAGTATTTTTTCCTACACAAAATGCAAATAAAAATGAAGTAATTCTATAGCTAACATGAAAATGGAGAGAATAATGAACTAATCCCCCACTTTGTGACCAATAAAATCTATCAGAAAAAAATCCACCTGTATGGGTCAATTCTATCCCATGCTACAGTCTCTCCATAAGTCCTAATGCAAAATAATTTTCACCAATGATTTTAGAAGTATTTTCCTACACAAAAAATGCAAATAAAAATGAAGTAATTCTATAGCTAACATGAAAAATGGAGAGAATAATGAACTAATCCCCCACTTTGTGACCAATAAAATCTATCAGAAAAAAAAAATCCACCTGTATGGGTCAATTCTATCCCATGCTACAGTCTCTCCATAAGTCCTAATGCAAAATAATTTTCACCAATGATTTTAGAAGTATTTTCCTACACAAAATGCAAATAAAAATGAAGTAATTCTATAGCTAACATGAAAACTGGAGAGAATAATGAACTAATCACCACCTTTGTGACCAATAAAATCTATCAGAAAAAATCCACCTGTATGGGTCAATTCTATCCCATGCTACAGTCTCTCCATAAGTCCTAATGCAAAATAATTTTCACCAATGATTTAGAAGTATTTTCCTACACAAAATGCAAATAAAAAAATGAAGTAATTCTATAGCTAACATGAAAATGGAGAGAATAATGAACTAATCCCACTTTTTGACCAATAAAATCTATCAGAAAAAATCCACCTGTATGGGTCAATTCTATCCCATGCTACAGTCTCTCCATAAGTCCTAATGCAAAATAATTTTCACCAATGATTTAAGAAGTATTTTCCTACACAAAATGCAAATAAAAATGAAGTAATTCTATAGCTAACATGAAAAAATGGAGAAATAATGAACTAATCCCCCACTTTGTGACCACCAAATCTATCTATCAGAAAAAATCCACCTGTATGGGTCAATTCTATCCCATGCTACAGTCTCTCCATAAGTCCTAATGCAAAATAATTTTCACCAATGATTTTAGAAGTATTTTCCTACACAAAAAATGCAAATAAAAAATGAAGTAATTCTATAGCTAACATGAAAAATGAGAGAATAATGAACTAATCCCCACTTTGTGACCAATAAAAAATCTATCAGAAAAAATCCACCTGTATGGGTCAATTCTATCCCATGCTACAGTCTCTCCATAAGTCCTAATGCAAAATAATTTTCACCAATGATTTTAGAAGTATTTTCCTACACAAAAAATGCAAATAAAAATGAAGTAATTCTATAGCTAACATGAAAAAAAATGGAGAGAATAATGAACTAATCCCCCACTTTGTGACCAATAAAATCTATCAGAAAAAAAATCCACCTGTATGGGTCAATTCTATCCCATGCTACAGTCTCTCCATAAGTCCTAATGCAAAATAATTTTCACCAATGATTTTAGAAGTATTTTCCTACACAAAATGCAAATAAAAATGAAGTAATTCTATAGCTAACATGAAAAATGGAGAGAATAATGAACCCCCTTTGTGACCAATAAAATCTATCAGAAAAAATCCACCTGTATGGGTCAATTCTATCCCATGCTACAGTCTCTCCATAAGTCCTAATGCAAAATAATTTTCACCAATGATTTTAGAAGTATTTTCCTACAAAAATGCAAATAAAAATGAAGTAATTCTATAGCTAACATGAAAAATGGAGAGAATAATGAACTAATCCCCCACTTTGTGACCAATAAAATCTATCAGAAAAAATCCACCTGTATGGGTCAATTCTATCCCATGCTACAGTCTCTCCATAAGTCCTAATGCAAAATAATTTTCACCAATGATTTTAGAAGTATTTTCCTACACAAAATGCAAATAAAAAAAATGAAGTAATTCTATAGCTAACATGAAAAATGGAGAGAATAATGAACTAATCCCCCACTTTGTGACCAATAAAATCTATCAGAAAAAATCCACCTGTATGGGTCAATTCTATCCCATGCTACAGTCTCTCCATAAGTCCTAATGCAAAATAATTTTTTCACCAATGATTTTTAGAAGTATTTTCCTACACAAAATGCAAATAAAAATGAAGTAATTCTATAGCTAATGAAAAAAATGGAGAGAATAATTAATCCCCCTTTGTGACCAAAAAAATCTATCAGAAAAAAATCCAAAATTCTATCCCATGCTACAGTCTCTCCATAAGTCCTAATGCAAAATAATTTTCACCAATGATTTTAGAAGTATTTTCCTACACAAAATGCAAATAAAAAATGAAGTAATTCTATAGCTAACATGAAAAATGGAGAGAATAATGAACTAATCCCCCACTTTGTGACCAATAAAATCTATCAGAAAAAAATCCACCTGTATGGGTCAATTCTATCCCATGCTACAGTCTCTCCATAAGTCCTAATGCAAAATAATTTTCACCAATGATTTTAGAAGTATTTTCCTACACAAAAAATGCAAATAAAAATGAAGTAATTCTATAGCTAACATGAAAAAAATGGAGAGAATAATGAACTAATCCCCCACTTTGTGACCAATAAAATCTATCAGAAAAAAATCCACCTGTATGGGTCAATTCTATCCCATGCTACAGTCTCTCCATAAGTCCTAATGCAAAATAATTTTCACCAATGATTTTAGAAGTATTTTCCTACACAAAATGCAAATAAAAAAAAATGAAGTAATTCTATAGCTAACATGAAAAAATGGAGAGAATAATGAACTAATCCCCCACTTTGTGACCAATAAAATCTATCAGAAAAAAATCCACCTGTATGGGTCAATTCTATCCCATGCTACAGTCTCTCCATAAGTCCTAATGCAAAATAATTTTCACCAATGATTTTAGAAGTATTTTCCTACACAAAATGCAAATAAAAATGAAGTAATTCTATAGCTAACATAAAAAATGGGGAGGACAATGAACTAATCCCCCACTTTGTGACCAATAAAATCTATCAGAAAAAATCCACCTGTATGGGTCAATTCTATCCCATGCTACAGTCTCTCCATAAGTCCTAATGGAAAATAATTTTCACCAATGATTTTAGAAGTATTTTCCTACACAAAAAAATAAAAAATGCAAATAAAAATGAAGTAATTCTATAGCTAACATGAAAAAATGGAGAGAATAATGAACTAATCCCCCACTTTGTGACCAATAAAATCTATCAGAAAAAAAATCCACCTGTATGGGTCAATTCTATCCCATGCTACAGTCAGTCTCCCATAAGTCCTAATGCAAAATAATTTTCACCAATGATTTTAGAAGTATTTTCCTACACAAAATGCAAATAAAAAAATGAAGTAATTCTATAGCTAACATGAAAAATGGAGAGAATAATGAACTAATCCCCCACTTTGTGACCAATAAAATCTATCAGAAAAAAAAAATCCACCTGTATGGGTCAATTCCCATATCCCATGCTACAGTCTCTCCCTTTTCCTAAGTCCAAATAAAAATTTTTCACCAATGATTTTAGAAGTATTTTCCCCACACAAAAATCTATCAAATAAAAATGAAGTAATTCTATAGCTAACATGAAAAAAATAATGGAGAGAATAATGAACTAATCCCCCAATTTGTGACCAATAAAATCTATCAGAAAAAAATCAGAAAAAATCCACCTGTATGGGTCAATTCTATCCCATGCTACAGTCTCTCCATAAGTCCTAATGCAAAATAATTTTCACCAATGATTTTAGAAGTATTTTCCTACACAAAATGCAAATAAAAATGAAGTAATTCTATAGCTAACATGAAAAATGGAGAGAATAATGAACTAATCCCCCACTTTGTGACCAATAAAATCTATCAGAAAAAAAATCCACCTGTATGGGTCAATTCTATCCCATGCCCATGCAGTCCTCTCCATAAGTCCTAATGCAAAATAATTTTCACCAATGATTTTAGAAGTATTTTCCTACACAAAATGCAAATAAAAATGAAGTAATTCTATAGCTAACATGAAAAATGGAGAGAATAATGAACTAATCCCCCACTTTGTGACCAATAAAATCTATCAGAAAAATCCACCTGTATGGGTCAATTCTATCCCATGCTACAGTCTCTCCATAAGTCCTAATGCAAAATAATTTTCACCAATGATTTTAGAAGTATTTTCCTACACAAAATGCAAATAAAAATGAAGTAATTCTATAGCTAACATGAAAAAAATGGAGAGAATAATGAACTAATCCCCCACTTTGTGACCAATAAAATCTATCAGAAAAAAAAATCCACCTGTATGGGTCAATTCTATCCCATGCTACAGTCTCTCCATAAGTCCTAATGCAAAATAATTTTCACCAATGATTTTAGAAGTATTTTCCTACACAAAATGCAAATAAAAATGAAGTAATTCTATAGCTAACATGAAAAATGGAGAGAATAATGAACTAATCCCCCCACTTTGTGACCAATAAAATCTATCAGAAAAAAAAAAATCCACCTGTATGGGTCAATTCTATCCCATGCTACAGTCTCTCCATAAGTCCTAATGCAAAAAATAATTTTCACCAATGATTTTAGAAGTATTTTCCTACACAAAATGCAAATAAAAATGAAGTAATTCTATAGCTAACATGAAAAATGGAGAGAATAATGAACTAATCCCCCACTTTGTGACCAATAAAATCTATCAGAAAAAAAAAAAACCCTGTATGGGTCAATTCTATCCCATGCTACAGTCTCTCCATAAGTCCTAATGCAAAATAATTTTCACCAATTTTTAGAAGTATTTTCCTACACAAAATGCAAATTTTCTATAGCTAACATGAAAAATGGAGAGAATAATTAATCCCCCACTTTGTGACCAAAAAATCTATCAGAAAAAAATCCAAAATTCTATCCCATGCTACAGTCTCTCCATAAGTCCTAATGCAAAATAATTTTCACCAATGATTTTAGAAGTATTTTCCTACATGCAAAAAAAAATGAAGTAATTCTATAGCTAACATAAAAAATGGAGAAATAATGAACTAATCCCCCACTTTGTGACCAATAAAATCTATCAGAAAAAAAAATCCACCTGTATGGGTCAATTCTATCCCATGCTACAGTCTCTCCATAAGTCCTAATGCAAAATAATTTTCACCAATGATTTTAGAAGTATTTTCCTACAAAATGCAAAAAAATGCAAATAAAAATGAAGTAATTCTATAGCTAACATGAAAAATGGAGAATAATGAATGAAAATAATCCCCACTTTGTGACCAATAAAATCTATCAGAAAAAAAAATCCACCTGTATGGGTCAATTCTATCCCATGCTACAGTCTCTCCATAAGTCCTAATGCAAAATAATTTTCACCAATGATTTTAGAAGTATTTTCCTACACAAAATGCAAATAAAAAAAATGAGTAATTCTATAGCTAACATGAAAAAAATGGAGAGAATAATGAACTAATCCCCCACTTTGTGACCAATAAAATCTATCAGAAAAAATCCACCTGTATGGGTCAATTCTATCCCATGCTACAGTCTCTCCATAAGTCCTAATGCAAAAATAATTTTCACCAATGATTTTAGAAGTATTTTCCTACACAAAAATGCAAATAAAAATGAAGTAATTCTATAGCTAACATGAAAAATGGAGAGAATAATGAACTAATCCCCCACTTTGTGACCAATAAAATCTATCAGAAAAAAATCCACCTGTATGGGTCAATTCTATCCCATGCTACAGTCTCTCCATAAGTCCTAATGCAAAATAATTTTCACCAATGATTTTAGAAGTATTTTCCTACACAAAATGCAAATAAAAATGAAGTAATTCTATAGCTAACATGAAAAATGGAGAGAATAATGAACTAATCCCCCACTTTGTGACCAATAAAATCTATCAGAAAAAAAAATCCACCTGTATGGGTCAATTCTATCCCATGCTACAGTCTCTCCATAAGTCCTAATGCAAAATAATTTTCACCAATGATTTTAGAAGTATTTTCCTACAAAAAATGCAAATAAAAATGAAAAATAATTCTATAGCTAACATGAAAATGAAAAATGGAGAGAATAATGAACTAATCCCCCACTTTGTGACCAATAAAATCTATCAGAAAAAATCACCTGTATGGGTCAATTCTATCCCATGCTACAGTCTCTCCATAAGTCCTAATGCAAAATAATTTTCACCAATGATTTTAGAAGTATTTTCCTACACAAAAAATGCAAATAAAAATGAAGTAATTCTATAGCTAACATGAAAAATGGAGAGAATAATGAACTAATCCCCCTTTTTGTGACCAATAAAATCTATCAGAAAAAAAATCCACCTGTATGGGTCAATTCTATCCCATGCTACAGTCTCTCCATAAGTCCTAATGCAAAATAATTTTCACCAATGATTTTAGAAGTATTTTCCTACACAAAAAATGCAAATAAAAATGAAGTAATTCTATAGCTAACATGAAAAATGGAGAGAATAATGAACTAATCCCCCACTTTGTGACCAATAAAATCTATCAGAAAAAATCCACCTGTATGGGTCAATTCTATCCCATGCTACAGTCTCTCCATAAGTCCTAATGCAAAATAATTTTCACCAATGATTTTAGAAGTATTTTCCTACACAAAATGCAAATAAAAATGAAGTAATTCTATAGCTAACATGAAAAATGGAGAGAATAATGAACTAATCCCCCACTTTGTGACCAAAAAAATCTATCAGAAAAAAATCCACCTGTATGGGTCAATTCTATCCCATGCTACAGTCTCTCCATAAGTCCTAATGCAAAATAATTTTCACCAATGATTTTAGAAGTATTTTCCTACACAAAATGCAAATAAAAATGAAGTAATTCTATAGCTAACATGAAAAAATGGAGAAATAATGAACTAATCCCCCCACTTTGTGACCAATAAAATCTATCAGAAAAAATCCACCTGTATGGGTCAATTCTATCCCATGCTACAGTCTCTCCATAAGTCCTAATGCAAAATAATTTTCACCAATGATTTTAGAAGTATTTTCTACACAAAATGCAAATAAAAATGAAGTAATTCTATAGCTAACATGAAAAATGGAGAGAATAATGAACTAATCCCCCTTTTGTGACCAATAAAATCTATCAGAAAAAATCCACCTGTATGGGTCAATTCTATCCCATGCTACAGTCTCTCCATAAGTCCTAATGCAAAATAATTTTCACCAATGATTTTAGAAGTATTTTCCTACACAAAATGCAAATAAAAATGAAGTAATTCTATAGCTAACATGAAAAATGGAGAGAATAATGAACTAATCCCCCACTTTGTGACCAATAAAATCTATCAGAAAAAAAATCCACCTGTATGGGTCAATTCTATCCCATGCTACAGTCTCTCCATAAGTCCTAATGCAAAATAATTTTCACCAATGATTTTAGAAGTATTTTCCTACACAAAATGCAAATAAAAAAAATGAAGTAATTCTATAGCTAACATGAAAAATGGAGAGAATAATGAACTAATCCCCCACTTTGTGACCAATAAAATCTATCAGAAAAAAATCCACCTGTATGGGTCAATTCTATCCCATGCTACAGTCTCTCCATAAGTCCTAATGCAAAATAATTTTCACCAATGATTTTAGAAGTATTTTCCTACACAAAAATGCAAATAAAAAATGAAGTAATTCTATAGCTAACATGAAAAAAATGGAGAGAATAATGAACTAATCCCCCACTTTGTGACCAATAAAATCTATCAGAAAAAATCCACCTGTATGGGTCAATTCTATCCCATGCTACAGTCTCTCCATAAGTCCTAATGCAAAATAATTTTCACCAATGATTTTAGAAGTATTTTCCTACACAAAATGCAAATAAAAATGAAGTAATTCTATAGCTAACATGAAAAATGGAGAGAATAATGAACTAATCCCCCACTTTGTGACCAATAAAATCTATCAGAAAAAAATCCACCTGTATGGGTCAATTCTATCCCATGCTACAGTCTCTCCATAAGTCCTAATGCAAAATAATTTTCACCAATGATTTTAGAAGTATTTTCCTACACAAAATGCAAATAAAAATGAAGTAATTCTATAGCTAACATGAAAAATGGGAGAGAATAATGAACTAACCTAATGCAAAGATGATCGAAATTAATAAATATTTTTTTTTTATTAAAAGTCATGGCAGAAATTTTTTTTTATATTTATTAAATTCTATAACTAATTTTATGAAAACTCTAGAAATTGAGACATCAACTTTAGTGATTACAATAGTTAAAAGCACAAGGCTTTGAAGAATGCAAATCATGTTTTTTGTTTTTTTTTTGGCTCCACGGTAGCATAAAAATCAGCTCTAATTGTAACATAAAAACTCCTCAATAAAACAAATATATTATTTAGTTTCAAATGCTTTTTTTTGTTTTAGTTGTTTTTTATGAATATGGACAATATTTTCTGAAAGCAAAATTTTTTCAATGAAAATTGAATTTTAATACAATTATTTGTTATTTCTTTAATATAAAAAGATTTTTAAAATTAAGTTTTTAAAAATATTTTAACATAACATTAATGTTAAAAGCAACATCAACCTTTCAAATGTCCGTGAGATTGTCATTGTTCAGCGCTTTGAAAATTGTATCATTGGACCAATCAGATTAGCCATGGTAATAATTAAATGTAATTTTGTGCTTATAGTCGGACAGTAATTATAAAGTACGGAAGACCAACCAGAATACAATTTAATTACACTATTTGAGTTCAGCATTGTTCTCCGCTGTTAAGGCCTTTACTTTTGCGTAGAACACATATGGAAGTTAATTTTGATTTTCAATTTCAACTGAGAAGGGTACCTAAAAGCAACAGTATCATCTTTAAGAAATTTAACTACTGCTAAACTTTAATTTATATGATCTTTTTTTTTTATATTAATCTCAGTTATGACATTTTTTTCCATAAATGAAATAAAAATTAATAATAAAATGAATGGAAAACAAATAACAGTAAAATGTAATAAATGTATATAAATTATAGTATTTTAGTGTACACTTCTGATAAAATTTCATAAAAAAGGTATTAATTAGTACCTTTTTTGAAATTTAATCTCCACTAACAACAGTCTTATTTTTTTAATTTTATATTTTCCAAAAGCATCGTAAAACGTAAAATGAAACTAAGTACAAAAAAAAAAAAAAAAAAAAAATTAGAGCGCTGAAAGTTTTCATAAAAGTAACAAGGTAAATAATTTGTTACTTAAATCTAAATAATTTCACTTCCTTCCCTCCGTAGAAGCAATTATCCTCCTGTAAGTTATCTAAACGTCATGAATCTGTCTTTCGTCACCTGTCAAATGATGGGATCTTTTGTTTTATTTTTCAAATTACATTTTTTTTCGGCGCAGAAACTAAGTTAAGCTTTAATGAAAATATTTAAATAAACATTATAATATCTGATTCTATTAAAATGAAGTTTGAAAAAAATGATAATTGATTTTTAAAGAATATCAAAGTCAGATTTTCATCTTTTTTATAAAATGGAAAAAATGATTGAAAATGATGGATTATCTGTCCATTTTTGACAAAGAAAAAACAATATTTTTTAACGAAAATTTCAGACAATTTCATCTCCAAGCATTGAATTCCATTTGGATACGAAATTCCAATCAAATCCTCTTTGTTGCTCAACTGCTTTCTAGCCTGTACTTATAATGCTCCCTAAGTTTTGTATGGGGTTGGGTCAGATTTCATTGGAGAAGAAAAAAATTTAGTAAAAAATAAATCAGGTGAGTCACTTTTTATTGAACAGACTGTAAATGTTAAAATGAAGTTACAGTGTTATTTTCATTTTATGTAATTTAGACAATTTATTCATCACACCCAGTAGTTTTGTTAAAAGTTTTATTTTGGAATACAGTTTAATTTAAGAAATTGTAGGGGTTCTTATTTGTCAATAGCTAGGATCCTAACAGGGCAGTTAAGAATTTGGGTTTTACACTCCTCAAAAACCTTCTAGTCAGAGGCATTGCTGCCTAAAGTAGTTTATCATTATTATATTCCCCAAAGCCAAAATAATGGACACCTGAACAACCCGACGATGCACAAAAAACATGACTCATA
>CAHIKZ030004105.1:0-43581 GCA_903632075.3 Acanthosepion pharaonis | reverse complement strand
ATATTTGAAATTATATATGATATCTTCCGGGCGCCGTTAACCGAGAAGTATGAAATATGAAAACGCCATTAATTTCCCAAATGTTGACATAATGTATGTGATGGAATATTGGAATTTGAAACTAATTATTTTAGAAATGATTCCATTTGCAACATTGTTATTACAACTTTGCTCTGAAGGCGGGCCTTTTTATGGTAACGATAAATCCTACCCAATCAGATCTATTGCTTCCCTAGAATACTGAACATCCTGTCATAGAGGAGTGTAATATTTTCTAACCCAAACACGAACTTATCATTTTTTGGGCCGAGAATTCATCCTATGAAACTATGTAATCACCATAAAATTTATTTCAAGATCGACAAACTTGTGATAATAGCCTATGTTTTCCATTAAATAATATTTGAATATTTTGGCGAACACACACATAAACAGTGCTTTTTGAGTGTGTGCGCTTGTGGCGATAGATAAGTTTGTCTTTCAGTAATATATGTAAGCACACATACACACAAGATGTATTTTAAGACATTGTTAGAAACACGGTTATTATTATCGACTTAATTAAATATGCAAGTATAGCGCGAAGTTTTCTGGTTGTGTAAGACTTTAAATATTGCAATAATACCAAAATGTTTCCTAAGCAGACAGGCATAAAAACACACTGATAGATAACATACGCCTTATTTCCTTTCCTACATGACACATCAAGCAATGAGGAAAACGAAAATTGCCAACCCTGAAAAAAAGGATATCGATTTGATCTATTGGTATAACGATAGATTAATTCATTCGCTTCACACACATGCTTTTTTGCTTCAACCGTTACAAGAGGCATTGAAATATGCAGCGATCGATGATATGCGTCATGTGTGTACCTGTGCGAGTAAATCCTTTAATTTGGATGTTGACTACCATTGATAGATCACTTATTTTGAAGCCAGTGCAAGTCTTGATTTTTACAGATGATGCTTTACTGTAATCCATATATATTTGCTTTTTGTTCAATCTTGCGGCAATTGAAACACATTGATTGTTGTTTTATTTTCGAGAAGGTATTTATATGTAATCATATTATGCCGGTGATTTAGGCGTAATGAATGATATCGAGGCTCAGGTACACTTTAGATTTCTCTGATACTTTAACATCGCATAAAAATAATTTCTGATATTTTTGTAGAGAAAAGGGATCTATTCTACGTGTCATCAAAATGTGAATGCTTCTAGGCATGCGAAACACACACGTTAATATATATATATATATATATATATATATATATATATATATATATATATATATATATATATATATATAATACAGATAAATTGTATACAAATGGATGTAAACCATGCGGCTTAGCGCTTACTACAAAAAAGAAAAGTTATATTTTCTTGATATGACATATTATTTTTCAGAAGGTACCTGTTCCCGGCTTCTCACAAAACCTATGTGTTTAAAACGCGAAGTAAACAGAGCCGTCAATTTTATGGGAAGTTATAGTGGAGTGGTTTCCTTTTGCATTTTCCAAGGTTAGGTATTGTAATATCTGAAATCTTGAATGATCCGAACATGTTATTTTCAACTCCAGTCTTAATAAATTCGTATAGTCGAGGAAATACTTCACTTTGCTGAGCCAAAACTGCAGTGACATTCTGTGAAAAAAAAAATGGCAACATTCTTTCGGCTATGTGAGATACAGTAACCGTTGTTAATAAGGTCTTATGTGTTATTCAATCAATGCAACGCCAAGCAATATATGTTCTACAATTTAATTACTTATTAGAAAACCTGTGTTTTTATTTGCATGTTTTATGATGCATGACACCTCTTGCTTGGGTGGCTATTTCTTTTGAAAGTGAAGATCGAACTCGTTACCTCACATGAGAAATACTCCAAACATTTGCTAGTTCTGTGATAGCGTGTCTTATTTTCTTTGCGTTAACAATTATTCCACCACTACATAATGTTAAGTACTGTTTGCGCCATTCTCTGTCACAACTGCATATCAGATATGATCTCCAAAGATCTGTGTGGAGAAGAGTTGAACCTGTTTAAGTACGCCATATTTAGTAGTGTTTATGGTTTATTGCAGTAGGTTGTAGGAACCACCTAACTTCTGCATTGATAATGTTGTTTTTTTAATAAATTTAACACATTACAATACTCCTGAGCCACTCAAGGTTATAATACAAAATTTAATTTTGACTGAGGAGTGATTTATAAGTCGAATAGAAGTTGGTAGAAAAAGGAGATAGTAAAATTATTAATAATGACTGACCCTTAATTTGAAAAGAACAAAATTAATTTAGTCAGGGAAGTACACAGCCGAGAAGCTGTCCTGCAAATTTGCAATGCTTGTGAGTAAACTGTCTGAGGGAAACTTCCTTCTGATTTTTAGAACATAGCGGAAAATTTCTTAGGTGGGTATAGGAGGTTTACATTTTCTGTGGAAATTTTCCGGACCCCACCGACATTTAAAAACTACTGACTTTCTTAATTTCGTTATTTCCTACCGCTTTATATGATTTTTAGTCATCACTTATCGATTTGTAAGATATCTCCTTGTATTAGGCACCTGTAAGAGGAATTTTACTCTGTAGATGTAGAATGATCTGTCCTAGCAATAAATTTTGAAAATGTCGTACAAGACACATTAGGATCTGTAACTATTTTACAAAAGACTTATTTTTTAAAATCATTCGAAATCAGCGGAGTCGACTTAGTATAGTATTACAGTATATTTTCTTTACTATGTTCCTTGTAATTAATCTAAGACTAGTTCAATGTATCTGTTGTGGATTCCGAGATGAAATCCGGTCTCAAATGAATGACAAATGCATGAATGAAATATAGCAAATAAATGTATGGACGCAATAATACAATTGGTAATACGATTAGTAGATCCAGAAATGCGGTTAGTAACAATAATAGTATATATACAGTCTGAGAAATTCAGTATCGAAGTCGGACTTCCTTCTGAGTCTACGTGCTCGCAACTGTGACTCCTACAAAGCGGTTACTCTCCCACTGTTCACTGTATCACTCTATCAGTGTATCTCTCGTCTAACACCCGGGCATTCACCGGCAGCAGTACAAGTACACACTGGTCGAGTCCACTTGTATGAAAAAGGGAGAGAGCTCATAACAGTGTCCCTATTTGAGATTTCTGATATATCGTAATCCTTCAGTTAATGATTGAATAAGCTGATGGTGAGTTCTATGACAATAAACTATCCGTAGATATTCCTCTATCGCATCGTTAAATATTTGAGATTAACAACTTAAACACATCTACCTTTCCTTATTTTCTTTCATTTTCTCGTTGAAGCAAATAGTGTTGTTGATATGTATTTTATCTATTCACGTGATCATAATTGAATAGTCAATTATTCATGAGTTATTAGCAGACGTTAAACACTTCTATGTTCCTTTTTTTCACTGAAACCAAGTAACGTCTATGTTAAATCTTTTGTGTTTTCACGCCATCAAAACTGAATAGTCTGTTGTTCATAAAGTATTGGTAGGACGTAACGGCCGTGCGAACTAACGACGAGTGCAACAAGCACAATTATGATGAATTGTCTAAGATAAAATATATACTTATGAGTCAAAGAGCTGAGAGGCTGTAACAATTATGTATATAGACTCGTTTATATTACACTGTATTTAATCTGAAATTATCGATTTTAGCCTTTTAGGAAAATATTTCTGACGCGGTGTTAAATATTTGTTATTTCTGTGATAATGAGAATGGTTATCAATCTAAAGCGTTTGTATTAACACATTGTAAATTTTGGATGAGTTTGGATTCCAATTTTTATTTCATTCGAATTAACACTTGCTCTATCAATTAAATGTGTTATTATCACCTCATTATATTTTGTCATGTGGCATTTGCGGGGGTAGTAATAAGTACATTTTGTAATACACAATGTGTCTTTTGATAAAGGTTTTATAAAATATCATATCAGGCACATTTAATGAAGCATGCATTCATCATTTGAGAATTTATCATTTGAGAATTTTTTTTATAAATAAGAAAGGTGTTTTCAGAATGTTGCATATTTTCACTAGCATCCGTGTTAATTAATTATTTGTAATTAACAAAGAGCAACTGGAGAAGACGGCTGAATATTTCACGATTTGAGGAAATCTATAATTGCCTCTGACCTTAAGATACATATTTCATACAGAAGAAATCAGATTTCGGAAGGTGATCGAACCAGAAAATATTTCACATCTCATAGAATTAATCGAAGTTGCGTTTAGGTATTCTAGAGTTACGCCATCTCATTGATATTTTCGTAACAACCAAATAACTGCTTGTATATTTGCTAAATCTCGAATCAGATTATTACATTCGATGACATGATTGATAACATCATTATATATAATCCAATCATTTTCAAGAATATTAGAATTAAAGAAATATTCTGAAAAATATTAATGTTCTGAATTTGAAATTATCGCAGAATTTTGGATTATTCTGATACTGGATACTTTTGTATTTTAGCAGTATTCCAATTTCTCTGATGATATAACAAACCTCTTCTTTACATATGTACATACATATATGTAGATAGATAAATGCATATTATATGTTTATTTACTCAATTTCTAAATAGTTCACATTTATTTTTGTTAATGATTTTTTGTCATAGCAGAAGAATATATGGCGCACTTGTCAAAGATTACGGTTAATTTTATGCTTAACATAAACCGTTTAACATACTCCATTTGATTAAATGTAATTTGCACAGCTCAGTATTTAACATTCAAAATTATTATTATTGATTGATTGATATATCATCATACCAAGAAATGGAACTGGACTACAGATATATGAATCCTAATATACTCATAATTATATCCATTATTATAGACCTATCTGAGTGGCTGTCATTATGGTAATAGTAATATTAGCTATTTCCTTATATGGAATTATTCGTATACATTGGCAATGATTACTGCTGTCTGGTGGAATTTATAAGACTTTTCCCTTCAATTCTGTTTTCATGAAAATGGTTTTCTCAAGTATAGTAGATGTTATCATTTCTTTAACTATTTGTGGTGGTTTCATGTCTAAGTTTTTATTTGAAGCAGTGTATAACGTCAATATAATTATCATGTTATTTTCTCTACTAGTTATATGCAATATCCATTTTAGCTGTTGCTAATTCTCAACTGAATTTATTTTGTTATTTTGTCCAGTATGTTTTTGTGATTCTGAAGCGTCAATTCATAATTTTCGAAGACGTCTGCCATTCACCAAGACCCACAGGTTATACTCGTTCAAATTCAGATTAATCACTGATATGTGATTGCGATTGTATAGAGCTTATATTTATATATTTAATATCGAAATGTCAGCGATATTTATAATTATTTAAAAAACACAAAAAAACAATACAATGTCGAGGGATACTAAATGATATGTTTGCAAGATATGGGGAGCAAGATTTACAAATTATGAGGCTATGTGTATCGGTTGAACCTTGATTTGAAGATGTTAAGATTGTACTGATCGAGGAAGAATCATTTTATGGGGTTCGTTCTACATTGCCGTACATCCAAGAAATGAGCTGACTGAGTGGTACTTCCTGCATTTGAATGTGTAGGGAATGAGGAATAATTGACCAGGTGTACATGGCATGACTGGCCCTAGCTGTCAATGTATGCTCTGGGGAAATATATTTATGTAATTCATCCGAATATCTGCCACAAAAAAAGCGATATATTAGCAAGTTAGAAATAATGCTTCTGTGCAATATGGCTTGTAGAGTAGAAAAGTATTCCTCAACTACAAAACCCTGCAAAACTCTTTTTTATTGGTATGTTTTCAGCAGCTGGTCAAGTACGTCACAAAATTCTAATGGGATTGATCCCAATGCGCCTATGACCACTGGAATCACCTTGACATTTCATTTATGATTCCAAAAATGTTGACATCTCAACTTTCAAATCAGAGTATTTTGTAATTTTCTCAATCCACTTGTTTGCAGTATTTGTGTCATTTTGTATGGCAACATCAATAATATGACAGTTTTTCATATCTATTTCTAATGTAACAATATTTAACATGGCGTACGGACGAAAAGGGTTAAAACAAAACGATTTTAAATTTTTGTCAAAAAGAGAATTATTTTCCTAGGATATGGGAATAGATGTATGAATTTTGTTGAAAAAGTTAAGCAATGCAGTTCGGCGAACAGGTGCAGGATCAGAGGCCAGCAATTGAAAGATACCCGGCTTGCCAAAATTTCCCTGAGAAAAAATTACAATTGTAAACAGATTAAAAAAAAAAAAGAATGACGTCAGAAAGGCTGACATCTTATAATGGATCCTCCAGAAGGATGAGAGAATCTTCCAAAATTGGAAATGTGAAAAAGATAACGAAAAAAATAAAGACTGACTGAATTTTGGGAGATTTGCATAAAACACGCCTATTCACCCGCACCACGCCAGTTGAAAGGGACATCCGTAAATACAAGTGCCCACGTGGGCTAAAGTTAGTTCCCAATTATTAGAACGGCTTGGGAAAAGAAAAAAAAGAACAAAGAAGAAAGAACTGTAAATATATTTTTTTTTATTCTGATATAATCATCATATCGTGACTTATTCGGGCGTCGTCCATTTTATTTTTCAATTTTTTATGCACGTGTTCAACTCCTTGGTTTAGCGTGGTTAAGATACTCCAGTGGAAATTTGCCTTGACCCTCTTATGATCAAAATCACAACGTGAGTAAGAGAGGTCACAGTTGAAAGGGTCAACTTAAAGACCAGCTGCGGTGTCAAACGCCATCAATGACCGACAAGTGGGCTGTCTGCTTGTTCTCTGATACCGGAATCGACCCTGACCAAGCGGGGAGACCGGGATGGACCCTGAGTACCGCCATACCTGGTGTCCGAAGCAGACCGGACCCTGAACACCGTCTTATAATTGGTCCCCGGGGGAGGCTGAAGCTCCGGAATATGTCATAATTAGTGCTGTGACCAGGCCATGGCCCTGAACACCGTCATACTAACACAAAAATATCTGAACATCGATGGTGCATCACTATCTGAATATCAAAAATCTTTTTTTATTGTTACTGATCGGATTGAGGAATCGGAGAGCTGAGTTCGAATTCCAGTCGAATCCATTACATTCACTTATGCGCTAGTGCCCCTGAGAAAGGCATGAATCCTTTTTTCTCTCCCACAGCTATGGGTAAAAAGCAAGACAGGCCGAGTTCTATAACATTGGATGGCAACTGCTCTACCGTAGAAAGAATTGGCAATTATTGCGGAAAAAAAATGCCTCATCACGCATGGCATATAAATGACTGATTATTATTATTATTATTATTATTAATAATAATAATAATAATAATAATAATAATAATAATAGTAATATTAGTAGTAGTAGTAGTAATAGTAGTTATTTACCTTTGTCATTGTTGTTTTATGTACTTCTTTAAGAATATTTTTTCCTGTATTTATATAAAATTGATATTATTTTTTATTACTCACTTTACACACTTAGACTTGTTCTTGTAAAAAAACAAGTGGAAAAATTTGTTTCACTATTATTGAATCAAATTCAAAAAGAATATTATTTTCCTTTATTCATTAATTTATTTCTTTTAGTTTTGAGTTCATTTTGTAGCTGATTAGTGTAATTAATTTTAGCAGAACATTGAAATCTGCTGTTTTTGTTAAAAAAATATAATGTTCCAATAATTACTGGCTCTGTGGTTGTTTTGATAACACATTTTCCAGCTTACATTTCTATATCCTATTTGTCACGAGTTTGTTAATTTTATTGATGAGATGTAAAAATGATGAAAGCCTTGTATATGAGAGACTATATAAGTTTCTAATATTTTCTTATTATGCCTGGCATATTTTGGTTTTTCATTATGTTTACCCTATTGACTTGCGGGAGTTTAATTCCAGTACATTGTAATATTTCCCTTTATTTATTTGCCATAGCGAAATGTATGCTATCGTTTTTGTAAACAGTCATTTAAACATCGATTAGACAACTAACCACGTCGCTGTACAATACTACGCATGATATATTGTTATTCTAAGAATTCAATGGATTAAAAAGATAAAAGTAAAAGAGAAATACATTAAAAAGCTATTGTCAGGGAGATGAAAAGTAAATTCGAAACATTAAAAAAATAAACTTCGCAAATTTCTGCGAATCTTCTGGACAGTCTCTTTGTTTATGTTGGTGAATGTTACCATAAATCTTGCCTTCAGTTCATCTTTGGTGTTACAAGGAAAGTTGTTGGTCTCTCACCCAACTACGTCCCCTACATAATCATCAAGGGGGTTGCAGTCTAGGGAGTTAGACGGTCAGATGTAAGTGGTGATGTGTTTGCAGAAATTGTCTGACAGCCATGACTAGCTTATCCTGCTTGTGTGGCATGGTGCAGATTCCTGTTGCCAGACCTAGGGTCTTTCAACAGCTACCCTGTTGCCTCAGGGCAACAGTATATCATCAAGTTACTTGTTGTAGACCTCCGTAATGAGTCTGAGGCCACTTGTAAATATGAATGAAGGCATAACTTCGCCATTACTAGAGATCACTACAAACACCTTTTTAATCACCACTAATCTCATCCAACTCTTTCCTAATCCTCTGCAATGTCTTCCGATTGACAGTCAAATACATTGAAATTTTTGCATTGAAGCTTCCAGCCCGAATGCCAAGCAAAACAGAATGCCGTTTCTAAATTTTGGGCGGAATAAATTGCGTCATGGTGCGGTTTTATTCACAGACGATGCCCAAAAGACCCTAGTATATTGTACAGTCGACAAAATAAAAAAAACAACGCGCATGCGCCAAATTAAAAATATAAAATCGCTACAATTAGGTAAGGTGGTGATTTGAATGGATCATCCAGTACGTTTTAACCATGCACATTTTTTTGACGTAAACTGTGGGTTCGGCCCATTGACTGTATCCTACTTTTGTCAATATGCCCGTGTTTTCAAGTCTAGCCAATCCTTGATCTATTTTTTCTATTGAAGCAAACGGTACGCTCCTTTTTTTCTTGAAGATAGGTTGAGCGTTTTCTTTTATTTCTATATTTGCTGCCATTTTTTACATCTTCCGAGACCTGCTGAAAATACTTCGGGGAAATTCTCTTTTAGTTTCTCTTTTAGTTTATCTGCCTCGGTCGGTAAACTTTTTACATTTTGGCAGTACGTACTTATTGGTAAATCCCAAAGTTCGAATGTTTGCATCCAGTCCGTACCGAATAAGTTTTCTGTATTTCTTAGCACATACATTTTTAAATTTTTGGTCATTCCATTGAATGTCTCATTTGGAATCACTTCACCCTCAAATTTTATTTTTCTCCGAGTTACCGATCTAGCAATTTTATCGGTTCCTAACATGGTAGGTTTGTTCAGTTTTCTCAATGTTTGTACGTTAATAATAGTTAAGTCCGACCCGGAATCCAACTGTAGTCCGACTTTTCTGTTTTGCATTTCTACTTGCACGCATTTTCTTATGTTAGTCTCATACGCTTGGTCAGTGCTTTCTCTTCTAGTCCAACAATGAGAACTTTTACGTCCTACTTTTTTGCATGATAAACAAGTTTTAAAACGGTAAGGACAGTCTTGATACCAATGCCAAGTCACACAGCGATAGCATGGACTGGGTGGTAGTTTTTCTAATATTGACTTTTTGAAGTAGAAAAATTTGTTTGAACTGTTTTTGAGGAGTGGAAAATTGGTTTTGTTTGTTTGTGAGGAGGGAAAGTGGGTTTGTCTTCGTACTTTACGTATGTGCGTGATGCCAGCTTCTTCTATATCTTTTAGTCTTCCTTTACACTTATGCATCTCTGGCAGTCTTCGGAGAGTTCTTAAAGTGTCAAATATTGTTCACTTTCTAATTTTGTTAGGATTCTGCGTCTAATTTCCGTGTCTTTGGTTGAAACCAGGCCTTGGATGTATATTAAACATTTGAAATTGTCCCTGCTGAATTCCGATAACTTGAAGTCATCATAATATTTGTTTAAAATGGAAGCGAAAGTTATGTAATCTTCGCTCTCCTTTTTTGTTAGATTCAGACATTTCCATCTTTTGTGGAATAGGGAGGTATTAGGGCTAAAACTTCTGTTTACGGTTTTATGGCTTCTTTGAAAGTTAACTCATTAGTTTTCCTCGGTAGGATATAATCTACGATTTTGGTATATTAGCAGGGGCCTAATTTTCTTAGTAGTAGTCGTACTTTTCTTGCGTCTGACCAATTTCTGCAGTCAAATTCATATAGATCTTCGTACCTTCGGAAGTAAGTTGCAAAGGTTTTGTCTTCATCTGGTGCATACGTGAAATCTTCGATAGTGCCCCCAAATAGGGTCTTGTCAGAGAACTGTTTCATTTTTGGAATTTTGACCTTTATATGACATTACACGTAGTAAAGATTCGTGTAATTCCAGATGTCTCTGTTCGTTTTTCTATTGCTGTTCAAATTGGATTTTCATAAGTTCCACAATGTTTGACTTAAGACCTTCCATGTTAAAGTAATTTTTGTAAGTACTTTCTTTTAGTGTAGCCTGATATTCTGGAACCTCTGTACGCCAAAAAAAATTCCTTGTGTCTTTGTTACCACAGTAAAGTTGATTTCCAAAACAATAATGTTCCTATTTTTTTTTATATGTTCGCGTAGAACTAGTTTTTTTTTTGGAAACCTCTACGTAGAACTTATTTTTTAGAATCTCCACGTATAACTTGTTTCATCAGTTTTCTCGTCAACATTGTTATGTTCGACGGATAGCAAAAGGGTTTGTCCTCCTCGTAGAGAGTTGGTTTCTTGGGTTACCTCATCGCCACTTGTTATGTGCGACGGATAGCAAAAAAAGTATGTCCTCCCGTAGAGAGTTCGTATTTGGTTTTTTACTTAGGGTTTTCTCGTCGACAATTGTTATGATCCAAGTTCCTTATACCCCGGTGATGGTCTAAGGTTAGAACCAATGAAAGAATAACACCAACGCATATATGGAATAAAAAGATATATTACAACAGAAATATAATACAAAGAAGTAGAAGTATTAGTAATGACTATTAGATTTGGTTAGAGGGAACTATGTTGTCTTGACAAGTATCACTATTCCAATGTCCTTACAATATGCACTCAAATATCTCTCCTCGTCTTACAACAGTATTTAACGATCCCCCCGCAAAGAATGTATGTGACACAAGGCAGGGTTACTCTGGGTTTCTCCAAGCCCGTAGTCTCGGCCAAAAAATATACCCTTTGAACCCGCCTGGACGGGTTCAGGGCCTGTCTACCTCCCCGGACGAAACTTTGCACTTCGGCAAAGCTTCGTCCGGGTTCCTCTCTGCCAAAGCAAAGAGTTCGACAGAAATCTTACACTTAGTCAACCGTAGTCAACTCGACTTACAACTTGAGAGGCGCAGTATTATAATGTCAGGAATAGTCCATTATTATTATGGGTAAGTTCCCATAACATTAATCGAATAATTCGCCTCTGCCGATGATAATTTTCTAGGCAAGTACATGACAGGATGATATTCCTGTGACAATATTTCGGCTATAGCAAAGTGTGGCACCATGCATCCGGACGATTTGAAAGAAATATTTATAGATATATGATTTGCTTTTTTACGGTTTATCAACCATTTGATAATTATTTAAGGCCGAAAAATATTTTAGGTTTTAAGAATAATTCTTTCTTTGCATTCAAGCGATTTGGGAGAAAGAAAGAGAAAACGAAGAAGAAAGAAAGAAAAAGTAATACGAGACAAGCCATAGGCGAACACACACACACACACACGGCTTCAGAGACGGAAAGGAAAAGGAAAAAGGTTATAGTTGATAGGTATCAGATGTCGAAAATATCTAGGTCACCTACAAACAAGCGTTGACCGATTTCCGCTTGTCCACGAAAAATGGAATTTTCTTATCAATTAGATGTCTCCCAAAAGAAATCCATTGTTGAACATTAACGAAACACAGACAGTCTTCTCTGTGTTAAAAAATCCCACACAAGAAGTTTTCACTGGCTAAATTTTTCTTTCTTTTGACAGAATAAACGTTTTCCCTGGGATAATAAAGATTTTTGTTATCAACCCTTGGGCCGAAAGGAAAATGAAATGTATTTATTTTTACTTTAGAGACGCCAGGTAGGCTAGGAAAATTTCTTTCTTAGTTCATGTCTAATTAGCGATAAACTGCTTGAAGAACGCCACGTGTTAAAGCCGAGAGTGTCACATCGCCCGCTCATGATAAGGGCGATTTAATTAAAAAAATTTTTAGTTAAGCAAGGTATTTCTTTCCCAAAACAAAGCCACGGGTTGATCACGCCCGACTAAGACGTCATTGGTCAAGTGGATCACATGACGCACGAAGGAGGAGGAAAGATACCCGACTAAGACGTCATTGGCCAAGTGGATCACATGACGTACGAAAGAGGAGGAAAGATACCGACCAGGACCTCATTGGCCGAAAGCGGTCACGTGACACACGAAGAAAATCAGTCGACGCCTCTATCAGAGTGTAAGTGGGAGAAGCCGATACGAAGAAGTGGGGAAGGTAGTGCACGCCCCTCAGAAGCACGGTAAGAGACTGGGAGTGAGAAAAGTGTTACCAAAAATGGAAAAGAGTGGAAAATCCCTAACCAGAAATAAGAAGGGTGGATACGTATTTAGAATTATCGAAGAACCCCTGGTGCCGACAGACCCACCCCAGTTTTGACGGCGTCAATAAAAGCGAGACCCCACCAGACAGAAATCAGCCGCGGACCCTGGCGAGAAGTTTTGAGCCCCGGACGACAAGCAGAGATGAGCGCCCAGTGTTGAAACCGCATCAAGATAGCTGACCAAGATTCACGCACACTTTTGGACTCCTCTTCAACCAAGAACAAATAGTTTGAAGAGCGACTTAGGACCAGACCACAGAAATAAGTTTTTCGACTTTCGTCCAAAGACACACCGAAACACAAATTTCTTAGAGAGCAGACAAGTTGAAACGTTGAAGTTTGCCTAGCGAAAGCGTCGTGCCACAATCCACTGAACGGGTCGGGAGGTAGACATAGTCCTATGTACCGAACAAATAGACATAAAAAGTTTGTTACCTTTTTCTTTGATACTTTGGATTTTGTGAGTTTTCATTTTTTTTTTTTTATACATAATTGTGTGTTATCACCCCCGTTGAACTCAGCTTGCATTACGGCCCCAACCCCTGTTTGATCTCGTCTGTCTAAGATCAATTCACAACGTGGGTAGGCAGACTGGAGATCAGTGCAGTTACCCTGGTAACCAGGCGTTGGAAGCAGGTTGGGAACGGCGAGGCTGGTATCAATCTAACCAGATTCCTACCCGAATCACAAAAGGGTTAGAACGTCACGTTTAGAGCAGCGACACCCGGACAGGGCAGCGAGGAGCGAACAGCTGACGCCGCGGCGAAGACGTCACAACTGGTGCCGTGGTAGATCAGGATAGAACGTCACAGTCGGCTGCGACCGGGGGACGACGTAACAAAAGTTACTGACATACGTAGTTAACGTCAATTCTTTCTCTGGGTCAAAGATTTTTACAACTGGTTGGGTTATGAGTGGCTTTTTAATTTCTCGAAAGCGATTTCCTGACTTTTCGTACATCTGGTTAAATTGGACTGACATTTGATTGATGGCGAGGCGCCTAATTGGAAGTTAAAAACCAGCTCCTACGAATCAACCGGGAAAGGAAAACAATTGAAGAGATAATATTTGGTAATTTTTTAAGACAATGCAGAATTTAAAATAAAATGATTCATTTCGCCTATCAAAAAGTGGAAATTTTAAACAAGTTCAGAAAATAGAATTTCTTTATGTAAAGACAAAATCTTGGGTAATTAAATTGCGATGACCCTAACAAGATGACTAGATAAGCTGACCGGAGGAAACAGCTGGTAAATTTCGGATGACATAAACAAGACCAGGCTTGAAAAATAATTTGCTGACAAGAAATTAAAATAATAATTTTAATTAATGAACAGAGACTAAGCCACAACACGCGTTTTAAGAACCAGATGTTTGAAGAGAACAACAGAAGCAAACTAAGTAAAATACACAATATTATTCAAAGTGGAAAGGGTTAATATTTCTGTACAAGGAACTAATATTTACGGACTAAGTACGATATACACCGCATAGAAAAAGACCTTGAAGAAAATCATGTCTTTATTTATGTTGTCTATAAGTACTTTTATTTTTCATTTGAGATATATCTTCGCAGTGATTGAACCAACTCTACAATTTCTGACAACTAGATCTTTGCCAACTCCATGATCAATCAACACATCGTGGGCCTAAGAGGCCGCAGATAAAAACGACCAACTTAAATGGCCAGCGGTACACTTCAGCAGGGACCAACTGGCGAGAATTGCTACAGTAATACAAAAATATTAAATTCATTTCGTTATTTGGATTGCTCTTGTCACAAATATTATGTCTGCATTTTGAAATTACATACAGAACTAGCCATATGTATAAATGCCTAACTTAATATATTCTGTTGTTTTGCCGTATCTTTTCTGGGCATTATTCATCAGTGCCCACCGTGTGGATCCATATCGTCTTGTACATATTAAACTTAAGATATATTATAAACTGAAGTTGGTAAACACGGGTTAGTTGTTCAATTTACTATACATTTTATTAGTTTTTTGTTGTATATGAAGCAGCAGAAACAACAAAAATGTATAGTAAATTTAAAGCAAAGAGAAAATAACGACATAATCAAAATGTTAATTTTCGACACTACGTCAAACAAAATGTTAGAAAGGAAACCCCCAACAATACTGGAAAGAAAGTTAAGAGCTACTGGTTCTGAGAAACCTATCTTCCTTAAATATTTTAAGAGATAGATTTTATAAATATCCACAAAAAGCAGTGCTGTCTTCTCGTTTGATTAATACTGAGTGTTCCCGAACGAAAACAAACCTGTTCACAAAATACATATATATATATATATATATATATGATTTTCGTGCTAACTATACTTCTGTGCTGCTTAGTTTGCTTTTAATGCCGCCTGGACAAAGTGTTTTGATGTGCAAAATCTATTTGTCTTCATGTTCTTCTACTATTTACATATCTTTAACTTTTGTGTTTATTTATATTCTTTCAATAATAATGAGTTTTGCATGCCTATTAAAATCATGTTTTTAGACGGAAATGTTGTTCTACAGGTAATAATCTTTCGTGGGGATTCCGATTCCGTTAATTAATTCTGTAGTGCAAGGGACATTCAGATTTTCCGACATACAGTGGGCAAAATAAATATTTAATTCCCTGGTGATTTTCTGAGTTTGCCATCTTACAAAAATAGACTTTAAGGTTAGGTCAGTCTCGAAAGTAAGTGATAGAATATTAAAAAAATCTAGAAAGTAAGATTATATTAATTTTTGAACATTTCTTTCTTTTTTTATTAAAAAAATAATCATTTCACCCCATAACAAAACATAACTCAGTATTTGGTAAAGAACCCTTGTTGGCAAGCACAGCTGCCAGACGTTTCCTGTAGTTGGTTACCAAGCTTTTAAGGATCCCCGGGAAGAATTTTGGCCTTTTGCAGATCCTCTCCAAATCCTTAAGGTGTGTAGGTTTTCGTTGGGCAACTCGTAGCTTCAGTTACCCCCAAAAGTTCTTTAAATGATTAAGGTCCGGAGACTGAATAGGCCACTCTATTACATTAATGTGCTTCTTCTTTAGCCACTCCTTTGTTGGCTTAGTCTTACGCTTTTGGTCATTGTCATGCTGGAACATATATCCGCGACACATCTTCCTGTGTAAGGCATGGAGGTTTTTACTCAAGATTCCCCTGTACTGGTTCCCATTCGTCTTTCCCTCGACCCGGTGTAGACGTCCTATGCCTTTAGCAGAGAGATACCCCAAAACAGTATGTTTCCATGACCATGCGTAATTATTGGGATAGTGTCCAAGTCAGCTTTATTCCCCTCCAAACACGGCGTGTTGAGTCGATGTCAAAAGACTAAATTTTAATTTCGTTTGACAACAGCACTTTCTCTCAACCCTTCTCTGAATCATCTAGGTGCTCAATTGCAAAATTCTGACGGATGTGTACATGTGCCTTCTTCAGTAGGGGGAACTTGCGGGCACTACATGATTTCAGTCCACTACCACGTAGTGTGTTACTAATGGTCATCTTGGTCCCAGCTGGCTTGAGATTCAACAAGTTCTTGCTGCGTAGTTCTGGGTTATTTCCTCGCGTTTCTCATCATCAGCTTCACTCCCCATTGGGATATCTTGCTTGGAGCTCCTGAGGTACATAGTTAGTGAATTGGTGTTTCTTCTATTTTCTTATTATCGCACCAGCAGTTAACTCCTCCTCACCTAGCTGCTTGGCAATCGTCTTGTAGCCCATTCTTTTTGTCCCGGATATCATTACACAATTCTTCTGAATCATTGAATGAATCTGTGAAATAGTGTATTTTATACAGGTAATTAGTACTTGATTAGCAGTAATAATTGAGTAATAAAACTAGTTTATATGCCTCTGGGTCACATAACCGATTTATGGGGCCTAGAATATTGCTAGTTGGTAGGGGGTGAAATATTTATTTTTTTTAATAAAAAAATAAATGGGCAAAAATTAATATAATGTCATTTTATAGAAGATTTATATTCTATCTCTTACTTTCCAGACGGACATAACCTGAATATTATAGACCCTTCCCATATTTGTAAGGTGACAAAATCAAAAAATCAGTAAGAGATGAAAAAATTTTCCCCACTTCATTGTTACTGGCATATTGTGCATTCTAATATGTTATGACTTCTACATTTAGAGATGTCTTATATTTTAAAAGTAGTCTTAGCGACTAATATATTGAAAGAATTGGTGTGTTTAATGTGCCTAGAGCATAGGCTCCTTTTCTCGTCATATGATTGGGAAAACCGTATATATATATAATGATTACTGAATGAGTGATAAAAATCTCTTGTCATATATGCTATTTTCCTGCGAATGTCTAATTTTTCCCGATTTCTATGTATACATTATGATTTTCACTTTCGTTTCTTGGTATCCTGTCTATTCTGTATATTTCTACCTTCGCGTAAATATATGAGAGCTTAATTGCCATTGTATCTTATTGAAGATGAGCAACGTACTTCACTGATACATGTTGGGAATCGTCGTTATCTCGCTGCTACCAACATAGCCTTTCTAATGTTCCCAAACAACAAATTGTAGCAATACAAAGGCTGGTTATCACAAGCAATTTGCCAGTTTCTACATCTAGCGTAAAATAAAAGAATAAAAACAATGAACAATAGAATTCGATTCCTCTGTCCTAGAAAATGAAATCTTTCACTGTTTATAACGGATCGATGGTTATTCGTTAGATAAAAGAACCCTGTAACATGAGCCAATCAGATGTTTGTAAAATGCTATGGACACACACACATATATATATATATATATATATATATATATATATATATATATATATATATATATATATATATATATATATATGGACAATATATATTTTGACTTACATAAAGATGCTTTATTTCCAAAATTAATACATTTGATGCGTCATAATTTACATTGAAAAATTCGTGAAATTTATTATTATTTAGAAATTAATGTAAGAGCTGTAAACAAAGGAACTTAATGTTTAATTATAATTATTATCAGAGCAATATATTTCATTATTATATAGTACCTGTAATACTATACCAAATACATATAAATTTTGTATTCTCTAAATTATAAATTATACATCTACCATCTACTGATTTTATTGAATTTTCTGGCTTCAAATATATTTTATCCTTGTTTGACTGAAAATAATATACATTGCTTTCGATGCGTGATCCTGTTTTCTATTGTATTCTTATCTGTAATACCTGATAGCTATTCCAACGGTTTACTGAATTTTAAATTATATCTAGGTATTGAATAATTTATAATTTCAAATCGCCAAATTAAGTTATTTAGCAATATTGGGAGGATAATTCTTATATTGTCTAATCTTTTACACAGGCGCTGGATTAATGGAATTCTTCCCAATCTCTACAAATATTGAGGGATATGAGGAATTATAATCTTACAGGAAGAGACACTTTACTTTTCTTTGCTGTGACAGGTAATTATCTAGGTATAGCACATTAAATAAATTACAAGAATTTTCTACATTTATGCTGACATCATTATGAACTGTTATCCTCAACGTTGGGTTTGGTAACAATATAGGCCGAAAATTCATTTCAAATTCCAATATAGTTTTCTAAATGTCACTGACAATTACTGTTGCCTTATCTGCTTTCATCTACTTCTTCGCGCAACTTTAATATTCTATCGTTATGATATAGTTTGCTTATATGTTTTAATATAATTCATCTTTTTTTCTCATGTTATATTCACAACGTCGATGTCGGCAAATATTTTTGTTAGCCAGTCCAGTCTTAGTAATTGTCACATATTTTTTTAATCAAAACTCTTTTTGTGATCCACTTAACACCAGTTATTTTCTTTTTCTGTGATATACTTTCCTTGAATATTTTGCTGATCTCTGGACTTTCATATACATAATTCACAATTCTAATATTGGGTTTCATAAACTCAATGACTTAAGTCTTATGTCACATCATACTTTCATCTTAACAGGTCCTAGGTCACTTCATACACGATAAAAAAAAAAAAAAAATATATATATATATATATATATATATATATGATATTCTTTACATCTTTATGAATAACGTTTTTAATAAGATATGAAAGATATTATAAGTTGAAATTCAGGTAGTCTATTATATACAATTTAAATATATTAAAAAAAACGGTTGCTTAACCCCACTTTTATTTTGCAAACATTGAAATAAAATATGACAGATTAAGCGTTTCTTATCATCTGTTCGAATAAATGTGTACTTCGGAGTACCATCATTTTTTGTGTTCGATTCCATATAAAATATAGGATTACGAATGCAAATTTTCAACAAAAGTAAACCCCTTCACCTGTTTATTTGCAAAAAGAGTAAAACAACCTAAACTATACATATCAACACAATCTATATTATATCTTTCCCCTTTCTCGTTTCTCACGGATCATCATATAAAACAGGAAGTCGAAAAATGAAAATGACAGAACATACTAAGAGTTAAAAAGCCAGAGTAAAGCAGTGAAAAATCTACCGTATGAGCTTGTGAAAATAATGGGTAAAACAGGAAGTCGAAAAATGAAAATGACAGAACATACTAAGAGTTAAAAGGGGCAAGGAGTTGTGGAGAGCCAGGCTCGACTACAAGTTGAACGAAACCGAAGTGTTCATATTATCGTTATTTCCGTGTTTTTGCTTTGTGTGTGAATGAAATATAATGCAGAGTATTTCCAAAAGACTTATCTCGAGCTCAAAATGTAAGACCTATATCTCTTGTAAATATATATATATATATATATATATATATATATATAAGTAGAGGAAAACTAGGCCGCTATTTTAATCTCCTACACTGAGTACAACAGTTTATTTTAAAAGCACCCAATATATACTGGTTTTACAATTACTACTATAATCTATTACAATAAATGATCCCATCAGTTATTACTATAAAACCCCATAATAATTTTATCCTCCCTATAAGGGTAGTAATATTACTGAAAAGGTTTTACAGATCTGTGAGGTGTTTCTCATATGATACAGTAATACGATTAAAACTGTTTATGTCAGTTTGTGTGTGCAGTTAGTATTAGTCAGGTAACGAAAATTGTGATGTTTGTCTCAACGATTAGCAAAAGAAATTAATGATTACACATGAAGTATGACTGATTTTACAACGCTTATTCTCTCTAGAAACAAATAGTATCCTTTTAGTTTTATAGTCAATAGCTCGTAATTCAAACTAAATAGAGTGAAGGAAAATAAAGGAATGGAAATGAGTTGCCTCAATGTACGTGATGTGACGGGCAACGGCTTGGATATTCTTGTGTAAATGAGAAAAGTATTTAATCGGAACATCTTCCATGAAGATTGTGATACAAGTGAAAGATGCTAACATGGTTTCTTCTGTGGGTGATGGACTGAAGTGCAGAAAACTTTTCGTCACACACACGGTAATCTATTGAGCAATACAGAGAACCGACTACCATTTCTCCAGCCTCTTTATCGATGAATTGTATATACGAGACCCAAGATGTCTGGGGGAATATTGATTCTCAATCTACATTCCAAGAATGAAGCCTCATTAAGAGTAAAACAATTCATTATGTTAGCATAATGTCCGCTATATCGGGAGAAAGAATGCATGTTCCGAGTCCACTTGTACGCAAAGAAGAAGGTATTGCAGTGTTCTTCCTCGTTTATGTTAGGTTTGTTAACCCTACGTTTTGGAGAATATTGAAATCACCACAAATATGAATTATAGCTGAGGGGTGATCTGAGAATATATTATCAGTTATTTTACAAAATCTTTATTACAAATCCTTTACCTGTGGACAAAATAAACATTCGATGCAACAGATATATCATGAATAGAAACAAACGAAATCACATTAATGCTAATTCAGTCCTCGATTTGAGGCTTTTGACTCACTATAACCCATCTATAATAAAGGCAACAAGACCATGACTATTGTTGTTTTTAGCAGTTACTTTTATGATTAGATTTGATTAAACCGGCATTGTAAATTTCTGAACTGGTGTAGTTTGGTTGTGTTTAGTTACATCTGTTATTATATGTAACTAAACACAACCAAACTGATCTCTTTTGTTTTGATCTCTTGAAAATGTATTTCAACTTCGGCATAGTTGGAGAGTAGACACCATATTTTAGTTGTAGAAACAATGGTCTACTTTTTTATGTTATCTGTTTTTTACACAATATGCAATAATTTTATTCTTATTTTTATGGGATGTGAGAAACTTAGGTTGTTGCTGATTCATTACCTAAGGGGTATATATATATATATATATATATATATATATATATATATATATATATATATAATACCTATCTTGAATAAATTCTACATTGAAAAACCATCATACTTCTTCGTTGCATAGAATGCACAACCAGATAATTCTGCGTACTATAAATCCCATTTAGCAATTGACAATGCAATCGCCCTGATAACTGGATAGCTTTCTAAGATTTAGATCTCGAAATACCAGGAGGAGGACTCCACCCTAGAAGTGGATTTAACTCAAATACTACTGTTGAGGAGACAAATCCATGAGTACGAAAACATTAGTAAAACTTTAACGTATACACAGGAATCAAAGGAACATTTAGCTGTCCGCTACCACTTTTTCATCAACGTCGATTTTCGTGCAGAAAGCGGATCACATCTTCATAAATGTTTCTGAAAACCTGAACTTCTCATTGGACAATAAATATTAAAATTATCTCGTATATTTCCACGTGCATTGTTCTCAATAAACAACACAAAACATATCAGGATCTAGACTGAGTTTTGTAAGGCGCTTTCTGAGTGGTTAACAGATGTTAAAAAAACAATTTACCTGCTCACCACTACGTCCGAATAACGTCAACCTAGTTTTTGACCTGACGAAAAAACAATGCTTATTGGAGCCAGTCACGTGATTAAAAAACATATAAATTGAAGGTACGAGCGAACCCAGTCAGTGAGAATTTACGACCAGACCTTTGTTTGGACTGTTTTCTGACTTCCGTTTGTTCCTCATATTGATTGCTTGTTGAACGTCTTCTTGTTAAGTTTGTCTTTTATTATTTATTTGATTTGTGTTCTTACGAATTTTTTTGAAAAGATTTTGATTTTTATTCTTTTCCTTTTTTTTTACCCTCCTCTTTTTTTTTTTTTATCTACGTTTTTTATCTACGTTAATTTTTGTTTATTCTTTTTATTTTAAATTTCCTTTCTGTCTTTTTCATTTTCTCTTATTTCTCCTTTAATTATATCTCCGTTTTTTTTTGTTTGTTCTGTAACCCCTGTCTGTGCTTCGTTGTTGCGTTGGCGTACCGTTAATAATTCTTTTTTCTTTCCTTTTTAATACCTTTTAAGTTTTTCGTGTTTTTTCTTTGCCATTTTGTATTGTATATTTGTCTAATTTTTTAAACCTTTATTTACTGCCTACTTGTACATATATTTGACCATTTATTTTGTTCTAACGTTTTTCTATTTATTTTCCATTGTTTATTTGTTTTGGTGTCGGCCATCTTGTTAAATTGTAGCTAGCTCTGTATATTTTGCATATTTTCGTATTTTCTTTGTTTTTCCTTTTTGTCTAAGCGTTTTTTTCTCGTTTTGCCTTTTTGTTTTTCTTTTTTATTGTTTCGCCGTTAGGTGAACCTTTTTTGTATAATATTTTACGTGTTTTTTAATTTTGATTGTTTGTCTCGCTTCCGGGTGAGATTTGTGTTGTTTTTTTTGTTTTTTTTTCACCCCTTTTCTCCCTCCCCTTCCCTGTTAATACAAAAATATGGAAAAGAAGGAAAAAAAAGCTCCTTCCTTTTTAGTCATAAAAAAGAAACACAACTTAGCAGACTACAGAAAGTCTATAAGAAGACACTTATTTAACCCCCCAAAGAAAGACCCTCCAGATAAAGACAACATCAATGAATACCCAGCCCTAGATCAAATTTCCCCTAGCGAGGATGACATCGCTGGAAAAAAAGATTCACTTTCTTTAAGTATGGAGGCCGGCAATGGCGATAAAAAAGATGAAAAAAGTCAAAAAAGTATGGAGGCCAATAATAGCCATAAAACCCAAATTGACTCGAAAGCCAAGAATAGCTCTCAAGAGAAGACTGAGGCCGGGGAATTGCCCTCTTGTTGGAAGTCCCCCCCAGTTGTATTATCAATGTAGCTTGGATTTCTTGGAGCGAGCTAAAAGGTGGACTACAAGACACCTTGTCATAGAAAATTGAAAAGGTGGAAGATTTTTTTCGTGGACAAGCGTCGAGCAGGGACTTAATCACAAAAGATTTGATCCTGCGGACGGAATACTTAGGAGCCAAAGAAGGACCAAGGAAGATTTTCAATATACGAGGTCCCTCCTCAGGTTCTCTCGGGGAACATCTCGCGGCCTACCTGTCTCAATTCGGTGAAATACTGACCGCATCTTGCAACAGCCTGAGCAGGGGGGGGTGGAGTTTTGACATTCGTTTAGATCAAAAAGCATTCTTCTCCATCCCCAACTGTCTGGTAGTAGGGAAATTGAAATTGCCGGTCATTGTGACCGGCCGGAAACCGGTATGCTGGAAGTGTGCAAAGACTGGTCACCTTTCCTCTTCCTGCCCAGAGAAGAAGGCCTCTGGAATTCAATCTCCCGTTGACCAGAATCCCCCTCTGACCGAGTCTTTACCTACCGCCTCGCCTGTAATGGGCATGCCAGCTTCTGGGACCGGTAAGGAAAATCCTCCGGTTGGTCAAAAGACCACATTCTCCAAAGAGCCTTCGCCCACTGCTAGTGCAGTTGTGGAGAAGGGGGAAGGGGAATGGCTAGTTGCTGGTAAGGCCAGAGGGAAGCGCCAGACAGCGGGTCCTCAGTCCCCTGAAGCCCCAAGGACGAAAGGCACTAACAGCCCCACTCCCTCTGGCAACATTAAGGGCGATACTCCGGCCTCCGAATTATCTTTTAAGGACAAGCAAAAAAAGTATGACCCAGGATTTCTGAAAACCGAAAAAATTAAGGAGCTAAAAAAGAAATTAGATAATCAGCAATCCCAAAATCCAACTCCTTCCGCGTCTTCTAGCCAGTCCATCCCCTCTCTTAAGAAACGACCCTCTCCCCAGATAACTCCATCCAATTCGCGTCCCCTCAGTCGAGATCCTAGCCCTTACAGACACAGATCCTTCTACACACCCCTTAACACACCTACCCCTTCCCCTGTCAAACAAAAACCCCGCTAGCACACCTCTACATACTCCCAGTCATTCCCCGGTTAAAATGCCACCCCCTGCTTCCAAGCGACAGAGAAGCCCCTCACAAGAAGGAAAAGAAAAAGAAAAAAAAAGAAGACTCAATTGCCTATTTATAATACAGGAGAAAATGTCTGTCGTATTTCTCCTGCCCAGGCCGAGAGAGCCAGGGACTACGGAAACCGCATTAAAGACTTGAGGTATTTACTATCAATAAGGCAATTCGCGGACCAGGACATTGAAGTGCCCCAAAATTTTTCGCTGGCCCAAAGAGTTCTCACGGTGATCAGAACGGGAACCGGAGCTAAACCGATTTGGGCTATGCTTGAGGAGGCCATCAATTCTTGTAAAATGACATTGCCAATCGCAATCACCCAAAATGAACAGCTTAAAAATTTAAAACAATTCTGTGCAGGGAGGGTCCCCGTTTTAGTTCACCCCTCCCTATATAGAGCACTTAAACTGACCTTCCCCTGGGATATCGGCGGTATCTCCCACGACGGCACCATCAAGACTGAGATGGGCCACGGGTCTATGGGAGAGGCGGTCGGTATCCTTACCCCGTCCATGTTCACACCAGTAGTTCAACCGTAATCAGGCTTCACTATTGCTCTCTGGTTAGCTAGTGTAAATGTCCGGGGCCTGAGGTCCGAGTCTCGCAGGGCGAGGTTCTCTCGTGACCTTCAGCGCCTCGGGGTGGATGTGTGTTGTGTGCAGGAGACCCGGTTTTCGTCTCATGACTGTGAGAGCATTCTGTCTAGGGGGTTCGCCCTTTATTCAGCATGTTATGATGGTCGTTCGAGGGGTGTCTCTTGGCTAGTGAGCAGGTCTTTGAAGGCTGCATGTACCCTTGTCTTCGCGGATCCGGCGGGCAGGCTTTGCGTGCTGGATGTTACCATAAAGGATAAGGCTTTACGTCTCATTGGGGTTTATGCGCCCAATATCCATTCCGAGCGGCCTGCTTTGTTTCGGCAGATCGCGCCGTACTTGACGACGTCTCGTCGGGTAGTTTTAGCGGGGATTGGAATGCCGTCCTTGACCCCGATATAGATCGTATAGGGCAAAGTCAAAGTACTAACAACCCGGACGTGAAACCATTTCGGGGCTTTATCGACGAGTTTGGTCTCGTCGATAAGTACCGAAATGAACACCCTCGGGAGGTAGCATGGACTTGGACTAATAGTGGCAACTCGGCTCCTGGCTCGATTGCGAGCTACCTGGACCGAGTCTTAGTTAGGAGAGTCGATGTAGGGCTCTTAGGGTGTCCAAGCTTCCACTATATAGTTTATACGGATCATAGGCTTGTCCGGGTTCGTGTAAACTTAGATAAGCCTAGGGCTAGACTAGCTGGTTACTGGAAATTTAACTGTTCACTATTTGGTGAGCAGGGTTTCCGGGACCAGCTGCTACTAATCATTCAGAGGGAATTGACGGGGGCGGTTGTGGGAAATGCCTGGTGGGGCAAATTAAAATCTAAAATTAGAACGTTTGCTGCCGATTTTAGTCGTCGACTCTAGATAGATTAGCGGCGCAAACGGCTTTAGAAGAAAAAGTTGATCGGGCCGTGAAATCCCGTGTTAGTGGGGACATAGTCGTAGCTAAGGCAGAGTTGGCCTCCTTGCTTATCAAGTAAGATCAAGCTCTGGTAGTTAGGGCTAGGCTAAAAAGAATGTCTTCTGAGGCGACGAACATGGCCGCTGAACTGCGTGCAGAGGAGAATAGGAACGCGTCTAAGCGACATATAGCGGGCGTCACATTGCCGGATAAGCGGACCGTGACTACAAACGCGGGCATATGCGAGGCATTTCGTGATTACTTTCAGGATCTTTTTCACCAGGGAGCCCGGTCTGAGCTCTGCTCAGTTCGACTCCTATTTGGCTGACTTTCCCTGCCTTGAGGCAGCTGAAGCAGCTAGGTGCGAGGGTCCCATAACAGAGTTGGAAATCTGGGATGCGCTGAAGCAGGTTGGCCTGGATAAGTCTCCGGGACTAGATGGACTTCCCTACGAAGTGTACTTGAGGTTGTCGCCCGTTTTTGTTCCTTTGCTGCAGCTGATTTTCAACCACTGGGTGAAGCAGGGGTCTTTACCTCAACGCTTCACCAGGGGTGTGATCAAGTTGCTGCGTAAGGACAAAGACGGTGGGGATGGGTTAGGGAACTTTCGCCCTTTAACGATGTTAAATACGGACTTAAAGATTTTGGCGAAGATCTTAGCCAACCGTCTGCAGCTTGTCCTGTCTCGTCTGATTGGCCCCGAACAGACTTGTGCTGTGAAGGGCAGGACTATTCAGGATAACCTTCACATGGTACGCTTGATCTTAGAACAAGTCGACAGTGAAGCCGCGCTGATCAATTTGGATCAGTCCAAGGCCTTCGATAGGGTTGACCATCGATTTCTGGAGGCTGTCCTTTCGGCGGCCGGTTTCGGAGCCGACTTTCGCTCCTGGATCCGACTCTTGTATGCGACCCCCGGTGCGCTGGTGGAAGTGAATGGGGTAAGATCGAAGCCTTTCGTATTGTCTCGCTCCATTCGTCAAGGTTGTCCGCTCTCGCCTATGCTTTACGTTCTTGCGTTGGAACCTTTCCTTCGCAAGTTAAAGGCGAATCCGGTCCTACGCGGAATTTCGCTGCCTGGTGCTTCCACCTCGGCCAGGTATTCAGCCTATGCTGACGACGTTTCGGTTCTTGTGTCGAGCAGAGCCGAGATTAACGAAGTCAGCAAGGAGGTCAGTGGGTATGAGATGGTGACAGGGGCCAAGATCAACCGCGATAAGTCTGTGGGCTTGCGGTTGGGTGCGTGGAAGGGAGTTTCTCTTCCCGGACCTTTCCTCTGGACGGATGGGCCGATCAAGATACTCGGCGTCTGGTTCGGTCCTGATCTCCAGTTGGAAATGAATTGGTCGGAGGTACAAGGGAAGGCCGAGGTCGCGGTTAATCTGTGGTCTCGGAGGAGACTTTCCCTGAAGGGAAGGGCGGAAGTATGTGGTTCACACATATATCCAATTCTCCTGTACCGACTCTCTGTGCTTCCACTCCCGTATGCCCGACTAATGTCATTAGTCAAGGTCTTGTTCTCTTTCTTGTGGAGAGGCAAGGCCCATATGGTATCTCGCGAGGTCTGTTGCCTTCATCCCTCGGAGGGCGGTCTGGGTATGCCTAGCATTGAGATTCGTCAATATATGCTTCGCATCACCTTTCTAGACCGAATGTGTCGCGGGTCGGTTGCGGAGGGTGCCTTTTGGAAAGAAGACGTCCAGAAACATTTCCCGTCCCTGAGAAGTGTGCACTCGTGCGAAGAGGAGGCCAGCCGTACACCACGTGCCGAGTGCTCCTTCTATCGTGAATGTCGTCGCGCACTGAAGCTCCTCTTGCGGGCTACGGATGGTCTCTCCAACGCCCAGGCGTTGTCCCGTAAGGCATTGTATCAAGTATTAGTTAGTGGGGCCGTACAAGATGATCTAATTGGCGAGCTCGGTCTTACGAAGCAGGAGGCTCGCTCGATATGGCCTTGGGCGCCTGGCTTGAAATGCCTCAATAACGATGAGGCATCACTCACCTGGCTGGTGATTCGTGAAGCCCTCTGGGTCGGCAAGAGACTCTGTGCAGCAGGCTTGGAGAAATATTCAAACTGTCGTCGCTGTACTGGGGAAGTCGAGACCGTTGGTCACGCCTTTTTTCGGTGCAAGGCAGTAGTGCCGTTGGGCAAGTTTGTTGAAGGCCTCATGGTTCGCATGTTGCAGGGAAAGTTTTTTGCTCTTGAAGCTAGCTCTGTTTGTAGCAATGTGGTGCCGCAATTGACGAAGGCTGAACACTATGTGTTCTGTTGCTTACTAGGGGTTATGAGAGTCGTGATTTGGACGACGCGTCAGAAGCGATTCCATGAGGGCGAGAAGTTCACCTCTTCCCAACAGATCTTGTACTTTAAGCAGCAGCTTAAAGTCAAGATTAGGACGGAAAGGCGGCGGCTCACCTCATCGGAATTCAGCAAAAGGTGGGTGAATCTTGCGCGTTTGTGCCGTGTAAAAGGGGCTGACTTGGAGTGGCATTTTGATGTCGGTTAGGCATCAGGATATTGTTTTCCTGGGTTGAACATGGGCAACCCATCCCGAAATTAGGTTAGAGTAGGTTTTTGTATTTTTTCTTTTAGTTTTTCTTTCCTGTTCTGATAAACTTATCTAGGGTGTGTTTGCTCATTGGTCCCCCTTTTGTTTCTGTCCCCACTTTTTTTTTCCTTTAGTTTAACTCCCCGTCCCCTCCCTCGTTTAGGTGGTCAGTGATGTCAGTTCTCTGGTGGATACGGGGCGCCTTTCGTTTCGTGCGTGTGCTTTCGTATTTGTTGTTGTGTATAGATGAGTGAGTGCTTGTGTGAGTGCTTGACGGTTTGAATGTGTCCTTATTTTTATAGTCTCGCATCGATTTCGTCCGGTTAACTGATATTTCTGCCACATTCAAAGTTTGTGGGGGGTTTTAATATTAACACTAATTTTGTTTAGTTTCTTGTAAATATAGTTCGACATTTTGTATATACTCATTGGGGATTTTTAAAAGTTGTTGTTTTTATGGCCCTCTCCCCCACATACAATATTTGTACATAAGGGGTGTATTTAGGTTTTTCATTGAGTCAAGAGGCATTTTGGTGGATGTAGTAAGAAAGGTATGGATAAATGTGTTGTTTTGGTGATAGGAATATTGTTTAGTATGATAGGGTCAGTGATTGTGGCTAGCTAAGTTTTAATTTAAGACATGTGATGACCGTCCTTTTCCCCAGCCCCCTTTTCGGCCTTGTGCCACATTTGTACATAGTACAATAAATAATGAGAATTTACGACTTTTTACACCGTTTCTTGTCTGACTGTGTTAGACGTTTATTCTGTTATGGAATTAACATTAATTCCATTTATAATTTTACGCGCGCGCGAGTTTCCTCCCTTTTGTTTTACACTCGTGCGTGTGTGCGCGCGTTTGACACCCCTTTCTGTCTCTTTTAGTCTAATACAGTAGTAACTGTTTTTGGTCAGCAGTCAAGACGAGCTGCTACTTCTACTTATGCAAATTAGACTTTTTGAATTTTTCCCGCGCGTTTTTCGATGTTTCAAAACTGCTAACGTTTGCAATCCAGTTGCCTCTTAGCTTTCAACCGGACTGGATGGGCAACTCATTTATTCCGTGCACTTAACCCATACGCGGGCCGGAATATCTTATTTTTTCAACAATGTCGACTGCACCCTCTACCAAGACTTTTTTCCTTTTGAAGCTGCCAACAGGTCGGACCCTTTTCTCCGTTTTCTACCAGAAGACGTTTTGAGACACACGACACTGTCGTGAGCAAAAGTTCGTATTCAACTAATGGCGTATTTTTATCCCTCGTCAGGGGCCTAATAAGTATAGGCAGGGATATCCTACTGAACGAACAAATTGCTAATCACAGGTCAGGACCTTTTTCTCCGTTTTCTACCAGAAGACGTTTTTAGAGACACGCGACACTGTCGTCGGCAGAAACTTCGTGTTCAACAGGTGACTTAAACTTACCCCTGGCTTCGAACCAAATAATACAGGCAGGGATAGTATTACCTTTGAACGAAAACATTTTTTCTTTCTCTTTGGGCTCGCCGTAAACCATTCTACAAGACCATGCTTCGTCTCTCCCTCGGCTAGATGCCCACAGCAGTCCAGAACATTTACCAGCTGTCAATTCAATGTTTCACCAAAAAAAACTCTGAGACGACCGGTCATTCTTTATAACTTTGAACCTGTACATTAAAAATATGCATAATCACTTACAACTTAAAATATCCACAGTGAGTACTCCTTTCTATCTGTGCGCACATTCTTTTTCCGGAACTGTATAAAACTTTCTTTTCCCGCCTTTGGCCATCTTGTATTTCTATTTTGGCGCGGAACATATTCATTGATCCCGACCTTGGGATGAGTTTCTTGTTACTGTTTGATTAAAGTTTACTCATGTTTTATAAAAAAAAAAAAATATGTACATAACAATAACATTCACTCACATTACCTAAAAACTCGCAGTGAGTATTTTTCCTTGTATGAATATTATCATGTACATTGACTTATCTGGCATCTCCTTCTTCTTCAAGAAACTTCCCGCCTTTAGCCATCTTGTTTTCTATTTTGGCGCGGAACTTTTTCATTGGTCCCTACCACGGGACAAATTACTTGTTTTTCCTGCATTTAATAAAAATTACTCTTGTTGAAACCCAGTATTTTTCAGTCATTCCGAGGAGGCTATTTGTTATTTTTAGGAGGCTATCTTGTTAATATATTTTAATCATGCGTGTGGATTAACCACATTTCTTCGTTGTTCATCCACGCACATTTTTATCTTTTTACTTTGCTTGTAGACTCGGTAGTTTAGTGTGGTGTCTGGCACAAGGCCACTCAGTATAATCCAGCACTGCACCCTACCGGGTCCGCAACACTGTCTTTCAGAGGATTACTTTTTAACTTTTTGACTGCCTTAATTTAGTTAAGTTTTTTATTTATTTTTACCATTTTTCTAACGTTATTTTTTGACTTTTTGTTAAATTTGTCAATTTTCTAACGTTCTTATTTTGACCATTTAATTTTTCCTTTTCATTTCCTTTCCCTCTTATTTACCGTTACTTCATTTTTGTTATTAATTATTTCTTTCTTAATTTTTATTTTCTTTTACGTTTTACTTTTTTCTTGTTAAATCTATTTTCTTCCCGTGCCCACACCGGAGTTTATCTGTTTATTTTTCGTTTCCCGTCCGACCTTTTTATTTATTTGTTTATTTATTACGTGTTAATTATTTCTGTGTTTTTCATTTTAAATACCCGTTAAAAAGTCTACATTTAATCTCTTAATTACGTGTATATAATATTTGTTTTTAATTTTTGTGTTTAATTTGTAATTTCTGTCCCTCCTCTTTTTTTCCCCCTTATTTAACGTTTTCGTTGTTGGGTTGACCGTTTTTTTATCGGCAGCCATATTGTAAATTGTTACATTTTTAGTTTCGTACTTTATTCTGTAAAGCGTTTTCTGTTTTTTTTTTTTTTTTAGGTTTTTTTTTTCCGCTTATAACTATTAGTTTTATTGTGTAATTTGTTGCTTTCTTGTCTGTTGTGCTTTTAATTTTTTACATTTGTGTTTATAATCTTTTGCACACGTCCTTCTGTTTTACTTTCGTCTGTTGATCTCTGTTTAAGTTAAATTGTTGTCTTGCTGATAAGCAATACTTTACTTTTACCCTCCCCTTTTATTTTTTTCTCTCTCCCTCCGCCTATAAGGCGGTTCCCCACCCGTATTTACCACTCCCCTTCCTTCTTAATATTTTTCAATGGAAAAAAAGGAAAAAAAAACACCTTCTTTTTTAGCAATTAAAAAAAAGCTAAATTTATCGGATTATAGAAAGGCGATACGTAAGCATCTATTCAACCCTACCAAAAAAGACCCCCCGGACAAAGACAATCAAAATGAGTTTCCTGCTCTTGAGACCACTTCCCCTAGCGACGTTGAAACCGCTGGGAAAAAAGAAAAAGAAAATGAAAAAATTAATACTATGGAAGCCAATAATGGCAATAACAAGGAAAATGAAAGACCTACGGAGGCCAATAATGGCCAAAATTCTGAAAAGGTTAAAGAAACCAGAAATGAACCGCAAGATAAGCCTGGGGCCGGTGAATCGCCCTCTTGTTGGTCGTCCCCACCAAAGTGCGTAATCAATTTAGCGGAGTTCTTGGAGCGTGCCAAGAGTTATGCCCACCTTGTTGTAGAAGGTGGACTCTTGGAAGACCCCCATAAATTGAAGAAAATTGAAAAAAGAATAGTGTCAGTTTTCGTCGTGGACAAGCGTACGCGCAAAATTTGTCGCTCGACGAAAAACATGCTGGACGAGAAAGCCTTCCGCTCTATCCCCAACTGTCTGGATGTTGGTAGCTTGAAGTTACCGGTCATTGTGACGGGTCGAAGACCAGTATGCTGGAGGTGTGGAGTGACTGGTCATCTCTCCTCCTCCTGCCCAGAGAAGAAGGCCTCTGGAAGTCAAGCTCCAGTTGTTCAAGATCCCCCTCTGACCGCGTCTGTAGATTCCGCCTCGTCTGTAATGGGCGTACCAGCCTCCGGGACCGGGTCGGTTAATCCTCCGGTTGGCGTGTCATCAAAAGCCACATTCCCCAAAGAGCCTTCGCCCGCTGCCAGTGCAGTTGTGGAGAAGGGGGTGGGGGAATGGCTGGTTGCCGGTAAGGCCAGAGGGAAGCGCCGAACAGCGGGTCCTCAGTCCCCTGAAGCCCCAAGGAAGAAAGGCACTTACAGCCCCACTCCCTCTAGCAACGTTAAGGGCGATGCCCCGGCCTCTGAACTGACACTCCAAGAAAAGCAAAAAAAATTTGACCCGGGATATGAAAAGACGGAAAAAATTAAAGAGTTGAAGAAGCAATTGGATGCTAAAAGAAAAGACCCTATCCCTTCAACGTCCTCTGCTCGGCCCACCCCTTCACCGAAGGAAAAACCTTCCCCTGTTATATCGCCATCCAAATCCTCACCCCTCAGTAGAGATCCCAGCCCCTATAGACATAGGTCTTTCTATACCCCTCTCCATACACCCACTCCCTCCCCAGTTAAGTAAAAATCCACTACCCTTTGTACCCCCAGTCAATCATCCGTAAAAAACCCCGATATGCCACCTCCCGCTTCCAAGCGTCAAAGAAGCCCCACCCGAGAGCAAAAAGAAAAAAAGAAAAGACTAATTTTCAACACTGGGGAGGAGGTGTGCCATATTTCCCCAACCCAGGCCGAGAGAGTCCGGGATTATGGAAACAGGTTAAAGGACCTGAAATACTTGCTCTCCATCAAGCAGTTTGCAGACCTGGATATAGAGGTTCCGCAAAACTTCCCTAATGCTCAGAGAGTCCTGACAGTAATAAGATCAGGACTTGCTGCTAAACAGATTTGGGCCATGGTTGACGAAGCTATCAATGCTTATAAGATGGCTTTACCCATTGCTATAACTGAAAATAATCATTTGAAAAATTTAAAACAGTTCTGTGCAGGGAGGGTCCCCGTTTTAGTTCACCCCTCCCTATATAGAGCACTTAAATTGACCTTCCCCTGAAATATCGGCGGTATCTCCCAAGACGGCACCATCAAGACTGAGATGGGCCATGAGTCTATGGAAGAGGCGGTCGGTATCCTTACCCCGTCCATGTTCACACCAGTAGTTCAACCCTAATCAGGCTTCACTATGGCTCTCTGGTTAGCTAGTGTAAATGTCCGGGGCCTGAGGTCCGAGTCTCGCAGGGCGAGGTTCTCTCGTGACCTTCAGCGCCTCGGGGTGGATGTGTGTTGTGTGCAAGAGACCCGGTTTTCTTCTCATGACTGTGAGAACATTCTGTCTAGGGGGTTCGCCCTTTATTCAGCATGTTTTGATGGTCGTTCAAGGGGTGTCTCTTGGCTAGCTCTTTGAAGGCTGCATGTACCCTTGTCTTCGCGGATCCGGCGGGCAGGCTTTGCGTGCTGGATGTTACCATAAAGGATAAGGCTTTACGTCTCATTGGGGTTTATGCGCCCAATATCCATTCCGAGCGGCCTGCTTTGTTTCGGCAGATCGCGCCGTACTTGACGACGTCTCGTTGGGTAGTTTTAGCGGGGGATTGGAATGCCGTCTTTGACCCCGATATAGATCGTATAGGGCAAAGTCAAGGTACTAACAACCCGGACGTGAAACCATTTCGGGGCTTTATCGATGAGTTTGGTCTCGTCGATAAGTACCGAAATGAACACCCTCGGGAGGTAGCATGGACTTGGACTAATAGTGGCAACTCGGCTCCTGGCTCGATTGCGAGCTACCTGAACCGAGTCTTAGGAGAGTCGATGTAGGGCTCTTAGGGTGTCCAAGCTTCCACTATATAGTTTATACGGATCATAGGCTTGTCTGGGTCCGTGTAAACTTGAATAAGCCTAGGGTAGACTAGCTGGTTACTGGAAACTTAACTGTTCACTTTTTGGTGAGCAGGGTTTCCGGGACCAGCTGCTGCTAATCATTCAGAGGGAATAAAGGGGCGGTTGTAGGAAAGGCCTGGTGGGGCAAATTAAAATCCAAAATTAGAACATTTGCTGCCGATTTTAGTCGTCGACTCAATCTAGATAGATTAGCGGCGCAAACGGCTTTAGAAGAAAAAAGTTGATCGTGCCGTGAAATCCCGTGTTAGTGGGGACATAGTCTTAGCTAAGGCAGAGTTGGCCTCCTTGCTTATTAAGTAAGATCAAGCTCTGGTAGTTAGGGCTAGGCTAAAAAGAATGTCTTCTGAGGCGATGAACATGGCCGCTGAACTGCGTGCAGAGGAGAATAGAAACGCGTCTAAGCGACATATAGCGGGCGTCACATTGCCGGATAAGCGGACCGTGACTACAAACGCGGGCATATGCGAGGCATTTCGGGATTACTTTCAGGATCTTTTCACCAGGGAGCCCGGTCTGAGCTCTGCTCAGTTCGACGCCTATTTAGCTGACTTTCCCTGCCTTGAGGCAGCTGAAGAGGCTAGGTGCGAGGGTCCCATAACAGAGTCGGAAATCTGGGAAGCGCTGAAGCAGGTTGGCCTGGATAAGTCTCCGGGACTAGATGATCTTCCCTACGAAGTGTACTTAAGACTGTCGCCCGTTTTTGTTCCTTTGCTGCAGCTGATTTTCAACCACTGGATGAAGCAGGGGTCTTTATCTCAACGCTTCACCAGGGGTGTGATCAAGTTGCTGCGTAAGGACAAGGACGGTGGGGATGGGTTAGGGAACTTTCGCCCTTTAACGATGTTAAATACGGACTTAAAGATTTTGGCGAAGATCTTAGCCAACCGTCTGCAGCTTGTCCTGTCTCGTCTGATTGGCCCCGAACAGACTTGTGCTGTGAAGGGCAGGACTATTCAGGATAACCTTCACATGGTACGCTTGATCTTAGAACAAGTCGGCAGTGAAGCCGCGCTGATCAATTTGGATCAGTCCAAGGCCTTCGATAGGGTTGACCATCGATTTCTGGAGGCTGTTCTTTCGGCGGCCGGTTTCGGAGCCGACTTTCGCTCATAGATCCGACTCTTGTATGCGACCCCTGGTGCGCTGGTGGAAGTGAATGGGGTAAGATCGAAGCCTTTCGTATTGTCTCGCTCCATTCGTCAAGGTTGTCCGCTATCGCCTCTGCTTTACGTTTTTGCGTTGGAACCTTTCCTTCGCAAGTTAAAGGCTGATCCGGTCCTACGCGGAATTTCGCTGCTTGGTGCTTCCACCTCGGCTAGGTATTCAGCCTATGTTGTCGACGTTTCGGTTCTTGTGTCGAGCAGAGCCGAGATTAACGAAGTCAGCAAGGAGATCAGTGGGTATGAGATGGTGACAGGGCCCAAGATCAACCGCGATAAGTCTGTGGGCTTGCGGTTGGGTGCGTGGAAGGGAGTTTCTCTTCTCGGACCTTTCCTCTGGACGGATGGGTCGATCAAGATACTCGGCGTCTGGTTCGGTCCTGATCTCCAGTTGGAAATGAATTGGTCGGAGGTACAAGGGAAGGCCGAGGTCGCGGTTAATCTGTGGTCTCGGAGGAAACTTTCCCTGAAGGGAAGGGCGGAAGTATGTGGTTCACACATATATCCAATTCTCCTGTACCGACTCTCTGTGCTTCCACTCCCGTATGCCCGACTAATATCATTAGTCAAGGTCTTGTTCTCTTTCTTGTGGAGAGACAAGGCCCATGGAGAGGCAAGGCCCATATGGTATCTCGCGAGGTCTGTTGCTTTCATCCCTCGGAGGGCGGTCTGGGTATGCCTAGCATTGAGATTGGTGAGCTCGGTCTTACGAAGCAGGAGGCTCGCTCGATATGGCCTTTGGGCGCCTGGGTTGAAATGCCTCAATAACGATGAGGCATCACTCCCTGGCTGGTGATTCGTGAAGCCCTCTGGGTCGGCAAGAGACTCTGTGCAGCAGGCTTGGAGAAATATCCAAACTGTCGTCGCTGTACTGGGGAAGTCGAGACCATTGGTCACGCCTTTTTTCGGTGCAAGGCGGTAGTGCCGTTGTGGAAGTTTGTTGAAGGCCTCATGGTTCGCATGTTGCAGGGAAAGTTTTTTGTTCTTGAAGCTAGTTCTGTTTGTAGCAATGTGGTGCCGCAATTGACGAAGGCTGAACACTATGTGTTCTGTTGCTTACTAGGGGTTATGAGAGTCGTGATTTGGACGACGTGTCAGAAGGGATTCCATGAGGGCGAGAAGTTCACCTCTTCCCAACTGATCTTGTACTTTAAGCATCAGCTTAAAGTCAAGATTAGGACGGAAAGGCGGCGGCTCTCCACATCAGAATTCAGCAAAAGGTGGGTGAATCTTGCGCGTTTGTGCTGTGTAAAAGGGGCTGACTTGGAGTGGCATTTTGATGTCGGTTAGGCTTTAGGATATTGTTTTCCTGGGTTGAACATGGGCAACCCTTCCCAAAATTTAGGTTAGAGTAGGATTCTATATTTTTTCGTTTAGTTTTGCTTTCCTGTTCTGATAAAGTTAGCTAGGGTGTGTTTGCTCATTGGTCCCCTTTTATTTCTGTCCCCACTTTTTTTTTCCTTTAGTTTAACTCCCCGTCCCCTCCCTCGTTTAGGTGGTCAGTGATGTCAGTTCTCTGGTGGATACGGGGCGCCTTTCGTTTCGTGCGTGTGCTTTCGTATTTGTTGTTGTGTATGGATGAGTGAGTGCTTGTGTGAGTGCTTGACGGTTTGAATGTGTCTTTATTTTTATAGTCTCGCATCGATTTCGTCCGGTTAACTGATATTTCTGCCACATTCAAAGTTTGTGGGGGTGTTTAATACTAACACTAATTTTGTTTAGTTTCTTGTAAATATATTTCGACATATTGAATATACTCATTGGGGATTTTTTAAAAGTTGTTGTTTTTATGCCCCCCCCCACAGACAATATTTGTACATAAGGGGTGTATTTAGGTTTTTCATTGAGTCAAAAGAGGCATTTTGGTGGATGTAGTAAGAAAGGTATGGATAAATGTGTTGTTTTGGTGATAGGAATATTGTTTAGTATGATAGGGTCAGTGATTGTGGCTAGCTAAGTTTTGTTTTGAGACATGTGATGACCTTCCTTTTCCCCAGCCCCCTTTTCGGCCTTGTGCCACATTTGTACATAGTACAATAAATAATGAGAATTTAAGACGACTAGAATTTGCTAAACGAGTTCACGACGCTTGAATCATTACTACAGCGAAGTACCAAGTTAGGACCTCAAGTTTTTTAACATGAAATAACTTCACTGATATTCAAACGACAATTTAAACGAAACAACTCACTCACCAATTTCTACAATTTACTAAAACTTATTCAATTAGGACATTGAATCTTACGAAAAATAAGTACGAACAATACATTCAACTACGAGCAACAAAAACAAACGGAACATTCACTTCTCCAACTTCTTTAAAGCTAAAAGTTTATCAACATATTTTCAACTTTACAAAATTCTCTTTCAGTGAACATTTTGAACGATAAGTTAATTTAGTTTTTGTGAGCTCCGATAAAAAAATGTTTTATTAGGAAAAACTTTAGCCCAGTCGAAGGGAAGTAACTCATATTATTGTTATTGTAAAACTGTTGTCATTTATAAATATAAATATTGTACCTGTTAAGATAAGTTATTTTCTTGTATTCTTTCTCTTGTTTGCTTTTTATTTTCTTACACATTCGTAAAGTAAAAAAATGTGTGGGTTGATTTATGCCGTCAATACCACTACATAAATAGTGATCCAGAATACGAATGTGCATGGAAAAGTATTGAACCATATTTTATAGGAGACGTACTCAAATTTCACATTGGCAACTTTGATTTTTGTACCGTCGTTTAAAAATTTGAATCACCACATCACCAACTGGTATCCTAATTCCGCGTCGAAGAGATATTAACATTATGGCTGAGCAAACTGATGCACACACAGAAGCCGCAATAACTGTGAATTTGCCAGCTTACAACAATGCCAATGTTCAAGCTTGGTTCGCACAGTTAACTGCTATATTCAACGCCAAGAGGATAACTTCCCAAACTTCCCGATATACCTACGTTGTAGAAAAGCTACCGGCGGAGGTAGCGATTGAGGTTTCGGTTCTCCTGGATGATATGCCATCTATAAACCTTATGATACCCTAAAAGAAGCTATACTCCATAGAACTGGTCAATCTGAGGAACAAAAGGTACGTGACCTTTTTAATAACTTGAGCTTGGGTCAAAGTAAACCGTCACAACTTCTGCGTAAAATGCGGGTACTATTAGGAAGCAACACAATGTATGACACTGGCTTCCCTCCCAGACGAAATTGAACTACAAAAACTAGCTGAAATAGCTGATAAAATAGCTGATAACCAGCCAGCTAGTCCTGTGTATGCTGCGACCCAGAGACAGCCAGTAGCATCGGTGGTTGATGCAACGACATGCGTAAACTTAGTGACAGATTAGCACAACTTTAAATTCCGGTACAGGATATTCAGAAGTCTATGCAACAAGAGAAATGCAACTTCACTAATCTAACTCCTCCTGAATCACGACGACGTAGACACAGATCCTTGTCACGAAATAGGGAAAACTATCAGGACAACGTATGTTGGTATCATGCTAAGTTTGGCCACCAGGCACATAAATGCCGTAAACCTTGCAGGTTTAGCGCGAATTTCTTTGTCAGAAGATTGACACAGCAAGCGGGAAACGACGTTCCCGGCAGCAAGTGAAGACGGCGTTCGCTAACGGGGAAAAAATATTAACCGTCTTTTTTATGTTAAGGACGCCAATTCTGGTTACCTATTCTTGGTTGACACGGGCGCACAGGTTAGTGTGATTCCGCCTACAACAAATATGGCGACCAAAGCTACGTCATACAACCTCCAAGCTGCCAACGGTTCTCGAATAGAAACCTATGGTGAAAAATCACTTACATTAAACCTGGGATTACGTAGATCGTTCACTTAGGTATTTATCATCGCACAAGTAAAGTCACTAATTTTAGGAGCTGATTTCCTGGCCCATTTTAAACTCACCATGAACATGTCTTCCCGATCCTTAGAAGATAAACATACCGAGATTGCAATTAAGGAAATTACTTCAAAATTGACAACGGCAGGTATCAGTACAGCCCTACCCACTGCCAACGGTCTTCAACATTTATTACGGAAGTATCCAGAAATTCTGACACCGTTGAACTATATGGAACCAATCTTACACAATGCAGAACACAGGATACAGATGACTGGTCTTCCCGTGCATTCACCTCCGCGGCGTTTACATTCCGATAAATATAAAAATGCTAAGATTGAGTTTCAGCATCTGTTGGACTTAGGGATAATCCGTCCATCATCCAGCCCATACGCTTCTCCTTTGCATATGGTGTCGAAATTGGAGGCTGGATCTTGGAGACCATGCGGTGATTTTCGGCGACTTAATGCTCAAACAGTCCCGGACAAATATCCGATCCCGCATCTACAAGATTTTGCAATAACGTTACAAGGAGCATCAATTTTTATGAAGTTGGACTTGAGAAAGGCTTTTCATCAAATCCCTGTGGCAAATGACGACATCCACAAAACTGCTGTGACTACACCGTTTGGTTTATTCGAGTTTACTAGAATGCCCCTCGGTCTAAGAAATGCAGCGCAGTCCTTCCAGCGACTTATAGACGAAGTACTGCGTGGCTTGCATTTCACATTCGCCTATATTGACGATGTTCTGATTGCGAGTAGGAACATCGAAGAACACAACGATCACGTGGAACAGGTTTTCCGGCGATTGAAGCACTTCGGACTTAAAATTAATCCTACTGTGTGAATGTTCTGTACCGAAGCTGCTCTTTCTTGGTCATGAAATAGATGGGAAAGGCATTACACCCGTCTCTTAAAAGGTCGAAGCTATTCAAAACTTCCCACAACCAACTACACTTCGACAGCTACGTAGATTTCTCGGTTTAGTAAACTATTACAGACAATTCATACCTCATTGTTCGCAAGTGCTGATTCTGTTGACAAACCTGTTACAAAATCAAAGAAAGAAAAACAGCAAGATTATTCTAATTGACGATGCACTTTCAGCATTTAATAATGCCAAGGAATCCCTGGCTAATTACACCAAACTATCTTACGATAGTGAAGAAGCAACACTTACTCTTACTACTGACGCATCTGCTGATAGTGTAGGAGCCGTATTACACCAGGAGAGTGATAACGTGAAGAAACCACTTTCATTCTTTTCCGTGAAATTAAATTTAGCACAACGCAAATATAGTGCTTTTTCACGTGAACTACTTGCTATATATCTATCTGTTCATCATTTCCGACATCTGTTGGAGGGCAGGAATTTTATAATTTTCACTGACCACAAACTTTTAGTGTATGCCTTGCACTCTAAAACAGATAAGTATAACCCTCGTAACATAAGTGTTGTGGTAGGATCCACCTAATTTGCATAGTGGAGTACCGACCATATAAATATGGTTGGTACCGGGAAGAGAGGGAGGAATCAAGAGATTCAACCAGAGACTCTGCCCGACTGCGACTCAGTCAACACATTCTCCAGGAACGGTCTTCCCAGGAATATACAAAAGACTATATGTAAATATTATGTACACTTTCTTGTTTCAATACATTTTGTTCTAAGTACATTTTGAGTTGCATTATAATCCCATGCATTAGTCAAGTTTCAACAATAAGACAGCTGGACTACATGGCACAGTTTACGTCCGATATTCGTCACATTAAAGGGAACGACAACATCGTTGCTGACACCCTTTCTAGAGCTACTATGAATTCCGTCAAGTTACAGCCATTAGATTTTGAATGTTTAGTCAGAGAACAGCAGAGGGATGCCACCCTAGGAAAAGTGAAAAGCGACACGTTACTGCTCATTGAGCAACGACCAATTCCTTTCAGTGCGGCATACTTGTTTTGTGACGTTAGCACTAAACATCCTAGACCTTACGTGCCCCCTATTATGCGCAGACAAATTTTCGACCATTTTCATTCTATGTCTCATCCAGGCCGTAAAGCGTCAACGAAACTTATTTCTGAGCGATTTGTCTGGCCAAACATGTCTGCAGACATAAAACACTGGACGCAGACATGTATTAAATGCCAGAAGTCAAAAGTTCAGCAACACACCAGATCTCCTCCTGGTCAATTTTCTGCACCGGATGGTCGATTTAAACATATACACGTCGACCTCGTCGGTCCCTTAATGGAAGTAGACGGATACGAATACTTGTTGACAATAGTGGACCGTTTCACACGTTGGCCAGTGGTGGTACCCCTGCGATCAACCACCGCCAGTGTCATCGCACAAACGATCTTACGTGAGTGGATAGCCACATTTGGATGCCCCTCTGTCATTACTACAGATCATGGACCCCAATTCCAGTCTACCGTCTTCGCTGAATTTACTAACCTGTTGGGTACTAAACATAAAACAACTACAGCTTACCATCCGTGTGCAGACGGTTTGGTAGAAAGGTTTCACAGGCAACTAAAGCAGCACTTACAGCTAGCGAAGACACACGATCGTGGATTGAGAGATTACCACTAGTAATGCTAGCACTGCGTAGTGTTGTCAAGGAAGATTTAAAATGCACCACAGCTGAGCTTGTTTTTGGGAGCCCACTTACGCTCTCCTTTCTGAATGGTTAACAGATGTTAAAAAAACAATTTACCTGCTCACCACTACGTTCTAATAACGTCAACCTAGTTTTTGACCTGACGAAAAAACAATTCTTATTGGAGCCTGTCACATGGTTAAAAAACATATAAATTGAAGGTACAAGCGAACCCAGTCAGTGAGAATTTACGACGACTAGAATTTGCTAAACGAGTTCACGACGCTTGAATCATTACTACAGCGAAGTACCAAGTTAGGACCTCAAGTTTTTTAACGTGAAATAAGTTCACTGATATTCAAACTACAATTTAAACGAAACAACTCACCAATTTCTACAATTTACTAAAACTTATTCAATTAGGACATTGAATCTTACGAAAAATAAGTACGAACAATACATTCAACTACGAGCAACAAAAACAAACGGAACATTCACTTTTCCAACTTCTTTAAAGCTAAAAGTTTATCAACATATTTTCAGCTTTACAAGATTCTCTGAATATTTGAAAAACAACGAAATTTAAGGGAAAATGGAAACAATACATGAAGCATAGCATTAGAAAAGACTGTTGTAATATCCAAGGCACATAATACGAAAAGAGAATTTATAAAATTTGACATTCACAGGAAAAGGCAACTGGCAGAGAGGAAATTAGTGCACGATCTTCATAATGAGCTCCTGTAAATGTTTGATGGAACAGAGCTTAGTAAAAATAGTATAACGACAAACTCTGGTAAGAGATATAGAGATCAGAGAATTGTAGTCATGTTTGCCCATATTCTGAAGGCAAATAGAAGAAAATGTGTACAAGTATTAAGAAACAGCATAATTAACCTAGAAACAAGTGTTAAGTGCTAAACTGTCATTTAATAATAATTTTCCTATATGCGGAACAATACTCTCGGTTATGAAGAGAAGATTTCAGGCAAAAATGCCGGGCATCTTTAGAAAGGTGCTGTGAATACCATGGACGGATTATGTGAGCAACGAGGACGTTTTGTTTTTAGGAAAATAGGAACAAAAAGAATTTTTATACCTAGAATCAGAAAGAGATATTTAAGATTTATTTTTCAATAGAAGTAAATAGTTTTACCTATCACTCAGTCCACACGACTCCTTAGTCTTTTCTAAAGAAGTAAATGTTTGTTCACTATTTCCTGTTTATGTTTGTATTTCTGGTTTATGAAGTTTTTTGTTTTTTGTTTTTTTTCCTTCTCTTTCACTCTTAGTAGATATTTGTCTTTGTGGCATTGTCGCCTTGCTTGGGGTGAAGTGATAAATATAATGCATATATATTCAACAGAAAGCAAACGTTTTCGCAAATTATAAATATAATATTTTAAAAGATGAATATAAAAATCTCGTTTTCTTTAGAAGTTCTAAAATAAAATTTAAGTTTAATCGCTGTATTGCACAGTTTTTTCATAAATTCGGAAGAAAAAAACTATCTAAATGATCTTTTTTAATATCATTGAATCGCTTTACTTTCCGGCGTTTCATTTTGAAATATTCATAGCTCAAATAGACAACGATCAGCAACTGACCAAATCAAATTCAAATTTCAGGAATATGAATTCAAATACTGTGATTAAAAAAAAACAAAAGTATAAAAAATAATTATTCATGTGATTTGTTGCAGTCTAGAAAGAAATGTCCGCAGATTGAATATTCCGATTGAATATACTAAGGGCATTTAGACTTTCGGCGTACACTGTAATTTGAGAAATAAATAGAATATGAAAAAGTAATCTATTCTAAATAAAATTACCACATGAAATGTATCAATCTACAAGAAGTTAGACCACAATCCGAATAAATAGATAAGAATTTTAAAAGTAATTTATAAAGTATAATCCAACTTTAAGAAATGTGAATGTTATTAAGGTCAAAGTCTAAAATTAATATTAACTGATTTTCATACTAACATAAAGCCTTAAAACATTAGTTAAGCATGATCTTCTCAAACTTCCAAACATAAATGACTTTTTTCCTGAAATAACAGTTAAATTCTCTCCGACAAAACAGATATACTGCAAACAGTTCACGATATTTTGAATTTTCTTCCGTTGTGAAACAT
>CAHIKZ030004104.1:2912500-2932727 GCA_903632075.3 Acanthosepion pharaonis | reverse complement strand
ATCGCATGCCATCAGATATCTCCAGTTATCTCCCCTCTCCAAGTTCTCCACCGCCTTAAGCAGGTATTGAACTCACATTCTTTGGGTCCTGTCACTGGATCAAACTAACGCCTTTATCCACTGTGCCATGTGTCCTCACGCAACAAATATCCACTTCTTCTCCCACCTCTTCTTAAACCAAGCTATGGGTTAATTAGTAAGACGTCTATCACAAAATAATTATTACCCCCCCAAATAAAGAATTCTTAGACTGTAAAAAAAAAATTCTGGCTTTAAATAGCCTGCAAAGGGTTGATAAAACGTAGAAAACGAATCAATGAGTCAGTCAACAAATAGGCCGGTGTTGATAACAATTGTTTACAAAATATATTTGATATGTCGACAATATTCCTTCTTTGGGAATCAGAGTGACTGAACATTTTTTTATCTCAAAGACAGGAAATTCACCAAAATCGATTAAGAAAAATGAATAAAGAGAATACATAAGATCTGTCATATAAATTCATAGCATCATTAATTGGCCTTGACCTTTTGTGACATCACTGATACACACCCAGGTTCCTCCCATAATGTCACCTGATGAGAGAAAATTAGAATTCATATTAATCGCTTTATTATATATATATATATATATTACATGAATCATTCATACAAAAAGTAGATTAGTAAAGTTAATGATATTAATGGCGAAAAACATCTTTGCAAACAAATTTATTAAAGATACATTAACCCACGAACCTCTCGATGAATGTTATGATCCTTGTTTTTAATAACTTCAAATTGTATAAGGTATCTTTTTTATTTTGCTAGTACTTTCAGCTGTACTTACAGCCATCCTCAGGCATGAAAATTAATTTGTTTTTTTTTCGTAAATCCAGGTAGTGGCGGGACATAAAAGATTAAATATTAATAGAAATATATGTGTTATTATTAACGGATAAGAAATTTTGGAGCATGCAGTCGCAACGCTAAGGTTGAATTAAAGACAGGAGATTCACCAAAATTGATGAAGAAAAATGAATAAACAGAATACAAGATCCGTTATGTTTTCATAGCATTAATATTATGATAAAGTCCTAACTGCTATATAAATGATGTCATTTTTCAAGTTTTTCCCACTTGAAAAATAGGATGACAATTCCCATGCTGTGGGGTTGTTTCCTTTTCCTCCGTTTGTTTCCTTAGGTTGATACAAAATATTTTCCAGATTGGGATTAGGTTTTTCTTTTAACAAAATCTTTTAGTCATATTAATTCATAAAATTATTCAGTCACTAAATTATTTTTCTCTTGCATTTTATGACCACATGCCATGCTTCGGTAAATTATATTTCATATTCAAAAATTTCCAGCATCTTCTGACAAATCAGTTTTTCTCTACATTCTTAATACCATGCTTCATCAAAAGATTTTCCAGATATTTAAATTTCCGCACATGCTTGATGTTAGCGTCTCCGACCTGCAAATTGCATTTCGGGTTCATCCTTTGACTGAGGACAACACATTCTGTCTTGTAGTTTGTGTTTAGTCCTTTCTTCGCGTTCTCCCTTGCTACCTTTTGTAGGAGGTTTTGTAGTTTTTCTTCCGTGTCTGCTATTAGTACATTGTCATCTGCGTATCCTATTTTGGTAAGATTGTGGCCGCCAATGCTGAATCCTGGTAGGATCTCCAATTCTCTCAGAATTGTCTCGCTTTCGTGTTACCTCCTACTAATAAGAGAAAATAAGATTGTGTCGTGTTCTTTCTTTTTATGTGCCGTGTCCTTTCAGGACGTAGGCGATCATGGCTCCCCACTTCCCCATATCTCTGGTAACTCTCAACTGCCTCTGCCAACTCTCCCAGACCATGTTCTGCTACCCACTTGCTTAAGCTCGCCAGGTATGTCATACGTTGCTTTCCCGTGTCTCGTTTTCCTTCAATTCGACCTGTGAGTATCAGATTCTCCAGGCCCTCTTTTCTCATTACGTGTCCAGAAATTTCATCTGCCCCTTTTTTACGTTAAGTATAAGCTTCCTACTTGTTTGCATCCTCTGTAAGACCTCATCGTTGCTCACGCGCTTGATCCATGATATCCTTAGCATCCTTCTGTAGAACCACACCTCCGCTGCCTCGAGTCTCTTTTTCATCTTTGAGGAGACCGTCTAACATTCGCTGCCGTATAGGAGGACATGTTACGTAGAAGCTTAGTACTCTTTTCTTTGTCACCAAAGAAATCCTTCTGTCTCGCAGTACTCTGCCCAGCTTTTGGAATGCGTCCTTGGTCATCCCAAAATCCGTCTTCGGATCTCAGCGTCGTACCTACCGTTCTCCGTCAAAACATTTTCCAGATATTTAAAATTCCGCACATGTTTGATGTTAGCGTCTCCGACCTGCAATCGCATTTCGGACTCATCCTTTTACTGATGACAACGCATTATCTCTTCTTGTAGTTTATGTTTAGTTCCTTCTCGTTCCTCCTCGCTACTTTGTAGGAGGTTTTGTAGTTTCTCTTCCGTTTCTGCTATCAGTACATTGTCATTTACGTATCTTATGTTGGTAAGATTGTGGCCGCCAATGCTGAATCCCGGTAGGATCTCCAATTCTCTCAGAATTGCCTCGCTGCTGTGTTACCTCCTCCTAATTTTTGAAACCGCTGCTAGGAGATGCTTTCCGGGTTATAAATACTTCACGATAATTATTCGCAGTGTCTCTTACTTTTTACGTCAACATGTAAGTTTCTCGCGGAAGAACGTGTTCCCTTTTGGGGACACGCATGAACAATACACACACGCAAGCACGCGCACACACACACGTACGTACACACAGACGCACACACACACACACACGTACGTACGCATCTTTCACTTCATTTTTTTTCTAGGACTTTCTCCTACATCAAACTACAGATACACAGACAATTCACTAGCTTAAATGTTTTCTTCATTCATGTTCATTGTTCAGTAACACAACAATATTCTATTGTATATTCAAAAATACGCTTTTAAGTAGGCGCCTGAGAGGGTCGTCAGTGATGTAATTTGACTTGGTTCATCAGGGAGTTTCGGGTCTTTCAACATCATACACCCCATCACCAAATCGACCCAATCAGGGGAGATAAATCCTTGATTTCCCCTCGCAATCAAACGCTAACAGCTACTCTGGCCTTTTAATGAATTAGACGAAGAAAGATCACGCTTTCCGCACACCTGATTGGATGTTTGTAACAACCAATCCGCTACGAGATCTTTTAAATGGTCAACGGGGTGCGAGGGACTGGCTCCTTTCCTTTTTTTTCGGTGGTTAGCGGTTTCAATGGATAACCAAGGAAGTAATCTAACGTTCCTAAATTTAACCCTTTTTTTTCCTAAGTATGATTTGATGTTTTACTCTAAATATTTGCCGTTTTGATTTTATTTGTACTTGGGGGGGGGTACTTAAACTCAACCCTCCTATCACATTTTTTATCGTTTAACCTGATTCTTAACATTATTACAGGTCAGTTAACTTTTAAATGGATGTATTCACAAAATGAAAATAATTGTCCATAAACATGTCGTATGTTTTGACTGTACACAAAAAAGAATAAAGTAATAAAAAATAAATAAATAAAACACCATAATATTACTTAAAGCTGATTTAAAACTATTTACAAATTTAGAGTCGGTTTAAATACAATAAACTACGAAATACTCTTGAAATAAAATAAACTACGAAAGAAAGGCGATCTGCCTTACAATATATTCTTTATATCCTTTAAAATAAAAAATATTAAGTAAAAACGAAGCTTTACGCAATATATATATATATATATATATATATATATATATATATATATATATATATATATATATTACGCCCTTGAGCAAGGCGTGAAGCCACTAGAATGCAGGGGATTGCAGAATTAGGAGCAAGAGCAGATAGGAGTAATAGAAGAAAGAATGAAGAAAGGATAGTGATAGATCAAGGTAACTGGAGATGTCGATTGACATTACATTTGAATAGTTGGAGAATATAGCTTTTTGGGAAACAGTAATTAAAGGCTGTTCCACAGGCGAGAGGTGCGAGGTATGAAGCTATTGGAGTAGAAACAGACGGCTACATTTAACAGTTTCAACAGTGTAAGGGTTGTGAGCGGGATGCCAGCCCCGTAGGGCGCTTGAATTTCATGGAGTCTGAGAACCAGTGAAAGCAGCCTTACGGAGCAATTACCATGAAAGTATTTGTAGAAAAGACAGAGAGAGGAGACGGCGCGTCTCTGTGAGAGAGTGGACTGTAGACGAGATGCCAGATCAGGGGCCAATTATATTACATATCCGTCTCTGGATCTTGTCAAGAACCTGAGGTAAACAGAAGGTGCCCCAGACCATATGGCAGCAATACTCCATGGTTGATTTGTATATTTGATGTATCGATTCCGGGAGAAAATTTCCTGGCGCGGCACAGAGAGCCAACTTTTAGTCGTGAAGGGACGAAGCAATTGACTCATATATATATATATATATATATATATATATATATATATTGATATGTCCCGGAAAGGGATATATTGTTCAAGCTAGCAAAGTGGTTTCGGACTATTGTAACCGAGTAGGACAATCTAGCAGGTAACCGTAATGGACTGGTCCTCGTCGTAGTGGTAGGCAATAGGCGTAGGCAATAGGCGAAGACAATAGGCATACCAATAGGAGTCGTCATTCTAGACCATCAGTCTGTATTTATGGTTGACACCAGCCAATCATATTACTGTGAGGAGGAACCCAGCTGTATGCATATTCATTACATCATATATATATATATATATATATATATATATATATATATATATATATATGTTGAAACTTGACTAATGTGATGGAATAATGATACAACACAAATGTACTTAGAACAAAATGTAGTGAAGCAAGAAAATCAGTACGACAATATTTACATATAGTCTTTTGTATATTCTTGGGAAGACTGTTCCGGAGAATGTGTTGACTGAGTCGAGTCGGCAGAGTCTCTGGATTGAATCTCTGATTCCTCTCCCCCATCTTTTCCGGTACCAAAAAATTTATATGGTCGGTACTCCACTCATTTAAATTAGGTGGATCCTACCACAACATATATATAAATATTAGCTTAAAACTGATAACAATTAAACTGATAAAATAAAGTAAAAATAATATACAAACAATATATAGTGATAATCGAGAGAAAAAAAAACCCTCTTTAAATACACTATGTACATGTTATGATGCCGCTTAAAATATGCAAAATATATAACCGTTTATTGTGAATACATTATCATTTATTTCTACATATATATATATATTGATCCTTGTTGTTTCCCTACTTTTTTTTACGCGGACTCATATTCCGAGTCTGCCATATTTGTTGTGGGTATTTCAATAGACACACGTGTTTATCTCTCAACGCGTACACTGGGCCGCAACAACACATTTAAAATTAAAACAGTTTCGCTCACAAGTTTCATGGATTAATTAACCCTATAAAACATAATACTGGATGTCTAGTCAGCACCTCCCCCCAAAATATGAAAATAAGTTTTGAAAGGACAATTTGGAGAAGAAACATGCAATGGCTAAACATTTGGTTTATTTGCAGTTTTTAATATCATGAAAAATTAAATATTTTAGAGAAATATATGTATGATATTTAGATTTTAATGGATAACATGATATAACTTTTCAAAAATAATTTACATAGAGATAGCAATATTAAATAGTTGTATTATACCCAAGGATGTAATCTATTTCTAGTTTTCAGTTTCTGAAACACATGGTCATATTATACTCAAATCATGGTTTACGCAAGAAAATACAATATTAACGTATTTTCTTGCGCATAATATGAGACAATTTGAACAAAAAATGATGGCAAATGTCGGGTCGGGGTCGTATTATACACAAAAAAAAACGTTTTATGAAATTTTGCTCAACTTTGAAATAGCAAGATAACAAATTCACTCAGCAGAATAGATAACAAGACACAAAGTAGGCAACTTGGTGATATTAATTGTTTGCAAAAGGTATTTGATATGTCGGCCATATTTGTTTCTCTCTTCATTCTTAATAAAAAGTCAATTTTTATTTTCATTATTTATGAGATATAAGAAAGTCAGATCAACCAGAAAGTATAATAGATTAATTAACACTTTAAAAGGTATTTCCAGGTATATCTAGTTAGCACCTTTCCACCTGAAAATTCAAAAATAAGTTTTGAAAGGGTAATTAGAAGAAACATATAATGGCTAAACATCCAGTTTATTTCTATTCTTTAATAGAAAAATTAGATATATCTGTGAAATCTTGACTTGACTTGTATCGGTTTTCACCCTGGTTGTGTTGAACCGGCTTCCTCCCGAGCAAGTGCAGCATCACGGACCATCGCTGCCCACGCTCGCCGATCCTGAGCCAGGTCACACGAAATGGCGAGCCAATCTCGATTCCATCGTCGAAGACCAACTATTTGTGGATCCGATAGTACTGCTAGGTCATCCTTGATTGTGCTAGCCCACGTCCTCAGCTGCCCACCGACACGTTTTCGCCAGACAGGAAGAGAAGGACGGAGAAGTACATCGCGGATGAGCTCTCCCTCCGGGCGTCGAGCTGCGTGCCCGAACCATCGGAGACGACGCTGGAGCAGGACGGGCGGAAGAGGACGGAGACTCAGGCGACAACGTAGAGTGGCTGCGGGCACACGATCGATTCGGCGGCATCGTAGAATGCAGCGAAGGCAATCGTTGTCGAACACTTCAAGCCTTCGTGGTTCAACCGCTCTAAGTGGCCACGTTTCGCAGCCATATAGTCCGAACAATAGCCTGATAGATGCGCCCTTTCGTAGCCGTGGAAATCTCCCGTCGCCCCCGTAGTGACCGCTTGAGACGCACGAATGCGGACCTTGTTGCTCCTATACGGAGTTCAACCACAGTAGCAGCCTGCCTGGATGGTATAATGGTTGAACCGAGATAGACGAAAGACTGCATGTCCTCCAGATTGACCCTGTCCAGCGTCAGTGGCTGCCAGTTGACTGGATCAACCAGGGACGGCATAACTTTGGTCTTCGAGGCATTGATGGTCATACCACATCTCGTGCTGCGACTTGGACACGGTTGAGCGCAGCTTCACATCGTCACAGTTCGATCCGACGAAGACAATGTCGTCCGCGTAGGCCAGATCAGACACCCTGACATTCCGACCAAACGCAACTCCAACGTAGTCCCGAAAGGCCTTGCCGAGGATGTAGTCGATTGTATAGTTGAATAAGGTAGGGGATAAGCCACACCCTTGCCGCACACCAGTCTTCACCTCAAACGTCTCCGACTCCTTACCGTAAGCACAAACACGGGCTCGCGTCGACCTTTATGAGCGATACATATCTGTGAAATATATTTACGTCATCATAATGGATAATATAATACAACATTAAAAGAAAATCTTATATAGGTATGTCTGCAACACGTAGTCGTATTATGACCAAGTATAACTCTCCAGAAGACCATCACTTTCCGCCTTCTTGCTTTCACGTTTTTCACTAACCAGACGTGGAGTGATTATCTTGAATATACTGCTGCCATATCTGGTCTCGTGTTCCTACTATTTATCCCGTGATTCTTTAGTGAGGAGGAGAAAGGACAATAAAAAAAAAAACAAAAAAAACAGGTTTCAGGAACACAGAAGATGGTGATTGGCATTGCATTTAATTTTTTGAAGGTTGTAGGTTGCAGGGAAGCAAGAATTCCACAGGTGAGAAGTGCGTGAAAAAGAAACATACGGTTGCATCTAGGTAGTCCAACAGTAAAACAGTGAGACCTAATTGCCAAGCTAAGAGCACATTTAAAAACCAAGTTACCAAGCTCATCAAAACAATTTCCATGAAAACATTTTTAGAATAGACAGAGAGAAGCCACGTCGTTGCGGCGGGAAAATGATTGATGTCGAAATGCCGGGTCAGGACCGATAACATCACGGACCTTTCTTTGAATTTTGTTAAGAATCTCGAGATATATAGCAGAAGAACCAGACGAGCTATGGCAGCAATATCTAATGCGCGGACAAGTGGTAGATTTATAAATGTGCAAGATGGATTCTGACAAGAAAAAATTTCAGCTATGGCACAGTGAACCAAGTTTCCTATCAGTAAATGCAGGTATTGTTTCAATATCATCAATCTACTTCAACTTTCTCACTTTCTCTCTCTCTTTCTCATTCTCTCTTTTTCTCACTCTCTCTCTTTCTCACCCCTCTCTATTACTCTCTTAGACTAGATTAAAATGTTATTAGAAATGTTATTTTATTTAATATATAATTACACATTTAATGAGACGTATCAACTTTCTCACTTTCTCTCTCTCTTTCTCATTCTCTCTTTTTCTCACTCTCTCTCTTTCTCACCCCCTCTCTATTAATATATAATTACATATTTATTGATACGAATCAGTTCGGCCCTTTGCAGCAAGAAAATCAACCCTGGAAACCGTTTCGGAGAGACTCACAAATATATATCAATTTTAATCGAAACTTTCAGTTTTTAAATGATAAATTTATTTCTATATGCCTTTCTATATATAAAGGTTTTTCAATCTTTTTCCTCCTACGTAACCTTTTGTCATTGCCGACTGTATTGGCTTAAACTCTTGAGAAGTATATGGTATTAAAATGGATGATATCCATCGAATTGATAACAAACAAATATTATTTATTTTATAATTTTATTCAATATATTGTTCTACATTTAATTAGATGGATAGGGGTTAGCTCTTTTCAATAAGTAAATCAATTCTGGCAACTGGTTCACAGAGACACTCATATATATGCGACTAACAGCATGGCCCGGCGTTGCCCGTGCTTGATTCAAAAATCGTACGACTCATACAGCAATCGCTATCACTTGACTTAAAATATTTTTGCCCTTCCTTGCCTTTAAATTAGTGCCCTTTGCCGTGGTGATGTTGCTACATGCCTTACTTCTTGCCTATCTCACACTGCGAATTTTTCTAAGCTCTATACTAAACATTAAATCTGTTACAAAAAAGAACTAAACAAAATGAACACAAAACGATCAGCTTTAAAAAGGACTCGTAACTGGAAAAACCGAATGAAAAAGAATGTTAACAACAAATACTTTTCACACCCAACCCAGTTCTGCGGAATCAGAATCAACGTTGAGTTTAAGCAAGCGAATGAGTTAATTGGAGTAAAGTGCCATGCAGATTTAAATTTTTCCCACTTGTGACGAATGCAGCTATCAATTTTTTTTGCATGCTAGCATGCTAGTTAACATTCGTGTCAGTCAGCTGTTGGCTCTCACGCTGGCCAATAGAATCTTCCTGCCTATTCGTGGCAGTCAGCTATTGGCTCTCAATCTGGCCAGTACAAAATGGCCGCAAACTACATGAAAACTGCCGTGGAAGCATGAAAAATCGATTATTTCCACTATCGATGGGAGTTGGGAAATGCAAAGTCGGTCTTGGTCTTCCCGCTATTTTATGCATGTAAATTTTGGTGCAAATTCGTCGAAAATTGCGGCCGTGCATTCGTTACGCACGCGAACACACACACACACACACACACACACACACACACACACACACACACACACACACACATCCTGCCTTTTATAGATAGAGATCCATTTCAAAAGATGCAGAAAAAAATGGTCAAGTCGTTCTATCTCTCCAGGAAGGAACTGACAGCTTCTGCCATGTTTTATTCTTACAAGAGCCAGATTAGAAGAATTTGATATAAAATGGAGGAAATCTATCGAATTGATAACAGACCAATAGTATTTGTTTTATAATTTTATTCAATAGATTGTTCTATATTTAATGAGATGGATGAAGGGGTATTATTTATTTCTTTATATATTTGGTAAAAAAAATGAGATTTTATGGAGTCTATAATTTTTAACGATATCAAATGTATTAAGTGTGTTCTTTCTCAACTCGAGGTCAATTGTGCTTAATTATCGTCTTCTTAATATTAAAGATCTGTGTATCTAGCCTCAAGTAACAACATAAAAAAACAGATTCTAAAACAATGGACATGGGACCTTTGCGTTAGTTGTTAGAAATGCAATTTGATAACAAACGGTAGCCATTGTGAAATGATGGCGGGAAGCACGGAGGCCTTCAGAACCGGTTACCACAAACAAATGTCCGATTAAATTAATTTGTTTCGTCTTATTCATTTTTTTTACTACCTGTGTTTATTATCGTTCTCTTCCGTTCGCCTGAATTGACAGTGAAACAGCAGAGAGGGGGGTGCGCAGATCAATGAAAGAAAGCTGACGTCCAAGTGTACCAAAATCCAATTATATGCATGCACGGGTTGCCCACCCTTTCACGCGAGGAATTCTGGGATGACAATGGCGTCGCTCTGGCGTGAGACATGCGTCCTTCTCGCTTGATTGGTGGCGACTTTATGAATATTTATGTCAGCAGTGTGAGAAATGGCAGGGTTGTACGTAACCCGTGGCCCATCATTACCCCTCAGATGGGTAGGATAGCGAAAAGTTAGATGATGGCAGCATTTCACTTTGTCGTAAATTACTACCATTAAGCAATTGTCCGCTCGCTTCCAGGAAAGACAGTGTCAGTTAAGTCGTTTTCGGATTTCTGGATTTGCATGTCGCCATATTTGTACGGAAGGCGGGGTACTTGACTGAACTATTGCTAGCAAATTAGCCTTGCAGATCTTTATATCTATTGACTAAATTTGATCCGCACTTGGTGTCCTTCTTTTTTTTTTTTAATTCAGAGCTTTCCTTCTCCTAGAATGGTTACCATACCAAAACTAAACTCCAGCCTATTCGATAATCTGTGTAACTGATTGATCCGTTTTCTACGGCTTATCAATCCTTATTTCAAGCCATAAAAAATTTTTGGATTGTAATTTATTTTTTTGAAATGATATCGTTTTAGTGATAAAAATTCTACTAATTAACCCATAGATGGAGGAGAAGAGTGTATTCATACGTAATTGATAAACAAACAAGGAATTATAATGTGGATATGAAGTGGGGGATCAATTCTATATCACAATCGAGATATAAAAATGATCCCTCACTTTGTGGCCACGGTAATTTTTTTTACTTTTATATTCCAGAGAATGTAAATAAATCTATGACCAGATGTGTAGCTAATCAGTATTAAATTGATTGATTCGTTTTCTACGGTTTATCAACCCTTTGCAGGTTATTTAAAGCCAGAGAATATTTTTCAAATTGTAATTTTTTTGAGAAAATATTGATTTAGTGATAGATATCGTACTAATTAACCCATAGCTGGTGGTGAAGAGGTGAATTCATACCCTTTCCTAAGGGTATTTGCGCATCCATATATTTAGTATTCCCAAGCGTTTATGTAGTGACCAGGATTGACGTTGCCTAACTTTGGTTATCGTACGGGAACCAATGTTTTAACGTGATATGGCTATATACTATTATTTATTGGGTTGGAGTTTTCCTTCTCTGAAAGTGGTTGTCCTATCGAGGCTAAATAGAGCAGCCTACGATATTATCAAAAGGGTTTGAATTGATACTTTTTTTTCTCCTAGACTGATTACCAACAAAAGCAAAAAAATTAAAAAAAAAAAAATTCCTGCTATTTACTTCATAGACTAAATGTTATGGTCCGGTTCCTTGTACCACGGTGATAGTCCAAGGTAGAACCAATAAAGAAGAACTCGAACACGGATATGGAATAACACAGATATATTACAAACAGGAATATATACAGAGAAGTAGAAAAGTGTTAGTACGAACAATCACGTTTAGTAGTAATTGTCTGAACACGACTCTGTTTCGGACTGCCTCTGACTCGACTGACTGACTCCTGACGGACTTCACTCCAGACTTTAGACTGAACGGTATTTAGTCACCCCGCCACGAGGGCATCATGTGGCACAAGGCCGGTTTAACGTGGGATCTCCGAGCCCGTGGGCTCGGCCCCAAAATATGCCAATTGAACCCGTATAAACGGGTTCAGGGTCGGTTTACCTTCCCGAAATAGACTCCGCCCTTCGGCGTAGCCTCGTTCGGGTTCCTCCCCGCCCGAAGGCAGAGAGTTCAACCGATCAGCCGGTCGTCCGGTCGCCCAACTTCGGACTGAACTCTCAGCTTCCTCTTGAGGCGCAGTATTTATTACGTATGGAATAGTCCATTATGTTATTACGGGTAAGGTCCCATAACACTAAGGAAGGGAGATTGATACTTTTTCCAGTAGTATTCGTTTGAAAGTATATATTAAAAAAAGAACTTTGAATTCAGCAAAACGATTTCATTCTCTGCGCCGGTAACCCTTACGCAACCTGCATATATGCTACCCCTGTAGTCTCCCATATGGTATATAAGGCCACAGCCTCGTCACGTTAAGTGTTGATTCTTTGGTTTCCGCAGTAAATAGGATTTTGAACAGAACTCACCATCCGAATTCTGGTGAATAAAGGGCGCAGCCGGATCAGACCGGAGATAGTATAAGAACAGTGCGGGTTTGTCAAAGCCACTGGAACAAGGAATGCGATATTTGTTCTCAGAATGTTATCAGAAAGCTCAATACAAAGGCAGAATTAGGCGTAACTGCGCATTATAGATTAAGCAAAGGCGTTTGATAAAATACGCCACAAATTACAATTTCTCAGTAACCTGGTAATATTTAGAAAGGGCATTAGAATAATCAAGAACCTATACTGGTAGCAAACTACCTGCATACGGATAGAAAATGAGTTCAGAACATATACAGAAATAGAAAGGTATGTAAGACAATGGTGCATCTTATCACCGGACTTATTCAACCTATACAGTGAGGCGATTGTGAGAGGACTAGAAGTCCTACCAGGATTTTTTATTGGCGGCCACAATCTTAACAACACATCATATGCAAATGACACAGTGTTGATAGCAGACACGGAAAGAAAAATTATAAAAGCTCATAAACAAGGTAGTAAAGGATAGCGAGAAGAAAGGACTAATTATAAGCTAAAAGAAGACAGAATGCATGGTTATTAGCAAAATGGTGAGCCCAAAATGCAAAGGACAATTCGGAGAAACCAAAATCAACCAAACACAAGAAAATAAATATCTTCTAACAGAGGACGGAAAGTTCGACACTGAGATTCGAAGTCGTATTTGGATAGCCAAAGATGCCTTCCAAAAGCTAAGCAGAGTATTAAGAGACAGAAAACTTCGTTAGAAACGAAGAAAAGAGTACAGAAATGTTATATGATATCTGTCATCCTATATGACAGAGAATGCCCAAAGATGAAGAAAAGACTTGAAGTAACAGAAATGTGGTTCTACAGAAGGATGCTGAGAATACCATAGACCGACCAAGTGAGCAACGACGAGGTTTTAGAGAAAATGAGAAAAAAAAAATCAGAAAGATACAGTTGACATTTCTGGACACATAATTAAGGAAGGAGGGCTTGGAAAATTTGATACTCACAGGACAGACTGCGAGCAAGAGGGACGGGGCAAAAGTAACGCGTAAGATTTTTGACGAGCTTCAGAAAATGGATGGGGGGAACTAAGTTTAGAAATAACGAAAAGAATTTATTTAAAGCTGCAACGGACAGGAAATTGTGGAGAGCTATGATCACCTACGTCTTGAGAGGAAACGGCGGCACATAAAGAAAGAAGATGCTTCCCCCACCCCCCTCACGTTCAATCAGTTTTGGGTTCAAATTAGGCTACGTACAAGGCTGGTTGACAGTCAAAACTAGAGAACACACTGCTCGACTATTAACCTCGGCTAAGAGCTAGGGAGAAGATAGATGGTTTCATCGATCTTTACAGAGGGTATTAGTGTGAAAGCGAGCGAACACAACGGCCTTGGCTGGAATTTGAACACGGCACCCCAATCTCACTTTTCGCGCCGTTAACCACGTTCATCTAACTAGATGAATATGAATACTGAACTCATTTGCATTAGGTTGAGTCATAAGTAATTTCTGTTTTGGTGAATCAACTGTAATGGCGAATATATAGCCCTAAGCGGCTTAGGGACAAGGAGAAAATATGGAGCACCCAGGGAGGATAGAACTCACTATTCACTATTCAGTCGTAATTGTTCTAGCCCACATAGTGATTTTCCAAGCGTAGCTTAGATGTGGCACAAGCCTGAAAGCAGGGAGCACTAGGTGAGGATCGAACTCACTACTCAGTCATAACTGTTCTAGCGAGACAAGCTTGCTAACCATTACACCATCTGGAGGTGCCCACATAGTGATTTTCCAAGTGTAGCTTAGATGTGGCACAAGGCTGAAAGTTGGGAGCACCTAGTGAGGATCGAATACACTGGTTAGTCGTAAATGTTCTAGCGAGACAAGTTTGCCAACAATTACACCACGTGGTGTTTCTCAACATGGCAGTTAAGTATAAATATGGCGTAGACAAACCTTAAGATTTACATAGCAGTGGCAGCGTACACCGTGGATTAAAGAAAAAAAATGATCAGCTTCATGAAAACGCAAGGTCGCATACAGCAAAATTAACACGGAAAAAAGAATTAGAAACTTGGTTGATGTGCTTTACACCATCCACGGTATTCACCTGACCTTTGAGCAAATTTTTTCGATCGTGGCAAAACGTTTTGATGAAGAAATACTTTCTTGAATGTAAAGCCGATTCAAAATCTTTTTTCCACCAAAATCTACTAAATTTTTACTCAAAAGATATTGAAGAGATGGCTGATAAGTGGCAACAAGCTATTGCAAATAATGGGGACTATATGACCGAATAAAAATATAATTGTACTTTATTTTTTGAAGAATAAAGTTGATAAACAAGACGGAAATTATTTATGACTCAACATATTAATATTCTTCTATGCTTAGAATATTTCTGCCACTTATGGTCCGGTGTCCCTGCTATTTACCTTAAACTCTTTGATAAGATCCAAGGAATAATCAGCAACATTATAAGTCCTGATCTGGAGGCTCGGCTTCAGTCACTTTCTCACCACCGTAAGGTTGCCTCACTGTGTTTTTTGCTATAAATTCTTTTATGGTAAATTTTGGATGAAATCTCCGCTATGGTATCTAAACTTTTTGAATTTAAGCGCAGTACTTAAGTGGCGTCGAGATTTCATCAATTTACAGTTGAGCTGACTAGATGTAACCGTAAGTTCTATGCTAACAGTTTCTTTTCTCGCACTTCTCGCTGGTCGAACTCCCTTCCAGCTCCATGCTTTCCAGCCATCTTTAATCTGCAAAAATTTAAATGGAATGTCAATCGCTATCTACTGTCCTCCTGATTACTATTTCCTCTTCCAGCTCATTAATAATGTCTTTGTTCCTAACTCTTCCACAGCTTGTAAACATTTGTGTCTTAGTGGCTTTACTCCTTTACATGGGATGATACCAATTTAAAAAAAAAGAAAAAGATGTAGTATCTTTTTTTGGTGGGAGAAGATATTTTTATTAAGAGAAAACACAATTCCCAAATTCATCCTGCAAAAGAATGTTACATTTATGGTTTACCGAGGCGGTCTAAAATGGCGGCCTAATTTATTAAGTCCTTATTATAAGTTTTTTCATTTTTTGGTAATACTAAATTCCTCAATACAAAAACTCAAGAGTAACTCAATGTAGAGTTCTCTGAAAATTGCATTAATTTATGACTCAACGTAATATTTTCTCTTGATATCATTCATCATAGTTATCCAAAAACCGGCGATAATTTTATCGTCTGCTTGTAGAATATTCATTGGTTTCAGTCTGTAGAACTGATCATTTATTCAAAAAGTCCTGACCCTGCTTCCTAGTCCTCAGTAACCACCCAAGCCCAACATTACAGTGTCGCAAGTCTTGTCTTTCTCAAAATGTCGCCATGTCTATTTTAATGGATAGAGACCATCGCACGTCGAGGTGGTTCTTGCCAGTCAGAGAAAGGCGTTAAGCGGTGACACGTGACAAGAGAGTCAACATGAAAAGAAGTACTGAGTGAAAGAGGAAAAGGAAGAGGAAGAGAAGGAAGGTACAAAGAAAATAGATAGGCTAAAAGATATTAAGCGAGAATTAAAAAAAAAAGTGAGAAAATTGGGAAGGCGCATAAGAAAAGGCGAGAACAAAGTAGGTGAGGTAGACGATGTAAAATATGAAAGAGTGTGCGATACTTTGAGATAAGAACAGTGCGAAGAAAGAAAGAAAGAAAGAAAAAGAAATAAGGAAAGAAAGAAAAAGGGAAAAGAAACAAAGAAAGAATAAAGAAAGAAGAAAGGAAAAGAAAGAAAGAAAGAATAAAGAAAGAAAAAAGGAAAAGAAAGATTAGAAAAAAGGAAAAGAAAGAAAGAAAGAATAAAGAAAGAAAAAAGAATAAAGAAAGAAGAAAGGAAAAGAAAGAAAGAAAGAAAGAATAAAGAAAGAAAAAAGGAAAAGAAAGAAGAAAGGAAAAGAAAGAAAGAAAGAAAGAATAAAGAAAGAAAAAAGAATAAAGAAAGAAGAAAGGAAAAGAAAGAAAGAAAGAAAGAAAGAATAAAGAAAGAAAAAAGGAAAAGAAAGATTAGAAAAAAAGAAAAGAAAGAAAGAAAATAATGAAAGAAAAGTTAAGAAAAAAGAAAGAAAGATGAATGGAAAGAATAGAGATGAGAGGAGAAAGAAAAAAGAAACAATGAATGAAAGAAAAGAAGATAAAGAAAAATAGAATGATGAAAGACAAAACAACGAAAGACAAGGAAAAAAAGAAAGAGGGTGGAAAGGTAAAACAGTCAACAATTGAATGAAAGAAAGAAAAAACAAAGGAAAAAAATCCGGTTCATACTCCTCCCTGGTCTTTTAAACAGGATTAGAAGCTTATCTCTTGTTTCCTGTTTAGAATTGGGTCACCGGTTCCTTCTAAAGTCAGCTGCAACTTCATAATTCTAGCGTCACCGTCTACACTTGGAAATTTTATTTCTATTGACTTTTTCTAAATAGGAATATGTAAGTTCGCTTATCGTCCGGTTCACACTCCTCCCCGATCTTTTGAACTGGTGTGGCGATTTATCCCTTGTTTCCTGTTTGGGATTGCTTTTCTGAAATCTTCTCATTCTCTTTCACTTGCGTCTCAGTGGTATTATCGCCTTGCTTGTAGTGAATTGATTTAAAAAAAAAGATGAGAGAAAAAGAGAAAAAAAGAGTGAGGATACACTGAAAGGTTAATCCTCATTGGGGACGTCATACTTGGGAATTTGTGCTAAGCTTTCGGAATAGTTGAGGAGACGGAGGTTGATTTGCACTTTCGTGTTGCAAGCTACATCGAGCTTTAATGGGCCTCCCGTTATTGTAGCCTTGTGCCAAACGATGTGAAATTTAGTAAATATGGAAAGATAGGCGAGTGGAGGTTGCTTAATAGGAGGAGGGGGAAGAATCAAAAAGGAAAGAAGAAAAATATCTAAATGTAAGACAGAGCGAGAGAGAAAAGGAGTGAGAAGAAGAGAAAGAGAGAGAAAGAGGGAGAGAGAGAAAGAGAGAGATAGTAATAGAGAGGAGAAGAAATGACAAGTAAAAAAGAAGGTGAAAAGAAAACAAGAGGGAAAAGGAAGAAGCAGCGAATGTAAATAACAGGAGTGAAGAAACAAATGAATAAACACAAGTAAGAGAGAGAGAGGAAGAGAGAGAAATCAAGAGAGAGAGATAAATCGAGAGAGAGAGGAAGGGAGAGAGAGAAATCGAGAGAGAGGGAGAGGGAAAGAGAGAAATAGAGAGAGAGAGAGAGAGGGAGAAATCGAGAGAGAGAGGAAGGGAGAGAGAGGGAGAGGGAAAGAGAAAACTGAGAGGGAGAGAGGGAGAGAGAAATCGAGAGAGAGAGAGGGGGAGAGATAAATCGAGAGAGAGAGAGAGAGAGGAAGGGAGAGAGAGAAATCGAGAGAGAGAGAGAGAGCAAGGGAGAGAGAAATCAAGAGAGAGGTTGAGAGAAATCGAGAGAGAGGGAGAGAGAAATCGAGAGAGAGAGGGAGAGGAAAAGAGAGAAATCGAGAGAGAGAGGGGAGAAAGATAAATCGAGAGAGAGAGAAAGGGAGAGAGAGAAATAGAGAGAGAGGAAGAGGGAAAGAGAGAAATCGAGAGAGAGGAAGAGGAAAAGAGAGAAATAGAGAGAGAGAGGGAGAGAGAGAAATCGAGAGAGAGGGAGAGGGAAAGAAAGAAATAGAGAGAGAGAGAGAGAGAGAGAGAGAGAGAAATTAAGAGAGAGAAGAAGGGAGAGAGAGAAATTGAGAGAGAGAGAGGAAGGGAGAGAGAAATCGAGAGAGATGGAGAGAGAAATAGAGAGAGAGAGGGGGAGAGAGATAAATCAAGAGAGAGAGGAAGGGAGAGAGAGAAATCGAGAGAGAGGGAGAGGGAAAGAGAGAAATCGAGAGAGAGGAAGAGGAAAAGAGAGAAATCGAGAGAGAAAGGGGGAGAGATAAATCGAGAGAGAGAGGGAACAGAAAGAGTGAGCAGGAAAGTAGTTTTAAGCAAGTGAGGGAGAAAGGTGGAAGAACAAAGTACTAAAAAGAGACGGAAATGTAAACAGTTATAATGTATGGTTGTGTGATCATTGCTTTTTTCTCTGTATAAGACGCACGTTTTACCCCAAAAATTGATTCTAAACTCTTTGCGTCCTATAAAAAGTCATGGTAATATATATATATATATATATATATATATATATATATATATATATATGGGGAAAGGTATGAATCCTCCTATTCCCCGCCCCAGTTATTGGTAAATAGCAGGACAGAGTGGGTTCTATAGTCTTGGATGGCAACTTGTGTAGGAGAAGAACAACTCTGAATTCAAAACCAGCGGATGGTCGTTTGGAGACCTCGGCTTAACCACTATAATCAAATCATGTGCAAGTTGTCTGGCTGCCGGTTTCTAGTAACTGAGGTGCGTGACCCCCTTACGTCGTAAAAGAGTCCCCAGTAGGCGAGAGTCAACAGCCCGCGTCGATCAAGGATCAGAGAGTCCACGATATATATATATATATATATATATATATATATATCTTCATTCAATCATGTTTAGTTGAATAATCTGGACATATTATGTCTATTTATTTTTATTTTAATCCTCTCGGATCCACTGATCAATTGCTTAATGTTGTTATTAAATTCATTAAGAAAGGCACCGTAGTTTTTCTCCTTCTTATTATTTCTCCAAGTACTTTCAATCTCATCCAAGATCATCTTCAGAGGTGAATTGCTAAAACAAAAGTAAATGTAACTGAGAGTTGTGATTTTTTTGTAAATGCGCATGAAACGCACACTGTTAATTCAAAAATTGAAGTCATCTAAAGGAGGTCAACACCTCGCGGCAGTAGTCTGTTTCATGTCTAAATTCAATATTCAGGTCACGTGTGTTATGTCGACTATTTATATATGCTGATCAATGGTGTATTATATGTAGAAGGTCTATTGTATTATTCTATCAGTTATTTTGTGGACGGTAACGGTTATGTTTCAAATTAATCTATATGCTCTTGAGAAGAAATAACTGTGGATCCTAATGCAGTTATTTCTTGCTATTTTTTAATGTTTTCTGTTAACTTTTTTTTACTGATTATTTATTATTGGTTATTTTACTATGTGTTTATGATTATTATTATTACGTTATTTGTATTTATGTGTACATTTGTAGTTTCTTTAATTTATTTATTATTTACTTAATTTGTTTACTTATGCATTTAGATTTTTTGCTTATTTTACTTTATTTTTTCGTATCCATTTTTTAGTTTTTAAGTAACGTAGCATATATATATATATATATATATATATATATATATATATATATATATATATATATATTAATTTGTTCAGTAATACCACTTTTATATAAGTTTCATTAAATGGGACTAACAAAGTACTGAAAAGAAAAAAATTATAAGAAGACATTGTCAGTTATATTTTAATTTAATATATATATATATATATATATATATATATATATATATATATATATATATATATATATGACAAATGAAACTTTATTTTATATATATATATATATATATATATATATATATATATAAAATAAAGTTTCATTTAATATATATATATATATATATATATATATATATGTAAAATAAAGTTTCATTAAATTTTTTCTTTTCAGTACTTTGTTAGTCCCATTTAATGAAACTTGTATAAAAGTTATATATATATATATATATATATGGCCAAGTTAAAACGTTTTTACTATCACAAAATGACCCTTAGTAAAACAAAAAAATACGCAAATACTTCAGCACTCTCTAAGTTCTACTGGGGTATCAAAACTGATAGCTACGCACCA
>CAHIKZ030004104.1:2905000-2907500 GCA_903632075.3 Acanthosepion pharaonis | reverse complement strand
GCATTCTTCAGTCTGCATACTTTACTTCCGTTGCCATAGCAACAGTCCCGATACTTTTTGATCTGATCTCGTATTAACAAATTTCTGACAGGATATGGCACAAGGCCGGTTTAAAATGCACATATGGACAAAGTTTAAAAATAACCTGGTACCCGCAACCAAATTGGCGCTGACTTCGATATTCCAGCGATTCTGCCACTTTGCTGTAATGCGGGAGGTACTGCCGCATGGCTGGAATCCACCGGGATCAGGCATCACTTATTTATTTGTTGTGTTTCTGTCTTCGGAGATAGGTAGTTTATCGTCCCGAAGCACGATAACAGAAAGGTGTAACTCAAGGAGCACTGGCTGCTCGGTCAATGAATGTCAAAATCTTTCTCATCAGGAAGCTAATATAACCATTAGCATTAGAGATGAGAACAGATATTACAGATTGATCTACACCTGTCCTAATTGTCACCTATTCATCTTCTTTTCTTTCGTTTTATTCAATTTGTTCATCCAATTGGCTTCTCCTTGTTGCGCTCAATTTAAGCAAATAGAATAACAAGGTTAATTAGATATTACTGGATTTTTTCTGGCCAAGGTTGCTGTCATCGCATGATCAATGGGCTGCCTTTCATTGAACGAAACGATTTTTCTGTGTTTTTTGCGTTTCGATGTCCAAATTTGATTAATTTTTGTTTTCTTCATTTGGATTAAAATTCAGAAACATGAATCGGAATTAATATTTAATCTTCACAAATCTTAACACCTTTCCTCTTTCAAAAGTGTAAATTGCATACCAGCTCGCTTTAATTGCTATTTTTAATAAGCATTTCTAAAATGGCGGATTTAATATGGCCAACCTGTGTGTATGCGTTTCTGTGCTACTGTTTGTGTATTTGGATATGCTTGTGGGCATGTGTGCGTTGTGCGTGTATTTATGTGTATTGTGCTTATGTGCATGTTTTGTATGTGTGTGTGTTTGTGTTACGTATTTGCGTTTGTGTCTGTGTGAAAAGATATTACGGGTATAACAGCAAAATTGTCCAAATTGTGTTTCAGCATAATTGTCCATCCCACAAAATGCTTAATATCTAAAAAGAAAAAAACAATAAATTAATTGGGTTTATTTTTTCCAGGTTTTCAGATAAGACGTTTAGCTATCTTGATAGCATTTGTCGTAAGAATCAATGAAAAACGCTTTGAGTTATTCAGCTAGGAAGAGAACAGGATAAAATCGTTTTCTGTCAGCCCCACTGTCTCCCAAATGAACAAAAGTGAGAGAAAAAAAAATCATTCAGGCTTTCAGTAATGGTATCAATATTCATACTCTGGCTTTCATTTTCAAATCCATTCCAGAACCATCAAGAGAACGGTGAGTAAGTTTAAAAAAAAGAAAGGAACAGTAGAGAGGAAAACTGAAACAGGAGGTCACAACAGCAATTGGGATCATCGTTTTAACTTAGAGCTAAAGAGATCAATTAGAAAAGATACAATTCAACCCATAAACCATTTGGCACGTAAGAGAGGAGTTTCACCTATGACAGTGTAAAGATCAGTGAAAAAAAGAGTTGAAAATGAAACCGTACGTGAACGCTGTTAGTCATTTTGTTACTCCATGACAGAAAGTTAGAAGGTTAGAGAGGGCGAGGATCATCGTAAATAAGTTGGAAAATGATACTAGAATAATATATATATATGGCAAACGCTGCTGGTGGCGCCAGGGGTGGCCGTCCCGCCATAGCCACCGAAACCGTGATATCACTCCTGGTCGGCAGCTGATGAAGACAGGTTATCGCACGTGCTAACACACGTTGTATGTTAATATATATATATATATATATATATATATATATGAACTTCATTTCAATCTTTCATGAGCTTCCGATTTTTAGCTATGGTTAATTAATATCATTTTCATTTATGATCGATTTCATCAAAATACTTCTGTTAAGCTTACTGCTTACTTCTCAAAGAATCCAATTGTGTTATAAAAATCTCGGTGAATTCCACTAAGATATCTTTAATCATTTCTAAGATACAATTGTTCAAAGCTTAATCTAACAATATATATATCCAGAGTCGATTTGTCGAGAAGAATGAAGAGTTTGGGGTGGTGATCACAGGAATCGTAAACTTTGGAAAGTGCTTGAAAACTATACCATGAGTTCACCGAGGACCTGTGACTGAATTTGGGTTGCCGGAACCGCTTGGAAACCGTCTATGTCTGTGCTAACACCAACGAACAAGTCATCGTGATCGAGCGCTTGAAGGTACTGACGTTGATTATGCCAGATTATGCGCTCTCTCGCAGAAAGTGTAACTAAACTCCGCTCAGTAAAGTTTCAGCATAACCGGCAGGTAGTCTCTGTGGTTGTTAGACAAGCACAGATGTGCCTGAGCTGGCGTCTGCAATGGGGATTGACGAGTCACTCTAGCGGTCGGGTGTGCTTGGAAGAAAAAGTGCCGGGTATTGTGTTGGAAGAGCTGGAATATTTCGACATGTTTAGATGTT
>CAHIKZ030004104.1:2847500-2902500 GCA_903632075.3 Acanthosepion pharaonis | reverse complement strand
ATTATGACCATGGAATATTGGTGTTTAAGCCTTTTATTATATATATATATATATATATATATATATATATATATATATATATATATATATATATATAAATATAGTTTTAAGGTGTGCTTATGGGATAAAGTACTCAATATCAGAGATAGAGTGTTGAATTCAGTGTTCATTTATATATATATATATATATATATATATATATATATAATATAGACAGTAACTTTTCTTTTCAAACATCTTTCATTAAATACGGCCGCCAAGGAAGTTTAATTTTTTATTAAGTTTTTCCAACGTCCTTACGTTTTTCCGTCTTGTAGGAGTAAGGCAGTACAAACATTTTCCCTAATTGTTATTGTCCCAAGCCATTCATCCACTTCTATAGCCATTTTCAAGGGTATTTTGTCTCTGGTGTTATTTTTCCTCATGTTTTGAATTTATTCTTTGTTGTTTTTGAATAAGAGCGTTCATTCCGAGCCTTCGCTTGTTGTGCGGTGCTTGATCTCACGCGAGCATCTTCCTATTTAAAAAAAGAAAAGAAAAAAAAGCAAGCTTTTAATACGCCATTTCCACTGTTAAATAACGTGAGGTTGATCGGAGGCGCAAAATATTCGATATACACGACATCTCTAATAGCGGATGTTTCTTATAATATGATTTATATAGAATTCTACTATTTTCGGCCTGAATTTTTCTTCAATGTTCTTGTAAATTATGGGTGGATAGATTTTTTTATAGCACTTTAGTCTCGTAAGTGTCACGTATGGCGTCTACTCAAAGAAGTGATAGTATTTCCGATAGAGATAATTGATTTCCGATAGAGATAATTGATTTGTGACAAGAAACACGGTGTTGTACTGGGCAGTGAAAATGATGCACCATATTTATATATATATATATATATATATATTATGAAATGGACAAAGTACGACAATTATTTTAAGACATTTTTATGTTTATACTTTCTTTTAATAGATAGATATATTTAAGTAAATGCTCTGTTTATAATAAACAGTATTAACGATATTTACCGGCCTGAATGCCCGAGAAATTTTCATAGAAAATACGCGTCCTCCGACAGGAATCGAACCTGTATCCTATACCGAACCATCATATAGCCTGACGTGCTTTTACCGATTGAGCCACAGAGGAGCGTTTCGGTTAGTAAGGTCGATTTTACTCTTTTTAAACTACAGTTCTCCGTGATTCACAGTGAACCAACCTTCTTAGCAGCAGGCCTAGCAGTCAAATCATTATAATGACTTCCACTTTTGCTGGAAAATGTGAATCCAAGAAGGCACAACGAGTTGTTTGCTTGAGGGTTAACTTGCTGATGGAGGGGGGGGGAAACGGCTCTCTATAATGATTAAAAGATAGCAATTTCATTTTGGAAGCATTTACAAATCATTTCTTGCTCCATTTAACAATTGGAAGTCATTTTCAAGTGCAGCTGCCAGTTTTACTTCGTTTGAGCTATCAGACTTCCTATTGTGACATGAGTAAATAGTTGTGTCATCAGTATAAATACATAGTTTAGGTACTGATGACACTGGAAAGATCGTTGAAGATAAGAAACATTGTAGGTCCAAGGAAAGAGATTGGCATTAATGTGAAATGGTCTAGAAGTGTAGCCATTTATGGATTTGTTAAGAATGATTGAAGTCTAAATATCCGACTAGAGATACCATAGACTTGAGCTTGTGGCGAAAGCTAACATGCCAGACCCTGCCAAATACCTTTGAGATATCTACAGTCACAGCCCAACCCTTGTTCTTATCTAAAGTGTGATAGAAAAAATTAATAACAACTGTTAACACATCACCAGTTGACCTAGAGAAACAAAAGCCATATTGTTTATCTGAACAGAAGGTTGTGTGTGAAATGAGATGCTTAACCAATTCAGAGTTGATTAGAGCCTCTAGTACAGTACCAAAAACGGTAATGGATTATTAGACCAATAATTCAAGAAATCAAAAGACCTGAACTACAGGATTTTCAACAAGCTGGAAAGCAAGAAGCAGCAATGAATTTGTTTTAGAATTTGGAGAGAAGGCGAGCACATTTCTTTATGACCATTCAGGGATATCATTGAGTCTGCAAGCCTTTTAGGAATATAGTTTGGAGAGCAGAAATCATGGATGGAGTTATGTTCATCTTATTGAGTACACATTCCAATCTATAAGAAACATCAGGCAAGAGTCGAGAGTGGTGTTGGAAGAGTATACACACGTATATATATATATATATATATATATATATATATATATATATATATATATATATATATATATATAAAAAAAAGGCTTAAACACTAATATTCCATGGTCATAATTTATTCCATTGGAATCGTAAATACGATCCAATTCATCAGACCACACAAATTCCAAAAGAAAACAGAAAAAACAACCCCGGAAATAAAAAAAAGGATTTAGAGAGAGTGTAAGTATGAGGAGGAGGGAGATTAAACCTTAACAGAGAGAATTTTAGGAGAGGTGGGTGGAAGGGGTTTAAGTAAGAGAAAAATGAATGTTGTCGGATGTCTAATGCATAAAGATACATTTCGTGGTGACATACACACACCATAGAAAATCTAATGTTAGAATAAGAGGGAGAGAGAGACGAGGTGGGGGAGAGAGATGGGACGAAGGACAGTAAAATTGAACGGCGTGCCGCTTTGTAATTGAGAAAATTTGACAAATTTAATATCTACTACAGATTACAAATCAAATATAAACATAAAAATAAATATAACGATTATCTAATCGGGCAAGGACCTATATTTTTATGTTCAAGAACACATGCGAATACACACATACACAATAACATATACACGTATATACACATAGGCGTGTACCCACATACACACACATATATATACCCATGTACACACATATAAAAATATATTCACATATCTACATCATACATATATTCATGTATATCCATATACACACACTTTTCACATACATATACGTACATACACATGCGCACATGCATATACCCATCTATACACACACACGCACACACACACACACACACACACACATATATATATATATATATATATATATATACACACACAAACATATACATATATAGATATATATATTCATATATATAGTGTGGCTGTCTGTGGTCTGGTGTCGTGTTTCTCTGGAGAGGGTGTTTGGTGCGAATTTATGTATATATTTAGTACATAAGTAACACTAAGTAATATAAAACTTTTATGTGCGTGGGTGTAAGCATAAGACTGTATCAAGTTGATAGCATCAACACCCATATATATATATATATATATATATATATAGATAGATAGATAGATATTGATATTGATAATAGTGGTCGATATATATATATATATATATATATATATATATATATATCGAAGAGATATAGAAACCATGTAGAAACCATAAAACTCAGTGTCCATGTAAGTAATTCCAAGGAATATATATATATATATATATAGTGGTAAATATGCACATACATATGCAAAATATATAAATATACATACATACATACACGTACATATTTTTATTCCCGGTTGTTTTTTTTTTTTTTTTTTTGAATTTGTAGGTCTGATGAATTGGATCATATTTACGATTCCAATGGAATAAATTATGACCATGGAATATTGGTGTTTAAGCCTTTTTTATTATTATATATATATATATATATATATATATATATATATATATATATATATATATATATATAAAGAAATATAGTTTAAGGTGTGCTTATGGGATAAAGTACTCAATATCAGAGCTAGAGCGTACGTAAATATAAATATAAAAGTGAACATTGAAGCTATGAATCATGGTACACGGAACAGCCTGTCGCCTCTGAGTGTTGACTTCAGTGTTCATTTATATATATATATATATATATATATATATATATATATATATATATATAGAGAGAGAGAGAGAGAGAGAGAGAGAGAGAGTAACATTTCTTTCAAACATCTTTCATTAAATACGGCCGCCAAGGAAGTTTAATTTTTTAATACGCCATTTCCACTGTTAAATAACGTGAGGTTGATAGGAGGCGCAAAATATTCGATATACACGACATCTCTAATAGCGGAATGTTTCTTATAATATGATTTATATAGAATTCTAATATTTTCGGCCTGAATTTTTCTTTAAGGTTCTTGTAAATTATGGGTTGATAGATTTTTTTATAGCACTTTAGTCTCGTAAGTGTCACGTATGGCGTCTACTCAAAGAAGTGATAGTATTTCCGATATAGATAATTGATTTCCGATAGAGATAATTGATTTCCGATAGAGATAATTGATTTGTGACAAGAAACACGGTGTTGTACTGGGCAGTGAAATTGATGCACCATATATATATATATATATATATATATATTATGAAATGGACAAAGTCCGACAATTATTTTAAGACATATTTTATGTTTATACGTTCTTTTAATAGATAGATATATTTAAGTAAATGCTCTGTTTATAATAAACAGTATTAACGACATTTACCGGGCTGAATGTCCGAGAAATTTTCATAGAAAATATGCGTCCTCCGACAGAAATTGAACCTGTATCCTATACGGAACCATCATATAACCTGACGTGCTTTTACCGATTGAGCCACAGAGAAGCGTTTCGGTTAGCAAGGTCGATTTTACTGTTTTTAAATTACATTTCTCCATGATTCTCTCTCTTATTCATATCTGCTCGATGCGTATCCACATGTAAACAAATGACGTCACACATTATGAAATGGACAATGTCCGACAATTAATTTAAGACATTTTTTTATGTTTATATGTTATACATATCTTAATATATATATATATATATATATATATATATATATATATATATATATATATATATATTATATTAAAAAAACAAACGACGTGCGTTTTAACGGATGTCAAAGTTCGTTGAAAAATTCACCCCTACCCTCCCCAAACTTAACCTCTTTTTCGAAGGTAACTCATAATTGATACAACAATAATTAATAAAAGTGAACACGCTACCACCCCTGTCTGAATGATTGGATATCTCTGTATCATTGGGAACAGTAAATTACGAATTATATGCGCGTTTAAAACTCAGTAAATTTAAAAATTATTCCAAAATTCGATTGAAAATGAAACAGAACTAATGCTTTTAATTTAATTATATAATTAAATTTAAAGTTTTCAGCTTCAGTTTTTGAAACATGGTTACTACTGTGTTGCGAAGAAAGCATATTTTAAATCAGTTAATTTATAATATTTATGCTGTGTAAATTTACATTGAATACTGTTTTGTAAAAATAAAAATAAAAATATCAATAAGAACACCGGATTATATATCTTACTCTTCTTTCTTTTTTATTATAATATGTATCTATCTATCTATCTATCTATCTATCTATCTATCTATCTATATACATATATATGGGTCGGGCTCAGTGGGTTAGGACGTTAAGACCCTGGTTAGAATCTCATTTATTCAACAGGTGACTTCTGGATAATATTTTAATCCTTAGGTATCGTATATTGTGGGAGGTTTCAAGATATGAGTAATGTTAATTGTTCATTCGACTTTATTCTTGTCGGACATATTTAACTAAGTTCAAACTTAACAGAGAATAACTCCCCACTACGTAACCTACCTTAACTCAAGTATCTGCGACTAACCCTACACCCGACCATTGCGCTCTTAAATTTCCTTCTCTAAGGGGTGGGAAGAGACGATAATGGAAAGAGACGGGATCATTTTAAGTTAATTCATAAGATAACAATGTACTCCTAAAGATCTAGAAATCCTCTGGTTTAATTCATTAATTTTTCTTTTAATTTTGTTTTTTTCAGGTAACTTAAGCCCCGGAAACCAATTGTAATGCAAATTTCCATTCTAGTGTAAATTTGCATATTTATTTCGAAAATATCAATAAGAATTTACGGAAGAAAACCGTTTAGTAGTTATCGACAATATAATTCTACCTCGTTCGGTTACAGAACAGCTGCCATTACTGGCTGTGTTTACATACATTTTTTTGTTTTTAGTCACCTCCTCCACGAGATCATGTTGTGACACAAGGTCGGTTTAATGTAGGGAGCTCGAGCGCGTACACCCGGGCTAGGAACAAAAATTGCTCGCAACTGACTGGCTTAGGCGCGAGCATCGATCCCTCTCTCTGGTGCAATGAGCAGCTGTTCCCCAGGGCTGAGCACCTCTCAGTATAATTTTCCTCAGTTTTGACTCTGTCCTTTGACGGGACCGCCCCTGACCGCACTCTGTCCAAAGAGACGCAACTGATAGATGATAAATAGGGTGTTACAAACTACATGAGAGTAATTTACACATTTTTTTTTTGTTTATATACATTTGCCTCGAAAGTTTCACTTGCCTTGATTATTGCGCAATGCGTGAATTTTAATTAAATTTCATGAATTGCGTAGTAATCAAGACGAGTATGAAGATAAAAAGAGATCAGTAAAAAGGCCTTTAACTATGTAAGCTTCCACGCATTATTACTCGAGTCAAACGTATATAAACAATGCCAGTAATGGCAGCCGGGCTAGACGTGAATAAGGCCGAATTTATATTGTCGATAACTTCTAAACGATTTTATTTCGCAAATGTTTATTATTATTTTGCAACTAATCAGGCAATTTCACAACGGAATGGAAATTTTTTATTACAATTGGCTTCCGGGGCTTAATTTGCAGATTTACCGTTTTTTCCTGTTTAGGATTGAGTTTCCAGTTTACTTCTTCTGAAAACTTAATAAGGGTGGCTGTCATGAAGTTTTGGTGATATTACTGGCTGGTCGCCACGACTCTTCATACTGAGGCTAGCAGGTTGGCAGTTTTCTGGTTGCTGCTTCCCGACTGGTAGCTCTGAGCTCGAACACTTGGGTTGCGCCTAGAGTGGCTGCTCTGATCAACAGTCGGATAATATCAGGGTTATTGCAGTGCCATGTCTACAAGCACTTCCTGTGGGCAACCCTGAGGCCACACATATGCTGCAATCTACGCCATATTCCTTTATTCTCCTTTTCATCATTTCTCCTCGCTAGAGTATTGCCATTCTATTTCACCCCCAGTAACCCCCCACTGCGAGCTAGTGGCATTGTAGCCATCTTATATTTCAGAAACCTGTTCTTATATTGCTCTTTTCTACACTTCTCGTCGCTAAAGTCTTGTCAATCTCTTTCACTCCCTGTAAGCCCTTGCATTGTCACCATTTTCTATCTTCCTGAACCAAGTTCTTTTATTGTCCTTTTCATCACGCCTCCTCACTAAAGTTAGTATATATATTGATTGTAATGTAGAATGTGTCCCCCACTTTATATCCATGTCTCACATTCGTGCCAAATCTCTGTGAATAATCTTCCAGTTCATTCAGTGAAATTTTCTTCTTTTGCCTAAGATGCCACTTTGAAAGTGAAAAGATCTTTGGTTGTTATGATCTGTTCATACCATTTCAATTGACGCTGGTTATGCGGTCTTTTGATCAGCCTGTTCCTCATCTGATGGGAAGTGGTCTAATAGGGGACGGAAAGTGCGGCACTAAGATCCGAAGACGTATCTGGATGAACAAAGATGCATTCCAAAAGCTAAGCACAGTGCATACGGCCGCGCGAATGGTAATGGATGCGAGGCTGCACGACTGTATCAGACTGCGTTTCCGGGCCGAAGGCGGCCGAGCCAACATTTGCTGCTGTTTATCGTCGCGTTACTGACACAGGAGCCGTGGCACCACAAACTATGGATCGACGAACACCGAGATCCTCTCGTACACCTGACCACGTATTGTATCTGGGATTGTACATTTATCAGTGTCTACCGTAAACTCTAAACTTAATTCAAATATTAGAAAACAACCAATACACACACACACACACAAACACACACGCATATATATATATAATTATATTTATATATATGCATGTATATATATATATATATATATATATATATATATATACACATGCATATATATATATATATATATGTGTGTGTGTGTGTATGTGCGTGTTTACGTATGCCTATGTATGTATGCCTATATGCATAAGTGATGTTGTTGGTGGTTACAGGAAGTAGAATGAATAAAACAAAATAAATTAAACGACATGTTCGCCGGAAGTGAATTTTTGAAAATAGCGGTCGTAAAACTGTAAGTGTGATTCTCTCGTGTGGACAGTGGTAAGAAAAAATGGCGGAAAAAAAAATCCGTAAATAAAATCCGAACAAATGATAAAAAAAAAATAAGAAACATAAAACGAGATGTAAGAATTGAGAAAATTCAATCGTTTTGCCGGAAGTCAAACGGGAAAGCGAGGAAAGTTTTGCACAATAAAGGCATTATGTTATTTGCATAAATTTGCATTTAGATAAAACGTGCCATCTACAGCCGCTTTTTCTATTGTAGTCAAAGATTTTGTTCTTTTCTTACACTGTAATAAAAAAAAACAAAAAACAAAAAAAAACGGGAGTAAATTTTTGCTGCCCACAATTCATTTTTCTTTTCTTAAATGCATTCTTTTAAATTAGATTCGCCCCCTTTTTTTATGCTCTCCTCAAATAAGCCGTTGACAACTGTTGCCGACCATTGCGCGTGTTTTTCTGCTTTCTTCCTTCTGCTTTGTTTTCTGATTCTTTTTCATTTATTTTTGGGGTAGAATCTCAAGATAATTTATTCTTACAATGCAATTTTTTTTATAATTTTATCAATGTTTTTTTTATCTATCTATCTATCTATGTATCTATCTATCTATATATATATATATATATATCACGGTCTCACGGTGTGTACATATCTATCTATCTATCTATCTATCTATCTGTCTGTTTCTGTCTGTTCATATCTATCTAATTCTAGCCATCACTATCTATCTATCTATCTATCTATCTATCTATCTATCTATCTATCTATCTATCACGGTCTGTTCATATCTATCTATCTATCTATCTATCTATCTATCTGTTTCTGTCTGTTCATATCTATCTAATTCTATCTATCTATCTATCTATTAAATTCTGTTAGTTTTAATGACTTATGTTCATAAAACATATACTCAACTATACTCATGCATACACGCACACACACGCAAAAACACACCCAGATATATATTCGTATTTGTGTGTATCGGTGTTTTTCTGTGTGTTTCGGCAGCTGTAACTCCCAACATGTTTCAGCAATGTTTAATTTGAAAGGAGCACAATGAAAACTAATCAACATGATATATCTAAATTATTTAACCAAGCCTGTTTGAATTAAAATATGCTGACTAAATATGCAACATATATATATATATATATATATATATATATAGTTTATGAAGAGCTAGCTAATCCGTATGGGTAAACCCAAGGAGGATAAAATCCAGAGCGCTCAATGTAAATCCAGAGCAAATAATTTAAATAAGAAACAGACCACTTTAAGGTTCCATGTAATAAATTATTTCACCACAGCCCTTTTAAAGGACTGCGGATCATCAGACTTTACTTCTAAACAAAAGATGAAAAGAAAATTTACACATTTTTGACGGGCCGTATTAAACATATGTAAATTAACGAAGTGAGGAAGTGAGGGGGGAGAGAGAGAAGACATGAGTGTGTTAGCAGATATTGACATATTTAAACGGTTAACTTAACGGAAGTTATATATTGATATCGAAGGGGTAGAGAAGAAAAACACATAGAGAGAAAAAGAGAGAAGGAAGTCATGAGAGAAGGTGTCACTAATTTTCTTTGTAAAAAAAAACTAGAAACAGACGCTGTTATTTTGTTTTACTTTGAAAGTGTTATTTTGGGGGTTCATAAAGATTATAATGTTTGATATAAATTTTAATGTCTCTAGACTGTCTACAAATAATTTAATTTGATGTTTGTTAGTGATTTAATTTTTTTTAAATTTTGGGGATTTTCTATGAAATAGTCGATTAGAAAAATATTCACAGAAAGTACATTAAAAGAATAAAATTTTATTTTAAGATATAAGTTTACTTCCAGTAATCTTTTTTAATCTCTTAAAAAAAATTATTATTGATTATTAAGTTGACACCTCTATCCGTTTGAATTTTGTTCATGAATTTAACTCGTGACTGTTTCTTTTACTGAAATTTTAGTTAAGTTAATATGGGGTAATATTTGAAGGTAATATTAAAGTTCTTGCTCTCTCATATACTGTATACACACCCATGCAAATATCACATATACACACGTATATATATATATATATATATATATATATATATATATATATATATATATATATATAAAATATACTAATAGTAATACTCTTTTGGAAAAAAAACTCAGCTCAACTTGTAAAACTCGGCTCAACTTGTAAAACAAATCGGTACCCGAGGAAAAAATTGGAAATAAAAAAGAAAGAACTAGAAACTTCTGAACCGAAAGAAATAAATCGTCCAGCGCCTTAAGTCTTTAGTCCAAAGAAAAAAAAAAACCTAAGCGAGTATTAAGACTAAAACGTAGAGTGCTCAATAAGGTAAGTAGAGCGGGAATAACTAAAATAAATCCTAAAGAGCCAAGAAAACCTACCTAGGTTTCACCTACAGGGATCTTCACGGTATGATATCTATCTATCTATCTATCTAGCTAGCTAGCTATCTATCTATATGAAGAAATATAGTCTTAAGATGTGCTATATTTATGGGATAAAGTGCTCAATATCAGAGATAGAGCGTGTAAATATAAAAGTGACATCTATCTATCTATCTAGCTAGCTAGCTAGCTAGCTATCTATATGAAGAAATATAGTCTTAAGATGTGCTATATTTATGGGATAAAGTGCTCAATATCAGAGATAGAGCGTGTAAATATAAAAGTGGACATAGAAGTCAACACTTAGAGGCGACAGTCTGTTTCATGCTAGATGCAATCGTCAGGCCGCCCTGACGATTAATTATTAAGACTTGTATAAGTAAACGCTTATTATCTCCAAACAAGAAGAATTCTTAAAATCTAGAAATATTTTCAGGCTTTGCGGCCTGACGATTGGATCTAGCATGAAACAGACTGTCGCCTCTAAGTGTTGACTTCTATGTTCACTCATATATATATATATATTTCAAATATATATATATATATATATATATATATATATATATATATATTCACTTATATATATATATATATATATATATATATATATATATATATATATAACCCCTTTCTATGAATATTTTTCTAATCGACTATCTCATAGAAATTTTTAAAAAAATTTAAATCACTAACAAACATCAAATTAAATTATTTGTAGACAGTCTAGAGACCTTCAAATTTATATCAAACATCATAATTATCAGTTCATTATCTACCTATCTCAACATGTTCATATCTATCTATCTATCTATCTATCTATCTATCTATCTCAGTCTATTTATATGTATGTATGTATATATGTATGTATGTAAGTATCTATCTGTCTCACACTCAGTCAGTTCGTATTTGTCTCATTCGATTCATATCTATTTCAGTCTGTTCATATCTATCTATCTATCTATCTATCTATCTATCTATCTATCAGATCATTATCTATGTATCTCTCTATCTCAGCATGTTCATATCTATCTATCTATCTATCTATCTATCTATCTATCTATCTATCTATCTATCTATCTATCTGACGGTAGTTGACTGTTGGACGGAATAATAGTCACCTACGGATTTACTATTGGACGGACTGCAGTTGAGTACGAGTGTTGCTTATAAGTGGATTATTAGTTGATTACCGGTTGATTACCGAGTGACTATTGAGGGATTATTGGGTGGCTATTTGGGCGATAAGTCCTGCCGCGCTGCTAAAAAGATATTCCCTGAATCTGTTAATAAGTTTGATTGACTCTTCTTCTGTTTGTCTTACGTATTTATTTGCAATTTGTAATTAAATATTGTCTTATTTAACATTAAAGTTTGGAGTTGTACTTTATCATTAACAGTCACCCATCCGGTCATAAAACTGGGTCGCAATGTTAGTTTCTATACACATATGTCATGTAACTAAATATAAAAGACCTATGTAACTAATGAGTATTCCATTGATTGATTAATTTATTTTCTACGGTTTATCGGCTTCATTTAACCCGCAAATCCAGAAAATATTTTTAGATTTTACGAATACTACTTGTTTGGAGATAATAATGGTTTACTTATACAAGTCTTACTAATTAATCCATAGCTAGAAGGATAAGAGTTGGGTTCATGCCTTTCACAAGTATATTTGCGCGTAAGTGAAATATATCGAACCCAACTGGAATTGGAACTCGGCTCTCCGATTAACAATTCCGAGCCTTAATCCATTTCAGCCAATCCTAGGACACCTGGTATTGCAAAGCGCTCATCCATCAAGGCACTGGCCAGGATGGACGTTGCTTAACTTCTTTGAGAACCGGTGCTACAACGTGATGTGTCTGTAAGCCGATACATATGGAGGAAGCTGCCACCCTGAGATCATAACTGGTTATGGGACTGGTGATGAGGATCTTCGTGATTTTGAATTTCTCGTAGTCTTTTTAGACTGGATGGCTTATCAAGGATAGCGATCTTGCATTTTGAACACTGTCACTTGTGGAAAAATATGCAGTAATAGTAATTATGATAGTAATATTAGCCTCCTTATAAGGAAACATTCGGCATTATTGATCGAGCAGTCAATTCTACTCGAGCCAGTCGTGTAATACTCTTCTGTTGTTCAATACACGATTTATCTGCAACCTCTTGTTTTGTTATTTCTTAACCATTTATTTGGTTACAACAAACTATTAAACTAAAAATGAGTTATGTATACAACTGACAGTTTAGATATTTCCGAACGAGTTTGGCTTTCATATGAAAGTCTCGATCTGACGAGGTTTTTTAAGAATATAGCTCGGCATTTAAGGTTAATGTTTTTGGTTTTGAAGCTAGATAAAATAAAATAATGATTTATTTTATCTTCAACATCATCACTTGATAAGACACCTAGGGGGGGGGAACAAAATGGCTATTTTTGTAGTGATTTTATAACATATTTATGTTATAAATTTTTTTTTTATAAAAAATAATTATATCTGCTCTACTTTGTATTGAGCACTCTTTTAAGAATAGTAATTGTTGGTTATTGGAATTCATTCCGTATACACCAATTATATACTTGTCTCTCAGTCACTGGGTGTTTATCTAAAAATAATTATACTTAAAATTCACCTTCATCCCTGCGGCGGCTTAGTGGTAGAATCCCCGACTGACGCCAATTCAATCGGGTTTCGATCCTAGCTAGGAGCAACCGGATGTCTAGCCACACTGATGAGCTGTGATACAGCGAAACAGTCTGTCTGTGGATGACAATATATATTTATATATATATATATATATAATATAAATATATATATGATTTCATCGCGACACAGAAATTACTATGTTTCGAGACTGGTCAGCAGTATTCAGGTTTAACTCTGATTGATGTTGTAGTTTTTGGTGTTTATTTTTATTGTTTTTTTTTTTGATGATTTCTTAAAGGGGCTTTAAACCCCTTTACATCAATCAGTTAGTTTTAGCAGGGAGTCAGATAAGATTAGTCATTGTAGCCAGACAAAAAAACAAAACAAAACAAAACAAAACAAAAAAAAAAAACGCAACCTGACACGACTCCAAAAACTTGGCATATAACAAATATCCCTACTTCCATCAAAGCAGGGACTCCTTGATAATGAAACACAAACCCGAGATCACACCCCCATTTCAAAACTATAAATGAGTAAAACATTCCGTGCCATAGTTATTCCAGACATCGCCTGAGGATGAGACTGGCACTGAGTAGTTAGGGTTTAATATTGAAATTAAACCTGAATACTGCTGATCAATTTCGAAACATAGTAATTTCTGTGTCGCGATGGAATCATATTTAAAAAAAATAATTATAATCTAGGCTCTACTTCTGTATCGAGCACTGTTTTTTAAAAATCAAAACAAAAATATTAAAGAACTTCGGATCATCAATTTCTTTCCTATTATAAAAATACACACATGCACACACACACACACACACACACATATATATATATATATATATATATATGGTTGATGCTAACCTCCAGTGAAGTGATTCATTTCGCCTTCACAGACTAATGTTTTTAGCTAACAAGAAGTGGGAAGATTATATTGAATCAATCATTAAATCTGCAGCTAAGAATGTTAATCCACTATATCCTGCTAGACAATTTATTCTCTTCAGAATCTATCTTACATATCTATAAGCCTACCATTCGTCTTTGAATATTGCTGCCGCATCTGATCTGGTGCTCCTGCTATATATTTAGAGATTCTTGATAAAATCGCAAGAAGATTCTGCAACGTTATTTGTCGTGACCTGGCATCTCGGCTTCAGGTTTTTTCCGTCGCTGAAACGCAGCTACCACGTGCCTTTTTTTGTAAATACTTTCATGGGAATTGTTCGGTTGAACTTTTTGTTATGGTAACTAGACTTTATGAATTTAAGCACAGTATTTGACTGGCGGCATGTTCTCATCATTTTACAGATTTAAAAAAAAATCACAAATCGGTTCCGGCGAGAGGAAGCGGCTGTATACAGCTGATAATTTAGATATTTCTGTAAACACACTACAGAGAGATTACCCAGAATGTTAATGAATCTAGGAAAGAATTGAGTTAGAAAGATCGTGTTACGCCAGTCTTCCAATGTGTGTCCAATCTAGATTGAAAATCAGCCTTTAAATTCTTGGTAATTGTGCTTGCATTGCGACTACGGGCGCTTTTATTTGTTTTTTTTTCAGTAAGGTTCGGCCTGTACAAAGGCTACTCATGTTAGAGTGTTCAGTTAAGGCGTAGTTTATATGGATAGGAAGGGAAGATAACGGTTAACAGTAGACTTGAACAGGTTAAGATTATAGTGATCGGGGAAATATCCTCTTGAGAGTCGGTTTCACAGTGCCGTGGTACGCGGGAAAAAGCTGTTCGAGTGGAAGTTACTTCTCACCAATGTTACACGGAGGAAATGTGGGTGTCACGGTGGGTCCTAGCCGTGAAGATTAGAGGATTAAGATTGTAGTTATCGGGGAAACATACGGTCCCACAGAGCCGTGGTTCGCTGGAAAAAAAGGTGTTCAAATGGAAGTTACTTCTCACCAATGGTGTGTGGAGGTAATGTGGGGTGTTTGCTATAATGTAAGTGATAGTGTGGGTTTTAGCTGTGAACGTTACACCTAGCGGAACCAAAGAATGTTGTTCGTCCGAGCACTTTCCATAGAAATAGCAATATTATTTTCGGAACACGGTCAGCACGCTGTGGCCGTATTCATATTTGATATTACTGCTTCTTCTTTTTTTTTTCATGTGGCAATTATAGTCGTATTTCCCACATGTATGCCCAGACTGCGAGCCCAGTTAAATATATGCATCTACTTCAGGAATTCTGACATGCTGTTTGCATTATTTTTATAACTATTTGTTGATGTTAATCTCTCCACTATCATTGGTAGCTTCCTCTGCGTACCATACACGCCCACTTATCAAATAAGGTATAATAACTTTTTTGCTTGTTTTTAAAATTATTCTTAATGGTCTTCCCACTGCTGAAGGATTATGATTAAGGATTAGCGAATTAAGTGATTAAATTCTTTGGAATCGGTAAAATTTAAAAGAAGTAAATAAAGTGCGGTAAATCTGCTGAAGACAAAAAAGAAGAGGTTTCTGGAAAGGATAGAAAGATTATAAGAATGAAAAATAAACGAATAAAATATGTGTTGAGGAAAGAAATTGAAGACGACAATGAAAAGTGCGAAACTAATGGAGACAAAGAAGAGAGGATGTGGAGGAAAAGGTTTAAGAAAAATGGCAGCTATAGAGAAAATAGAGGAAGACGACGGAGAAAAAAAGAGGGAAGATGGGGAACGAAAGAGAGAAGGAAGGGGGTGAAAGAAGAGGAGAAGAAAGAAAAGTAGATGAATTGAAGGAATGAGAAGAAAAAGAAGAGGAGAAGAAACGAAAGAAGAGGAGAAAAAAGGAAAGAAAAAAGACGTGTAGGAGAAAAACGTTTAGGATGGTGAGAAAACGAATAGATAAGAAGAGAGGAAAATAAGAAAGAAAAAAAAGAGATGATTAAAGGATCAGATGGGAAAGAAGAGGGGGAACTAAAAAAGAGAAGGGGGAACAAGAGGAGGGGGAGAAGAGGAGTCAATGAAAGAGCAAAAGACAAAGAAAATAATAGAATAGAAGAGGAAGAGGAAACGAAGAAAAGCAGAGGAGGAGGAAGAAAAAGAAAGAAAAGAAGAAAAGCCGAAAAGAGAAAGGAAACAAAAAGGAAGAGGAGGAAGGGAAGAATAGAAAGCGAAAGAGGAGGAGAAAGAAAAAGAAAGAAAAGAAGAAAAGCCGAAAAGAGAAAGGAAACAAAAAGGAAGAGGTGGAAGGGGAAGAATAGAAAGCGAAAGAGGAGGAGAAAGAAGAAGAAAGAAAAGAAGAATAGCCGAAAAGAGAAAGGAAACAAAAAGGAAGAGGAGGAAGGGGAAGAATAGAAAGGAAAAGAGGAGGAGAAAGAAGAAGAAAGAAAAGAAGAATAGCCGAAAAGAGAAAGGAAACAAAAAGGAAGAGGAGGAAGGGGAAGAATAGGAAGCGAAAGAGGAGGAGGAAGAAAAAGAAAGAAAAGAAGAATAGCCGAAAAGAGAAAGGAAACAAAAAGGAAGAGGAGGAAGGGGAAGAATAGAAAGCGAAAGAGGAGGAGAAAGAAAAAGAAAGAAAAGAAGAATAGCCGAAAAGAGAAAAAGGAAAAGAAAAGGAAGAGGAGGAAGGGAAGAATAGGAAGGAAAAAAAGGAGGAAGAAAAGAAAGAAAAGAAGAATAGCCGAAAAGAGAAAGGAAACAAAAAGGAAGAGGAGGAAGGGGAAGAATAGAAAGCGAAAGAGGAGGAGAAAGAAAAAGAAAGAAAAGAAGAAAAAAGCCGAAAGAGAAAAAGAAACAAAAAAGGAAGAGGAGGAAGGGGAAGAATAGAAAGCGAAAAGGAGGAGAAAGAAAAAAAAAAAAAAGAAGAATAAAAGAAAAGAGAAAAGGAAACAAAAAGGAAAAGAGGAGGAAGGGAAGAAAGGAAGACGAAAGAGGAGGAGAAAAGAAAAAGAAAGAAAAGAAGAAAAGCCGAAAAAGAGAAAGGAAACAAAAGGGAAGAGGAGGAAGGGGGGAAGAATAAAAAAGGAAAAATAAAGAGGAGGAGAAAAGAAAAAAAGAAATGAAAAGAAGAATAGCCGAAAAGAGAAAGGAAACAAAAGGGAAGAGGAGGAAGGGGAAGAATAGAAAGCGAAAGAGGAGGAGAAAGAAGAAGAAAGAAAAGAAGAATAGCCGAAAAGAGAAAGGAAACAAAAAGGAAGAGGAGGAAGTGGAAGAATAGAAAGCGAAAGAGGAGGAGAAAGAAAAAGAAAGAAAAGAAGAATAGCTGAAAAGAGAAAAAGAAACAAAAAGGAAGAGGAGGAAGGGGAAGAATAGGGAAGGAAAGAGGAGGAGAAAGAAAAAAAAGAAAAGAAGAAAAGCCGAAAAGAGAAAAATAAACAAAAAGGGAAGAGGAGAAGGGAAGAATAGAAAGCGAAAGAGGAGGAGAAAGAAAAAGAAAGAAAAGAAGAATAGCCGAAAAGAGAAAGGAAACAAAAGGGAAGAGGAGGAAGGGGAAGAATAGAAAGCGAAAGAGGAGGAGAAAGAAAAAGAAAGAAAAGAAGAAAAGCCGAAAAGAGAAAGGAAACAAAAAGGAAGAGGTGGAAATAAAGAATAGAAGGAAAAAAGGAGGAAAAGAAAAAAGAAAGAAAAGAAGAATAGAAAAAAAAAGGAAACAAAGGGAAGAGGAGGAAGGGGAAGAATAGAAAGGAAATGAGGAGGAGAAAGAAAAGAAAGAAAAGAAGAAAAGCCGAAAAAAGAGAAAAAGAAACAAAAAGGAAGAGGTGGAAGGGGAAGAATAGAAAGCGAAAGAGGAGGAGAAAAAAGAAGAAAAGAAAAAGAAGAATAAGAAAAGAGAAAAGAAACAAAAAAGAAGAGGGGAAAATAGAAAGAGGAGGAGGAAAAGAATAAAAGAAGAAAAGAAGAATAGCCGAAGAATAAAAAGGAAACAAAAAAGGAGGAGGAGGAAGGGGAAGAATAGGGAAGAAAGAAGAGGAGGAAGAAAAAAGAAAGAAAAAAAAGAATAGCCGAAAAGAGAAAGGAAACAAAAGGGAAGACGAGGAAAGAGGAAGAAAAGGAAATGAAGAGGAGGAAAAGAAAAAGAAAGAAAAGAAGAAAGAGCGAAAAAAAGAAAGGAAACAAAAGGGAAGAGGAGGAGAAAAAGAAAAAAAGAAGGAAAAGAAGACGAGAAAGAAAAATAAAAAAAAGAAGAAAAAAAGAAAAGAGAAAAAAAACAAAAGGAATGAAGACGAGGAAGAAGAAAAAGAAAAAGAAATAAAAAAGAAAAAGAAAGAAAAAAGAAGAAAAGCCGAAAAGAGAAAGGGAAACAAAAGGGAAGAGGAGGAAGGAAGAATAGAAAAGGAAATGAAGAGGAGAAAGAAAAGAAAAGAAAAGAAGAAAAGGAGGAGAAAAGAATAAAAAGAACAAAATAAAGAGGAGGAAGGGAAGAATAGGAAAGCGAAAGAAGAGGAGGAGAAAGAAAAAAAGAAAGAAAAGAAGAAAAGGAAAAATAAAAGAAAGGAAACAAAAAAGGAAGAGGTGGAAAGGGGAAGAATAAAAAAGGAAAGAGGAGGAAAAGAAAAGAAAGAAAAGAAGAAAAAGCCGAAAGAGAAAGGAAACAAAAAAGGAAGAGGAGGAAAATGGAAGAATAAAAGGAAAAAAAGGAGAAAGAAGAAGAAAGAAAAGAAGAATAAAAAGAAGAGAAAGGAAACAAAAGGGAAGAGGAATAAAAGAATAGGAAAGGAAAGAAAGAGGAGGAAGAAAAAGAAAGAAAAGAAGAATAGAAGAAAAGAAAAAGGAAACAAAAAAATAAAGAAAGGAAAGGGAAAATAAAGAAGGGAAAAAGAGGAGGAGGAAGAAAAAAAGAAAAGAAGAAATAAAAGAAAAGAGAAAAAAAAGAAAAGGGAAGAGGGGAGGAAGAAAAGAATAGGGAAATAAAAAGGAGGAGAAAGAAAAAGAAAAAAAGAAGAAAAGGTGGAAGAATAAAAGGAAACAAAAATAAAGAGGAGGAGGAAAGAATAAAAGAAGGAAAGAGGAGGAGAAAGAAGAGAAAGAAAAAGAAGAAAAGCCGAAAAAGAAAGGGAAACAAAAGGGAAGAGGAGGAAGAGGAAGAATAGAAAAGAAAAGGAGGAGGAGAAAGAAAAAGAAAGAAAAGAAAAAAAAAAAAAGAAAAGAGAAAGGAAACAAAAAAAGAAGAGGAGAGAAAGGGGAAGAATAGAAATGAAGAAAGAGGTGGAAAAAAAAAGAAAGGGAAAAGAAGAAAGAGGAGAAAAAGAAAAAAAACAAAAAGGAAGAGGGGAAGGGAAGAATAGAAAAGCGGAAAGAAAGAAGAAGAAAAGAAAAAAGAATAAAAAAGAAAAGGGAACAAAAGAAGAGGAGGAAGAATAAAAGAAAGGAAAGAAAAGAAGAGGAGGAGAAAGAAGAAAGAAGAAAAGAAGAATAGCCGAAAAGAGAAAAGGAAACAAAAAGGAAGAGGAGGAAGGGAAGAATAAAAGAAAGAGGAGGAGGAAAGAAAAGAAAGAAAAATAAGAATAGCTGAAAAGAAAAGGAAAAAAAAAGGAAGACGAGGAAGAAAGAATAGGAAGGAAAAGACGAGGAGAAAGAAAAAGAAAAATAAAGAAGAGGAGGAGAAAAAATAAAAGAAACAAAGGAAGAGGAGGAAGGGGAGAATAAAAGAAAAGGAAATAAGAAAAAAGAAAGAAAAAGAAAAAAGAAAGAGAAAGGAAACAAAAGGGGAAGAGGATAAAAAGGAAGAATAGAAAGAAAGAGGAGGAGAAAGAAAAAGAAAGAAAAGAAGAAAAGCCGAAAAAATAAAGGAAAACAAAAGGAAGAGGAGGAAGAGGGGAATAAAAAGAAAAGGAGGAAAAGAAAAGAAAGAAAAGAAGAAAAGAAAAAAGAAAAGGGAAACAAAAAAGAAGAGGAAAAGAAGAAAAGAAGGAAATGAAGACGAGGAGAAAAAATAAAAGAAAAGAAGAATAGCTTCTAAGAGGAAGGAAAAAAAAGGAAATGGAGAAGGGGAAGAATAAAGAAAGAAAGAGGAGGAGGAAAGAAAAGAAAGAAAAGAAGAATAGCTGAAAAGAAAAGGAAACAAAAGGGAAGAGGAGGAAGGGAAGAATAGAAAGCGAAAGAGGAGGAGGAAGAAAAAGAAAAAGAAAAGAAGAATAACCGAAAAGAGAAAGGAAACAAAAAAGAAGAGGAGGAAGGGAAGAATAAAAAAGGAAAGAGGAGGAGAAAGAAGAAGAAAGAAAAGAAGAATAGCTGAAAAAGAGAAAGGAAAATGAAGGGAAGAGGAGGAAGGGGAAGAAAGGGGAAATGTTAAGAGGAGGAGGAAGAAAAGAAAGAAATGAAGAAAAGCCGAAAAGAGAAAGGAAACAAAAGGGAGAGGAGGAAAGGGAAGAAAAGAAAGGAAAAAGGAGGAGAAAGAAAAAAGAAAGAAAAGAAGAAAAGCCGAAAAGAGAAAAAACAAAAAGGAAGAGGAGGAAGGGGAAGAATAGAAAGCGAAAGAGGAGGAGAAAGAAAAAAAAGAAAAAGAAGAAAATAAAAGAAAAGAGAAAGGAAACAAAAAAGGAAGAAACTAGGAAGGGGAAGAATAAAAGAAAGAGGAAAGAAAGAAAAGAAAGAAAAAGAAGAAAAAAGGGAAAAGAGAAAGGAAACAAAAGGAAAAGGAGGAAATGAAGAATAGAAAAGAAAAAGAGGAGAAAGAAAAAGAAAGAAAAGAAGAAAAAAAGAAAAGAGAAAGGAAACAAAAAGGAAGAGGAGGAAAGAAAAAAGAAAAGAAAGGAAAAGGAGGAGAAAAGAAAAGAAAGAAAAGAAGAAAAGAAAAAGAATAAAGGAAAAAAAAGGAAGAGGAGGAAAGAAAGAAAAGAAAGGGAAAGAGGAGGAGAAAAGAAAAAAAGAAAGGAAAGAAGAAAGGCCGAAAAGAGAAAGGAAAAAAAAAGGAAGAGGAGGAAAGAATAAAAAAAGGAAAAGACGAGGAGAAAGAAAAGAAAGAAAAGAAGAAAAGGTGGAAGAAAAGAGAAAGGAAAAAAAAGGAAGAGGAGGAAGGGAAGAATAAAAGAAAGGAAAGAGAGGAGGAGAAAGAAAAAGAAAGAAAAAGAAGAAAAGCCGAAAAAAGAAAGGGGAAATAAAGAAGAGGAGGAGAAAGAATAAAAGAAGGGAAATGAAGACGAGGTGGAAGAAAAAGAAAGAAAAGAAAAAAAAGAAAAGAGAAAGGAAAAAAAAAATGAAGAGGAGGAAGGGGAAGAAAAGAAAAAATAAAAAGAGGAGGAGAAAGAAAAAAGAAAAGAAAAGAAGAAAAGGTGGAAAAAATAAAAGAAAGGAAACAAAAAAAGAGGAGGAAGGAAGAAAAGAAAGGGAAAAGAGGACGAGAAAGAAAAAAAGAAAAAGAAAAAAAGAAAAAGAGAAAGGAAACAAAAAAGAAGAGGAGGAAGAAGAAAAGGGGAAAAGAGGAAAGAGGAGGAGAAAAAAAGAAAAAAAGAAGAAAAGCTGAAAAGAGAAAGGAAAACAAAAAGGAAGAGGAGGAAGAGGAAGAAAAAGAAAAGGAAAGAAGAGGAGAAAGAAAAAAAAGGAAATAAGAAGAAAAGGAGAAAAGAGAAAAGAAACAAAAGGAAGAGGAGGAAGGGAAAAAGAAAAAGGAAAGAAAGAAGAGAAAGAAAAAAGAAAGAAAAGAAGAAAAGAAGAAAGAGAAAGGAAAAAAAAAGGGAAGAGGTGGAGGAGAAAAATAAAAGAAGGGAAAAGAGGAGGAGAAAGAATAAAAAAGAAAAGAAGAAAGAAAAGGAAAAGAGAAAGGAAAAAAAAGGAAATGGAAGAAGGGGAAGAATAGAAAGGGGAAATAAAGAGGAGGAGAAAAAAAAAAGAAAAAAAGAAAAGCTGAAAAGAGAAAGGAAACAAAAAAGGAAAGAGGAAAAGGGGAAGAAAGAAAAGAAAAAGAGGAGGAAAAGAAGAAAGAAAGAAAAAAGAAAGAAAGGAAACAAAAAAAAAGAGGAGGAAGGAAGAGAAAGAAAGGAAAGAGGAGGAGAAAGAAAATAAAAGAAAAGAAGAAAAAGAGGAAAAAGAGAAAAGGAAACAAAAGGAAGAGGAGGAAGGGGAAGAAGAAAAAAAGAGGAGGAAAAAAAAAAAGAAAGAAAAAGAAGAAGGAAAAAGAGAAAGGAAACAAAACGAAGAGGAGGAAGAATAAAAGAATGGAAATAAAGAGGAGGAGAAAGAAAAAAGAAAGAAAAGAAGAAAAGCTGAAAAGAGAAAGGAAACAAAAATAAAGAGGAGGAAGGGGAAGAATAAAAAGGAAATGAAGAGGAGGTGAAAATAAAAGAAAAGAAGAAAAGGAGAAAAGAGAAAGGAAACAAAAATGGAAGAGGAGGAAGGAAAGAATAAAAGAAAGAGGAAATAAAGAAAAGAAGAAAAGAATAAAAGAAGGAAATGAAACGGAAGGGAGGAAGAAAAAGAAGAAAAGGGAAAAGAAAAGAAGAAAAGAAGAAAATAAAGAGAGAAAGGAAATAAAAAGGAAGAGGTGGAAGGAGAAAAATAAAAAGGAAAAAAGAGGAGAAAAGAAAAAGAAAGAAAGAAGAATAGCCGAAAAGAGAAAAGGAAAATAAAAGGGAAGAGGAAGAAGGGGAAGAAAAAAGAAAGAGGAGAGAAAGAAAAAAAGGGAAAGAAGAAAAGGTGAAAAATAAAAGAAAGGGGAAATAAAGAAGAGGAGGAGAAAGAATAAAAGAAGGAAATGAAGAGGAGAAAGAAAAAAGAAAGAAAAGAAGAAAAGGAGGAGAAAGAAAAAAAAAATGAAGAGAGGTGGAAGAAAGAAAAGAAAGAAAGAGGAGGAGAAAGAAAAAAAAAGAAATGAAGAAAAGCCGAAAAGAATAAAGGAAACAAAAAAGAAGAGGAGGAAGGGAATAAAAGAAGGGAAAGAGGAGGAGGGGAAGAAAAAAAAAGAAAAGAAGAAAAGCCGAAAAGAAAAAAGAAACAAAAAGGAAGAGGAGGAAGGGAAGAATAAAAGAAAGAGGAGGAAAAAGAAAAAAAGAAAAAGAAAAAAAGAAAGGAAATAAAAAGGGAAGAGAAAGAAAGAACAGAAAGGAAAGAAAAGGAGAAAGAAAAAAAAAAAAAAAGAAAAAAAGAAAAGAGAAAAAAGAACAAAAAAGGAAGAGGAGGAAGGGAGGAATAGAAAGGAAAGAGGGAAGAAAAAAAAAAAAAGAAAAGAAGAAAAGAAGGAAAAGAGAAAGGAAACAAAAGGGAAGAGGAGGAAGGGGAAGAATAGAAAGAAAGAGGAGGAGAAAGAAAAAAGAAAGAAAAGAAGAAAAAGCCGAAAAGAGAAAGGAAACAAAAAGGAAGAGGAGGAAGGGAAGAAAAAGAAAGGAAAAGAGGAGGAGAAAGAAAGAAAGAAAAGAAGAAAAGCTGAAAAAGAATAAAAGAAACAAAAAAAGAAGAGGAGGAAAGGGGAAAATAGGAAAAGGAAAAAAGGAGGAGAAAAGAAAAGAAAAGAAAAGAAGAAAAGGGAAAGAGAAAAGAAACAAAAGGAAGAGGAGGAAGGGAAAATAGAAAGAGAAAGGAGGTGGAAAAATAAGAAAAAGGGAAAAGAAAAGGAAACAAAAGGGAAGAGGAGGAAAAAGAAGGAAATATAGAAAGAGGAAGAGGAGGAAAAGAAAAAAGAAAGAAAAGGAAGAAAAGAATAAAAGAAGGAAATGAAAACAAAAGGAAGAAAAAAGGGGAAGAAAGAAAGAGGAGGAGAAAGAAAAGAAAGAAAGAAGAATAAGACGAAAAAGAGAAAGGAAACAAAAGGAAGAGGAGGAAGAAGAATAGAAAGGAAATGAGAGGAGAAAGAAAAAAAAGAAAATAAAGAAAAGCCGAAAAGAGAAAGAAAAAAAGAAGGAAATGAGGAGGAAGGAAGAAGAAAAGAAAGGAAAGAAAGAAGGAGAAAAAGAAAAAAGAAAGAAAAGAAGAAAAGCCGAAAAGAGAAAGGAAACAAAAAGAAGAGGTGGAAGGGGAAGAATAGAAAGGAAAGAGGAGGAGAAAGAAAAAAAGAAAGAAAAAGAAGAAAAGCTGAAAAGAGAAAGGAAACAAAAAAAGAAGAGAAAGAAGAAAAGAAAGGAAGAATAAAAGAAAGAAAAGAAGAAAAGAAAAAGAAAAAGGGAAAAAAAAGAAGGAGGAAGAAAAAAGAAAGGAAATAAAAAGAGGAGGAGAAAGAAAAGAAAGAAAAATGAAGAAAAAAAGAAAAAGATAAAAGAAAGGGAAAAAAAAGAGGAGGAAAAGAAGAAGAAAGGTAAAAAGAGAGGTGGAAAAAAGAAAGAAAAGAAGAATAGAAGAAAAGGAGAAAGAAAACAAAAAAGGAAGAGGAGGAAGGGAAGAAAAAAGAAAGAGGAGGAGAAAGAAAAGAGAAAAAAAAGAATAAAAAAGAAAAAAGGAAACAAAAGGAAAGGAGGAAGGGGAAGAAAAAAAAAGAAAGAGGAGGAAAAGAAAAAGAAAGAAAAGAAGAAAAGAAAGAAAAGAGAAAGGGAAACAAAGGGAAGAGGAAGAAGGGGAAGAATAAAGAAAAGAAAAAAAGGAGGAGAAAAAAAAAGAAAAGAAGAAAAGAGAAAAGGAAAAAAAAAAAAAAAGAGGAGGAAAGAATAGAATAGGGAAGGAAAGAGGAGGAGAAAGAAAAGAAAGAAAAAGAAGAAAAGCCGAAAAGAGAAAGGAAACAAAAGGAAGAGGAGGAAGGGGGAATAGAAAGGAAAGAGGAGGAGAAAAGAAAAAAGAAAGAAAAGAAGAATATCTGAAAAGAAAGAAAGGAAACAAAAGGAAAGAGGAGGAAGGGGAAGAATAAAAAGAAAAGAGAAAAGGAAGAAAAGAAAAAAGAAAAGAAGAAAAGAGAAAAAGGAAAGGAAAAAAAGGAAGAGGAGGAAGGGGAAGAATAGAAAGGAAAAGGAGGAGAAAAAGAAAAGAAAGAAAAGAAGAATAACCAAAAGAGAAAAGGAAACAAAAGGAAAAGAGGAGGAAGAGGAAGAATAGAAAGGAAAGAGGAGGAGGAAGAAAAAAAAGAAAAGAAGAATAGCTGAAAAGAGAAAGGAAACAAAAGGAAGAGGAGGAAGGGAAAAGAAAGGAAAGAAGAGGGAGAAAGAAAAAGAAAAGAAGAATAGCCGAAAAGAGAAAGGAAACAAAAAGGAAGAGGAGGAAGGGGAAGAATAGAAAGCGAAAGAGGAGGAGAAAGAAAAAGAAAGAAAAGAAGAATAGCCGAAAAGAGAAAGGAAACAAAAAGGAAGAGGAGGAAGGGGAAGAATAGAAAGCGAAAGAGGAGGAGGAAAAAGAAAGAAAAAAGAATAGCCGAAAAGAGAAAAGGAAAAAAAAAGAAGAGGAGGAAGGGGAAAAGAAAGGAAAAAGAGGAGGAGAAAGAAGAAGAAAGAAAAAGAAGAATAACCGAAAAGAGAAAAGACGAAAGCAAAAGAAAGAGGAGGAAGAAAGAATTCAAAAGAAAGAAAAAGAAGAAGAAAGAAAAAGAAAATCCGAAAAGAGAAAGGAAACAAAAAGGAAGAGGAGGAAGGGGAAGAATAGAAAGGAAAGAGGAGGAGAAAGAAGAAGAAAGGAAAAGAAGAATAAACTGAAAAGAGAAAGGAAACAAAAGGAAGAGGAGGAAGGGGAAGAATAGAAAGCGAAAGAGGAGGAGAAAGAAAAAGAAAGAAAAGAAGAAAAGCCGAAAAGAGAAAGGAAACAAAAAGGAAGAGGAGGAAGGGGAAGAATAGAAAGCGAAAGAGGAGGAGAAAGAAAAAGAAAGAAAAGAAGAAAAGCCGAAAAGAGAAAGGAAACAAAAAGGAAGAGGAGGAAGAGGAAGAAACAGGAATCTCAGAGGAGGGAAAGAAGAAGAAAGAAAAGCTGAAAAGAGAAAGGAAACAAAAAGAAGAGGAGAAGGAAGAATAGGAAGAAAGAGGAGGAAAGAAAAGAAAGAAAGAAAATTTGCCCCAAGAGAAAGGAAACAAAAGGGAAGAGGAGGAAGGGGAAGAATAGGGAAGGAAAGAGGAGGAGGAAGAAAAGAAAGAAAAGAAGAATAGCTGAAAAGAGAAAGGAAACAAAAAAAGGAAGAGGAGGAAGGGTCTAAAAAGAAAAGAGGAGGAGGAAGAACCAGATAGGAGAATAATTTTTTATTTTCTAATTTTTGTTGTATAAAATTTCTACGAAGACAAAACATTGGCTTCTGACTAATGACGAATTATCTCATCCCTCACAGATCCATCGAGTCAGAGCAGAATCGATACAATATGTCTGTTTCCTCACACGGTTTACTTTTGTTTGTTCCATGGAAAACAGCTAGAAAAGGAAAAGCTTGTTCCCACTCTTTAAGTGTTATATATTTACTTCCATTGATTTCCGACAGAAGTGCGTTTTCCATATGTAAAATTTATTTGGACACATTAAATAAAATAAGTTTCACAAATTGGCTTATATACTTGCTGTATAACCGGGTGTAACATCAAAATTGTCCAATTGTTAGAGTAAGCTCTGAACCATTGTGTCTTAGATATGATTAAAGATATCTTACTGGAATTCTCCGAAGTTTTTATGACACTATTGGACTCTACTTTGAGCGATAAGAATCTATAATTACTCTCTAAGATTAACAGAAGTATCGTGATGAAATCGATCATAAATGAAAATGACATGCTCATCATTAATTAATCATAGCTCAGGTTCGGAAACGCATGAAGAATTGAAATAAAATTCAAATATATATGGCAGTTTTTAATTTTAATATCAAATTTTATCATATAATTTAGTAGTTGTTGATTAGAATAAATTCTTTTTTAATATTACCCGTATTTTAAAGATTTGAATAGCTATTATAACATGACTTCGTTGTCAAGCTTTTTGAATTTTCCTATACTTGGATTTTAATTGGTCATTCTAGCTTTTGTAACAACGTTTTCCCCTTGCGAAGGATTGTTAATTAATTTGAAACTTTTAAAACCATTTATTTTGCATTCAACATCATCACTTGATAAGACACCGAGTGTGTTGAAACAAAATGGCTATTTTTGTAGTGATTTTATAACATATTTATGTTGTAAATTTAAAAAAAAAATTATATATATATATATATATATATATATATATATATATATATATAATTCCAGGATCATTTTCCAACTTATTCAAGATTATCTTCGCCCTCTCTAACCTTCTAACGTTCTGTCCTGGAGTAAAAAGTTGGCTCACACTTTTCCAGTACGATTTCATTTTCAAGTCTTTTTTCACTGCTCTTTGGTCTGTCGTAGTAGAGCAATATTATTTATCCAGTAATTTGCAATCACCTGATGAGATGCATTGATACGCATCGAAACACGACTGCAATTGTTTAGAGATTTTGACATATCTTCGATGTAATAACCTAATATATTAGTCTGGCTTCCTCTCCACCCGGGGATAGAGAGTTCGACAAGAGAGGAAGAGGAAGAGAAAGAGAAAACCTCTTCCACAATCTCTTATTAAATGGAAACCTCGTATTCGATTATATCAACTAAAAGAACTGATACTAATTATGTTTTTTCAGTTATTTTCAATAAAAAAAATGAACAGTAGAACTATAAGGCAAAATGTGAAAAAAAACACAGCATGCAAACAAAACCTGTATTTACAATGGTATACAATTACAAATGGCCGTTATTTTCATAAGCATTGCAAATTATTGCTGAATTATTACATTTTTTAATTTATTATCTTTTTGTTTTGCTGAGGAAATAATAAAATTAAATAACCCAAACAAAACCAAAAGCGGAAACGTACTGCTGTTAAATAAATATTTGTCGTCTGCTATTAAGAAATAAACGACAGTAAAATAGCCATTTTAATAACTGGTGGATATTTCTTGTGTGATACAATCCCACTCTCTTCACAAAGCGATATTTCCTTCCTTAGAATAGATTTAATCTATTATTGATCTCTGACTACTTTTAATTTGGTTTTATTTTCTAGTTTCCACCTAGTAGTAATTGTAGACCTAATCGTCTAAAATTATCTGAATTTCTCAGCATTGGTCCTTATGCATTATTTTCCCGACGTATTTCTTTCATCATATTTTGTTGGCTTGTTTACTACCAAGTAGTTGTTCTAGACGTAAGTCTTAAATTTTTTGAATACCTGAGATGAAGCATTGTCATTAGTATTAATGCTTAAACTAGTTTTTCTTACATCTTATTTTTGTCTGTTTTTGTTTACACTTTACAGTAATAAAAGACGTAGTAATGTAACGTTTATTGAATTTCTTAGATAAAGCATAATTATTGTTATAAATCATCATTCATTTTATCAGATTTTTCTTTCATCTTGTTTTTGTTTTGTGTTTACGTCAAAAAATATCATCAGTAGATAGAATAGTCTTAAACGACTGGTTTGGTTTGGTTATGGCATATCAACATAAATATTATATTAATGTTATTTAATGCCGACAAGATTTTTATTGCTGGTAATATTTGTTCCAAAAATGTATTGCTGGTAATATTTTTTTTCTTCAAACATCTATTACTGGTAATATTTTTTCCTTAAAATAATGTATTGCTGGTAATATTTTTTTCTTCAAAAATTTATTGCTGGTAATATTTTTTTCTTTAAAATATAATATTTTTCCCTCAAAAATGTATTTGTGGTAATATTTTTTTCTCAAAAATGTATTACTGGTAATAAGTTTTTTTTTCAAAAATTAATTGCTGGTAATATTTTTTCTTCAAAAATGTATTACTGGTAATTTTTCTTCCTTAAAATAATGTATTGCTGGTAATATTTTTTTCTTAAAAAATGTATTGCTGGTAATATTTTTTTCTCAAAAATGTATTGCTGGTAAAAAAAATTTCTTCAAAAATTCATTGCTGGTAATATTTTTCCAAAAGTGTATTGCAGGTAATTTTTTAAATGTGTTGCTGGTAATGTATTGCTGGTAATATTTTTTTATTCAAAAATTAATTGCTGGTAATAATCTTTTACAAAATGTATTGCTGGTATTAAAAACAATTTTTACATTTTCATAGTTTTTTAACCCCAGTTTGGGGGTTAACTATTTTCCCATAACAAGGACCACCCCGGGTCAGGGTGGATCTGGGAACACCAGCGATTGAGAGGTGGTTCCACGCTCATCAAAAGCTCCTGATCAGAGGCCTTGATGTTGGACGTAGTTTATCGTCATACCCAGGACGCGGATGTAGTTTATCGTCTTACCCAGGACGCGGATGTAGTTTATCGTCATACCCAGGACGCGGATGTAGTTTATCGTCTTACCCAGGACGCGGATGTAGTTTATCGTCATACTTAGGACGCGGATATAGTTTATTGTCTTACCCAGGACACGGATGTAGTTTATCGTCATACCCAGGACGCGGATATAGTTTATTGTCTTACCCAGGATGCGAATGTAGTTTATCGTCATACCCAGGACGCGGTATAGTTTATTGTCTTACCCAGGACGCGGATGCATTTTATTGTCTTACCCAGGACGTTTAAACAGCTGTGATTTGATATATAAAGTATTATAATTAATGTTAATCGTTATTAATTTTTTTACCTGATTTTCTCTCGTTTTATTTTTATTGTTTAAAACTAGCTGAAGGAATAGTAGTAATAGTACAGTAGTATTAAATAATTATTATGACTTTACAATGGATATTAAAAAAAAACAACGTATATATGCTTGTTTGGCTCGTTTTCTATGGCTTATCAACCTTTGACAGTCTATTTAAACCCAGAATATGTGAAAGTCTTATATTATACTTATATTATTGGCAAAACCAACATAACATAGTTTATTTTACATTTAACTTTCTTTTCTCCAATACTAAATTTAGTTTTAAATTTTATTTATCATTTCACCCCAAGCAAGTTGGGAATACCTCTCGTACACAGGGGATAACAGGGAATGAACCTGAGAGAAAAGACTGAGTATAGGGAGGATTGAAAAAGGACAAAAGATGAACGGGATTCAAGAAGATAGAAAATAGCGATTGATGCTCCATTTAAATGTTTGAAGCAAGTTTTTACCAGGGAAGCAAGTAAACGGAAGGGAGTTCGACAGACGGGAAGAGCAATTAAAGAAAATATTGGATTAGAAGTGATGGTTGCATTTAGCTATGTCAACAGTAAACGGTTGGGATCTAGATGCCAATCTATTAGCACGCTTAAATTCATGTAGTCGTAGTAACAGGGAAAAAAAGATCTGCCATTAAAATATTTATAGAAAAGACAGCGGGAAGCCATGTTATGTCGGTGAGAAAGTGACTGAAGCTGCGATGCCTAGTCAAGATTGATTACATTACAGATCCTTCTTTGGATTTTGTCAAGAATTTAGATGAATAGCAGGAGCACAAAACCAATTATAGAAGCAGTATTACAATGCACAGATGAAAGATAAATGCAACGTCAATCGCCATATCTGTCTATATTTCTGAGATGAGGTATTATGTAGGTATTTACATTATTCGAACTATTGTCCTCATCTTTCTCGCCATGTTTATCACAACGTTTCGGCCTTTCAGTATCTGTCTATATTTCTGAGATGAGGTATTATGTACACTATTTACATTATTCGGACTATTGTCCTCATCTTTGTTGCCATATTTATTACAACGTTTCGGCCTTTCAGTATCTGTCTATATTTCTGAGATGAGGTATTATGTACACTATTTACATTATTCGGACTATTGTCCTCATCTTTGTTGCCATATTTATTACAACGTTTCGGCCTTTCAGTATCTGTCTATATTTCTGAGATGAAGTATTATGTACATTATTTACATTATTCGGACTATTGTCCTCATCTTTGTCGCCATATTTATTACAACGTTTCGGCCTTTCAGTATCTGTCTATTTTGAGATGAGGTATTATGTACATTATTTACATTATTCGGACTATTGTCCTCATCTTTGTCGCCATATTCATTACAACATTTCGGCCGTTGTACGCCCGGTCTTCTTCAGGTGGTTGGAATGTCGAACTAAACCCTTTAATTTGCTCACTGAGGTAGACTGTTCAAGGACCCATGTCACAGTGGATAAAGGCGTTAGTTAGATCCAGTGACATGACCTAGAGGGTGTAAGTTCAATACCTGGTTAAGGCGGTGGAGAACTTGGAGAGGGGAATTAACAGGAGATAACTGAGAACTGACATTCACTAGACATGGCACGTGGAACTAGAGCAGTCTTAAGTTGTTAAATCTGAAAGAAAAAGAAAAATTCATTAGACGGTTAAACTTAATTCACATTTAAAATCGGTCCAAGTTATTGGAACAACCTTTATCTACATATATATATATATAAAGGAATTTTTATGTTTATACATTCTTCTTATAGATACAAATATTTAAGCAAATGCTCTGTTTATAATAAACAGTATTAACCGGCCTGAATGTCCGAAATATTGTCATAGAAAATATGCATCCTCCGACAGGAATCGAACCTGTACCCTATACGGAACCGCAATATAGCCCGACAAGCTTTTACCGATTTCGCCACAGAGGAGCAGTCGGTTAGCACGGCCGATTGTTTTTCTACTATCTTCCATGATTCTCTCACGTACATTCATATCTGCTCGATGCGTATCCAAATATAATCAAGTGACGTCACACTTTATGAGATGGACAAAGTTCAACTATTATTTACAGACATTTTTATGTTTATACATTCTTTTTTATACATACAAAAATGTCTTAAAATTATTGTCGGACTTTGTCCATTTCATCTACACACACACACACACACACACACACACACACACACACATATATATATATATATATATATATATATATATATATATATATATGTATGTATATATATACACACATATTTAATATACGTTTTGGTATATAACCTAGGCGACTTAATTTAGATTCTTGTTTTTTGTTTATGATAGAATGGGAAAATTGAGAGAGAGGGAGAGAGAAAGAGAGAGAGAGAGATCGCATATATATATATATATATATATATCGCTAACGAATACCTTTTGCAAAAGTGGTGGTCGAAAGGATCCTAAAGGTACAATAATGACGACTATTTTCTTCAATAATATATATATAATTTATTCCATTGGAATCGTAAATACGATCCAATTCATCAGACCTAAATTGGATCGTATTTACGATTCCAATGGAATAAATTATGACCATGGAATATTAGTGTTTAAGCCTTTTTATTATATCCTTACTCTGTCCTAGACATTGAGTTCTACCTGGATTCTATCCTCTTGGATTTATTTTTTATTCAAATATATATGTATGTGTATGTATGTATGTATATATATTTATATATATTTTAAATATATGATTTATATGTATATGTATATTTGCCATAATATATATATATATATATATATATATATATATATATATATATATATATATATATATATATATATATATGTGTGTGTGTGTGTGTGTGTGATACACTTGCGTATTATTTTGCTTTCCTATTGCTAGTTTTTTTTTGTTTTACTCCTTGTTTCTTCATCTTCTATTCTAAGTACATTTTTTTTACTACTAAATTCTTAATCTTTCTCTCCTCCTCCTAGTAATTTTTTCTTGTTATCATTGCTGAGAATTGGATTCAAGGCGGGAAAAAAATTGCTTAAATCGATCAACTCGGATAAAAATGCATTTAATAACAATGATGATGATGACGACAATACTAACAATAGTATCATTGCTATAGATGACGATGATGATTTAAAAACAAATTACAAGTTGGGACAATGAAATATCCAAAGAAATAAGAACCGCTGTTTAGATAAAGAAAAAAAAAAGAACGCTAAATAAATAAAATAGCAAAGAAAAGAATTATTTCTAAAATCGTTGGCAGGTGGGCTTTAGGCTTTGCGATTTGCTTAAGCTTATTTTAAAGATTTTAAAATCAGCGTTTCTACTTTTCATCGCCACTCTCTTAGTTTCCCTCGTTGTTGCAAGATTTGGTATCTCATTCTCCACACTGATGCATTTTAAAGATTTTCAATGCTTGAACGGTCCCGAGATTTTTTAACAAATAGAGAGCAAACATTATAGTTTTTGCAATATTCGTAATAGCATGTGTCTATAGACACACGTGTGTCAATAGAGATACACTTTTCACGCGTATAAAAGTTGCAAAAGATAGGCGAAGGATACACACACTCCATTTTCTAGACATAAACTCAATGATTCACATATCAGGGCATTGAAATGTTCTTGTTTTTTTAATATTCCATTTCCTTACAAAATGACAGTGTTGATCAAGGCTCTCTACAGCTCTCTTTAAGAAACTTCTGACTTTTTAACCATCTCTATTGGGATATGCAATGGTTAGCAGCTCGGAACCTGAAATCGGTGAACCAAGTTCGAACTCTAATCGGGTTCGTTACATCGACCTTCGCGCAAGTACTCTTGAGAAAAGGCATGAACCCACTTCTCCAGATATTGGTAAGATTAGTTGTTGGAGTATTATTATTAGTATTAGTAGTAATATGAGTAATAATGTGACGAGTAGCAGTATATGTTTTAGATGCTATATTTCTCCAGGACGTAAGAGATCAGGATTCTCCAGGGATCTTTTTCGTTATTATCTGTGAATTACCATCTTTGGAATGGTATTGGAATTGAATTGACCATGGTTTGGGATTCAAAGTTATCCTTCGTCAAGATTGATTCTCACCAAGAACTCGAAAGTCCAGATGATCCATAACTCGATAAAGGAGAGATGGATTATTCATGCCTTTCCCAAGGGCAATTATGTGAAAGTGAACGCAATAGACGAGGGCGGAATTTGAACACGGTTCGCAGTTTCCACTTTCTGCGCCGATAACCACGCCAATTCCTTCACAACTGCTACTCCTTTATTTTTCTGTATGTCGAGCTAAGCAAGGTTAATGAAAGAACTTTAAGTCAGTGTTGCATATTTTTTTAATTATCTTTTAAATTATCCTTCACTGTTTATTAAACTTACGAAAACAGATTTGTAATTAACCCAACAAACTTTCTGGAGTAAAACAACAAAAACTAGTAATTAGAAACACACACACACACACACACACACACACACATACACACACACACACACACATATATATATATATATATATATATATATATATATATATATATATATATAAGATATATATATATATATATATATATATATATATATATATATATATATATATATATATATATATATATATATGATATGTATGATGCATATATTTACATTTTTATAACTTTATATAACCTAAAGCGACAATTTAGATTCTTGTTTTTGTTTTGGGAAAAGGTATTTGAGAGAGATATATATATATATATATATATATATATATATATATATATATATGTATGTATGTATGTTCTGTGTATGTACGTATGTATGTATGCATATATTTATATATATATTTATATATACGTTTTATATATATAACCTAGGCGACAATTTAGATTCTTGTTTTTGTTTATGATAAAACTGAGGGAAAGAGAGAGAGAGAGAGAGAGAGAGATAGAAGAGAGAGAATCATAAATATATATATATATATATATATATATATATATATATATATAATAAACAATAAGTGGTGAAAAAATCTAACACCTATGATGGTCAAAAGGATCCTAAAGGAACAATAATGACGTCTATTTTCTTCATATATATATATATATATATATATATATATATATATATGTGTGTGTGTGTGTGTGTGTGTGTGTGTGTATAGTTTCTGTCTTATTGATCATAACAAATTTAATTTAAATTTAGTGTTAAAATCTAAAATTATTATTGATTCAGGTTTAGCGAACAGGTTTACATGAATTGATTCGATTTTATTCTGCGAGAATTCAGGATATGTATCATAACTACTTGAGTACATTATTATAAAAAGGTATATGATGTGTTATAAGGGCCTTCTAAAATACTGAGATCTAATATTCAATATATTAAAAAATATTAATAAACAGAAAAAAAAGTGTTAGAAACAAAGAAAAAGGTGCTTTTATGAGGTCAGATTGACAGAATCTAAAATCTTTAAACATTTTTTATACGGTAGATTGGCTGAAGAAAAAGTTCGCAGGGATGATAAATTAAATAAAGAAAATAATCAAAACGAACACAATGAAGAAGGCTATAAAAAATATATCTATATATATATTTTAAAATATATCGTGATTCATTTCTCAGTATATATATATATATATATATATATATATATATATATATATATTATCATATATAATTTCATTATTCAAATTATATATGCTATCCATTTTAGCTAAAAGTTTATTTGATTCTTTATTTGTTTTTGATATATTGATTGTTTATTTTCTATTCAAATTAAATTTGGAGTCAGAGAGAGTGGTTTCTGATTTGGTACAGTTCTTTATTTGAAATTCAGAACGTTGATATATTGAGATGTCAAATATCCATTTTAGCTGTTTGCTGCTGTTGGTATATATATATATATATATATATGTCATTATTTTCTATTCAACGAATATGCTATCCATTTTTAGCTGTTGCTGCTGTTGGTAAAATGTGGTTTCTGGTATTTGGTACAGTTCTTTTATTTGAAGGTTCGAACGGATCCTAATGTCATTATTTTCTATTCAAATTAACTATCCATTTTAACTGTTGCTGCTGTTGGTAGTCATCAAAGTGATTTTCTTCTTTATTTAAATATATATATATATATATATATATTCATATATATATATATTTATATGTGTGTGTGTGTGTCATCAAGTGTGTGTTTCTGTTATTTGTGTTCTTTATTTGAAGTAGTTTCTGTCTTATTTTCTATTCAAATTATATATGATCCATTTTTAGGATAATGTGGTTTCTGTTATTTAATTTAAATTTAGTGTTAAATCTTTAAGAATTTGATTATTGATTCGTCAAGTGAGCGTGGTTTCTGTTAGGTTTACATGAACGTTGATTCATTATTTTCTATTCAAATTATATATGCTATCCATTTTAAGAATTGCTGCTGTTGGTAGGATCATGACGTATTTCAGATTTTTCTTTATTTGAAGTTCACGTTGATATATTGATGATGTCATTATTTTCTATTATAAAAAGGTATATGATGTCATCAAGTATAAGTTATTTGGCTTTCTAAAAAACGTTGAGATCTAATATTCTATTCATATTAAAAAATATTAATAAACAGAAAAAAAAAGGTACATTCAGAATAATTCAGAACGTTGATATTGATGAAATTCAAATTATATATGCTATCCATTTTTCAGGTTGCTTTTTGGTAGTCATCAAGAGTGGTTTCAGATTGACAGAATCAGAACGTTGAAAATGATGTCATTAAACATTTTTTATACGGTGATTGGCTGAAGAAAAAAGTCATCAAGTGGGATGATGAAATTCTTTATTTGAGAATAAATTGATTGTCATTATTTTCAAAAATTATAACACCAATGAAGAAGGCTGTTATTTGGTACATTCTTTATTTGAAGTAATTCAGAACGTTGAATATTGATGATGTCATTATTTTCTATTCAAATTATATATGCTATCATTTTTTTTTGCTAGTCATCAAGTGATGTAGTTTCTGTTATTTGGTTCTTTTATTTTGGAATTCAAATGGTATATTGATGATAATTTTTACAAATTATATATGCTATCCATTTTAGCTTTCCTGTTGGTACAAAAAATGTGGTTTCTGTTATTTGGTACAATTCTTTATTTGATTCATTGCCATTATTTTCTATTCAAATTATATATGCTATCCATTTTAGTCTGCTGTTGGTAGTCATCAAAAATATGTGGTTTCTGTTATTTGGTACAGTTCTTTATTTTTTCAGAACGTTGAAAATAAATTTTCGATTCAAATTATATATGCTAATTTTTTAGCTGTTATCGATGTTTTCTGTTAGTACAGTTCTTTATTTGGGGCGTTGATATATTATTGATGAAATTCAAATTATATTTATCCATTTTAGCTGTTGCTGCTGTTGGTAGTCATCAGCTGTTATTTATCATTTTGAAGTAATTCAGAACGTTTATTGATGATGTCATTATTTTCTATTCAAATTATATATGCTATCCATTTTAGCTGTTGCTGCTGTTGGTAGTCATCAAGTGACGTGGTTTCTGTTATTTGGTACAGTTCTTTATTTGAAGTAATTCAGAACGTTGATATATTGATGATGTCATTATTTTCTATTCAAATTATATATGCTATCCATTTTAGCTGTTTTCTGTTATTTGGTACAGTTCTTTATTTGTTGGTAGTCATTATTTTCATTCAAATTATATATGCTATCCATTTTGACATCAAGTGGTTTTCTGTTATTTGGTACAGTTCTTTATTTGAAGTAATTCAGAACGTTGATATATTGATGATGTCATTATTTTCTATTCAAATTATATATGCTATCCATTTTAGCTGTTGCTGCTGTTGGTAGTCATCAAGTGATGTGGTTTCTGTTATTTGGTACAGTTCTTTATTTGAAGTAATTCAGAACGTTGATATATTGATGATGTCATTATTTTCTATTCAAATTATATATGCTATCCATTTTAGGTTTCTGTTGGTACAGTTCTTTATTTGAAGTGAACGTTGATTGGTATGTCATTATTTTCAAGTTATATATACTATCCATTTTAGTGGTTTCTGTTATTTGGTACAGTTCTTTATTTGAAGTAATTCAGAACGTTGATATATTGATGATGTCATTATTTTCTATTCAAATTATATATGCTATCCATTTTAGCTGTTGCTGCTGTTGTGATTCTGATTTTGTAACATCAGTCCACACTATTCAAAGAATGAGAGTCTTTATCGAGACCATCATTTTTCACTCGCGCAAAGCCATTTTAACCATTGATCTTAGAAAGCGGTTGTATACTGCTGACAGTTTAGATATTTCTGAAAAGGTTCGACGCTATACATGGCATCCATATGAAAGTTTCGATCTGACGAGGACTCGAGTTTTCAGATTGATGTTTCGGTTTTGTAGCAAGTGGAGATGTTGCGCGAAACTACCACTTTATTCTATGTTTAGTTTCCTTCCCTCCTAAACTAAATTTGTATTAACTTGTCCATACGTCGAGCTAACAGTGCACAATGGTAATGATAGCTTTGAATGGAATCCTGTTACGCATCGAAAACTCGTAGTGATGTTTGTAGAGCTCATGATGCCAAATGTTCTCTTAGAATTTGGTCTAAAGTGCAAAGAATATGGTCGCGTCCGCCTAAGTCGGGAAGATATAAAAAAGCCATCAAAGACGCCACAGAAAGAGAGAGAGAGAGAGAGAGAGAGAGAGAGAGGAAGAGAAAGAGAGAGGGTTATTTACTATACATTATGTGACATTTCTAGCAGCAGGGAGTGTAAAAAGTGGATAGACTAAAATGTCAAATTATTACTGTAACAATTACTATAAAAAAAAGTGGATAAAGACATTGGTTAGATCCAGTGACTAGACCCAAATAGTTGTGAGTTCAATACCAGGCCACAGCAGTGGCGAACCAAAAAGTTGGAGAGTTGAGTTAAAGAGAAATAACTGGGACATCCGGAAGAGGCATGGCACGTGGAACTAGAAAGATCTACCTTGGTGGACGAAATAAAGGGTTCGAATCGAAATTCTAATCACCTGAAGAAGGACGGGGCGTACAACGGTCGAAACGTTGTGAATATGTTAATGGTAAGAGTCCGAGCAATGTAAATAATGCAAATAATCATAATACTCAGAGATAGAGACAGAGACTGTAAAAAAGAGAAAGCAAGACTCTAGCGGCACTAAAAGCCATTTCCACGCTGTCCATGGAGTCTAGCGCGTTTAAGGCGAAGATTCACATCAAGGGCACACAACTGAAGTAATTGAGCCGAAATAATTATTAAAAAACTGTATTTTATAACGGTAGAATAATGAAATACCTAGTCAAAAAAATTTCAGCTTAAATTTTGTGACGTTATAACGTTTTCAGTTAGAACAAATTAAAAATTTAGTTGACGTCCATAATTAAGTTTGTTTTTTTTGTAACATATTTTAATAAAAAAAAATGATAAAACATGATGTCTGTTAATGATTTCAAAATGTTTATGGTATCCTGACAAGTAGATCTACGAAACTACAAGTGAGAAGATAAGTACTTCTATACCTATCTATCTATCTATCTATCTATCTATCTATCTATCTGTCTGTCTGTCTGTCTGTCGTACACTCACACACACAAATACTCGCATATATATATATAAAATTTTTTTCTGAAAATATACATGTATGGGAATTTTTTAGATATATTTTTCATATGTATGTATATTTTTCCACTAATATTATCTATATATATATATATATATATATATATATATATATATATATATATATATATATATATATATGTATTCTTTCGAAGATTTATCTATCGTACTCACACACACATATATATATATGTATTCTTTCGAAAAGGTATATATATATATATATATATATATATATATATATATATATATATATATTCTTCTATATGCGCAGTAATATTTTATTTTATATTGTTTCAGAATGATAGTATAACCGATTTATTTTGAGGATGGGTATCTATCTATCTATCTATCTATCTATCTATCTATCTATCTATCTATCTATCTATCTATCTATCTATCTACTGCATTCTGTTCCTTATCTATCTATCTATCTCAGTATTCATATCTATCTATCTATCTATCTATCTATCTATCTATCTATCTATCTATCTATCTATCTATCTATCTATCTATCTCTGCATTATTCATATCTATCTATCTATCTCATCTTCATATCTATCTATCTATCTATCTATCTATCTATCTATCTATCTATCGATTTCAGTATTCATATCTATCTATCTATCTATCTATCTATCTATCTATCTATCTGTCGTACACTCACACGCACAAATACTCGCATATATATATATATATATATATATATATATATATATGTGTGTGTGTATCCTTTCGAAAATTTGTCTATCGTACACTCACGCACACAAACATACACACACACACACACACACACACATATTTCTGTATTCTTTCGAAAATGTATATATATTTTTTTGAAAGTATAGTTTACGCACATACTGCAACACACTTGTGCGCATATTGTAAAAAAAATCAGAAATTGCAGCAAGCAATGAAAAAATATTTGTTGATGCAATCAGGCGTGAAACGTATTAAAATGTGAAAAATCTTTGTTAGCTTTTAATAAAATAAACTAAAAAATAAACTACTCACATATGATAAAATTGCGTATGCAAGATTCCATTTCTGTGTGAACATTTGAAACATATATCACTTTCTATGTTCCTTAACTAGTCTGAGTGGGGGGGGGAGTTATCGATATGAGCCTGATATACATTGCACACACATACACACACACATAGACACACACACACACCCACATATATATATATATATATTCTTGAAGAAAATAGACCTCATTATTGTACCTTTAGGTTACTTTTCGACCACCACTTTTTGCAAAAGGTATTCGTTGGCGGTATATATATATATATATATATATATATATATATATATATATATATATATATATATATATATATATATGTGTGTGTGTGTGTGTGTGTGTGTGTGTATATGTGTGCAGTCGTAAAATATATATATGCAAGAAATATATATATATATTTATATTCAAGAAATTCGCATCTCATTTATGTTTAGATAGATATATATAAATTTTAGTATGTGCGATCATGATTACATATATATAAATATATGTGTAATTTTTATTATGTATGTGTTTGTGTGTGTGTATTCTTATAGAATGTTTCGTTTACACAGACACACATACACACACACATATATATATATATATATATATATATATATATATGTATGTATGAGTAATCTTCAGTACATACATATCTTTGTAATTTACCCCTGATGATGTTAGAAAAGGTCGAAAGTATATATATATTCCTTCCTTCCTTCCGTTCTTCCTTCCTTTGTGTTTATCCCGGTCTGTTCATATCTATCTTTCTCTATGTCATTCTATGTATATATATATATATATATATATATATATATATATATATATATATATATATATCATTGTCATATCATATCATATCTATCTATCTATCTATCTATCTATCTATCTATCTATCTATCTATCTTTGTGTTTCTATTCCGGTCTGTTCATATCTTTATTTTATATATATCTATATATATATATATATATATATATATATATATATATATAAGCGTCTGCATCGGTAACCGGCGGCTTCTGGTCGTTCCTGTCTCTGCGTCTGTGGGAACCCCGCGGCAAGCAAGAACGTTATCCGAGTATGCCTGGGTACCCTACTTCTGTAATTTATCCCAAGAATCTTCTTCTCAGAACAGGAAGAAGCCGGCTCAATCCTGCCCAGGGTGAATGCCGCATCAGTACAGTACAGTATATATATATATATATATATATATATGCACATTTCATTGAATACGACAGACATGGTGCTTTGATTTAGTTTTTATACAATTTCTCATGTGATCTAATAATTTTTCACTTTTCGTGTGATAAATTATATTAAAAATAAATAGGACAAATATTATTTACGAATTTAAATGCCCATTAAGGAATTGTATTGCTGATCATAACTGGTTTGACACCCACACTCTCACTTTCTGACCATAGCTCAATTAGGTCTCATTTAAATACTCATGGAGACCTACTGGACCCTATTCGTCACATACAAGTCGACATACAATTCCAGCTAAATAGCAGATCAGATTAGATCAGTGGTTTAATCTGTTCTGCCATTTAGTTTGGTTACATATGGATCCCTTTACCCACGGAACAGTATAAGAACTGGCGCTTCAGAGATAGATAGAGGGACAAGCAGTTATTCACAGCCCAATTGTACTTTCCCAGAACTTGTAGGCGCTGTTTGGGAGTTATAATTCTCGGTAAATTATTATGACTTCACTAACATTTATGTATACAAAAAAATAGTTGTAAAATTTAGAAACAGCAAGACGTAAAAAATAACAAAACGTGTCTCATTATCTGGTTGCTATGTGATGTTGGAGAAGGGAGAGAAAGTAACGCTGAGTAAAATTGTGAGTTTGGGGTCAAATGTGCATCAAATATACATTGGAAACCAAAAGAAGAATAAGATAAAAATAAGTAACGTGCATACACTCATTCTCGTATGGATGTGCGTAACGTGTGTCCAAATAACTGAGTTGGAAAAATGCAAGTAGTCTCCGGAATTTTCTTACTTCGAAGTTTTTAGTGCTAAAATTAAATGTTACTATTATAGCCTGAAAAAGAAAAGGAGACGAAATTTTCGTTGACGCGCGTGCTAACGACCTGCCCGTGTCAACTGCTTGTGTGATAGTGAGAATGTCACGTGTTCGTGTATGTGTAGAGAAGAAAAGTAGGGTCGATTTTTATTGGTTTAGAATGAGTGAATTAATTATAATTGTTATAATGATTTTATTTTTGACACTATAATTAATCTCGGAGAAGAATAGTGATTTTCCAAGCGTAGCATAGATGTGACACAAGGACGAAAGTAGGAGAAACCCAGGGAGGATCGAACTCACTATTCAGTTGTAATTGTTCTAGCGAGACAAGCTTACTAACCATTACACCGCCTCGAGGTGCCTACCTCGGAGAAGAATAACTCTTAACTCGAACCCCTGCCAACACATCTGGATCCAACGTAATATCATTACTGACAGATTTGTAGAAGGCCTGTGTCCTACAGTGGACTGAAAAGATGTCTGATGTAAATGAATAATTAAGGAATGAAGGGGGAGATAGAGATAGGAAGTAAATGCAAGAGATGATCCCTATCCTACACGTACGAGAATACAGATAAAGTTAAATGTAAACAAAACTTTTTTCTTAATTTACCAAAGCCTGAGAAATCTCCAGCTCTGCTTCTGGAGAAATCTTTTTCGAAAGAACGGAATCCATGGATAACCAAATCAGGCGGTATAAACCAAAACAAAAACTAGCGAACAAATAAGCCCATCGTTGGGCTCGTCTGTAAAAGGTCAACCAGCAATTTTCATTTTCCAATTTGTTTTGCCGGTCCTGGTTTTCTTTCGTTATTTTCGGCTCTTAATTTTTTTTCAATCATGTGATAATGCCAGCAGTGGTTTGGGACTTGCGTCAGAGAAGGTCAAAAGAATATTTCAAGGTTTCGAAATTAAATTGTCCGAAGATCGGCTTGTCTTAACCTTTCTTCGTTCATCGTAAATTCATTTTTGTTCTCTTTGTTTAGTCTCGAAGTGCAATTCTATTTTGATAATTCTGAAATTGGTTTTTATTAAGTATATTGATTTAATTTAGCAGAAATGGGATTAACGAAAGCGTTTCTTGTTAGGATACTACTTAGCTAAATACGGCACACAGCCTGATGAGAAGTTGAGTGATTGATTTGTTCTTTTTTTTTATCAATTCCTTGCGGGTTATTTAAAGTCGAAATATATTTGGGATTTTAAGAATATTTTTCTCTTTTTTGCAAGTGAATATCGCATTAACAAGTTTTTGGGAATAAAAATGATTTATTCCAGATCAAACTCTTACTATTTAATCCATAGCTGGAGCATCGAGAAGAAGCTCTTTGTTCGGAACTAGCTCGCTACGAATGAAATAACAAGAGGTCGAGCATGATTCAACCCTGTGAATTTGGCATGTGGAGTCTTTAATGTAAAGATCTGAACTTTTGGAACCAAAGAATGCAGCTAGCCTGAACATTTGCCATGGAAATAGCGATAGAGTAGCTAGACGTAAGCAACGAATCGTAAGCCAGGAAAATAAATGTACGATAGGAAATAATTCATTACCCATCATTATCCGCGAGCCAGAAAGTAAGTGAGTAGATCTTGGAATTAGGTTCATTAATTTCATTTTTTAGAAATAGAATTAACAAATGCGTTTTTTGTTAGTATACTACTAGGAAGGAAGGATTGGAAAACTTAAACCTCACAGGGCAAATTGAGAGATAGGGGAACGCAGCGACGGGAATGGAGAAAAAAACTACTAAAGGTAACAATGGATTGGAAATTGTAGAGAGCCACGATCATCCATGTCCTGAAGTCACGCAGCACATGCAAGAAGAAGAATATGGAAGAATTATCACTGCAGACGTTTATTGCCGGCAATTTGGTTGGATAAACAAAGCATTATCTCGAAAGTGACGTGCCTTCGTCAACAGAAAAGGGGTTATTCTTCAGCATATCAATGCAAAGAACATGCTGCAGAATCAACACAAGAAAAAATAAGATCCTCAGTATGGTTGGTTCCTCTACATGCTCCGGATTTAGCGTCTACAGATTTTCATTTTTTTTTCGACAACTAGAACATTTCGCTAATGGTTGTGCATTTAGAAAGATGAAGTTGAAAATAGCGTTTCAAACTTTTTTTTTGGTGGGTGGGGGTATAAAACAGATTTCATTAAACATAGGATCGAAAATTTACGTATTTATGCATTCAAGTCCAGTCACTGAAAATGATTTTATTCCTTTTTTGAAACCCTGAATATTTTGGCAATAATTCAATGACAGTTTTCTATCCATGTTTGATGCAAGGAGAGATAAAGATAGATAGATAGATAGATAGATAGAGAGAGAGTTATATAGCGCACCTATGAACACTAATGGGTATGTCCCAATCCTCATAAATTCATTGGACACTATGCTGTATAAGTAGTCCGCCACTAGCAGTGGTTTACCTACTTCACGACGCTGGCGAGTATTGTATTTTGTTGATATTACAAAGATTACCATTTCATTTCCAACCTCCATTTTGTTTATTCCTCATTCAGTAACCCTTTCTCGGTTACAACAAAAGGAAAGAAAGAAAGAAAGAAAGAAAGAAAGAAAGAAAGAAAGAAAGAAAGAAAGAAAGAAAATGTTAAAGAGAAAGAAAGAAATGGCTATAATACTAATAAAGAAATTAGGAATAGAAAGAAGAGAGAAAAAAGGAATAGAGGAAGAAAGGAAAGAAATGAATGAAAAAAGAAAGGATGAAGAAAAAGAAGGAAAGAAGAATGATAAAAGAGAGAATAGAAGAAAAGAGGAAAAGCAAAATAGTCGATGTAGGAAAGAAAAGAAAAGGTGTTATATACCGTACCTATGAACACTAATGGCTATGTCCCAATCCTCATAAATACGTTGGACACTATTGTAAGTTGGGGTAATATGCTGTATAAGTAGTCCACCACAAGCAGTGGTTTACCTACTTCACGCCGCTGGCGAGTATTGTATTTTGTTGATGTTATAAAGATTACAATTTTATTTCCAATCTCTCTTCTGGTTATTCCTCATTCAGTAAGCTTTTCTGTGTTACAAGAAAGAGAGAGAGAGGGGGAGGGAGGGAGAGAGAGAGGAAGAGAGAGGGAGAGGGAGAGAGAGGGAGGGAGAGAGAGGGAGAGAGAGAGAAAGAGAGAGAGGGAGAGAGAGAGGGAGAGAGAGAGGGAGAGAGAGAGGGAGAGAGAGTTATAGAAGAGTGATAAAACAGAGAGATGAGAGATGAGAAAGAGAGATGGCAAAGAGGACAAAGAAAGAAAAAGAAAGATGTTAGAGAAAGAGAAAAACAGGAAAGAGACGGGACGACACAGAGAGAGAGAGAGAAGTTAGAGGAGAGGGATCATCAGAAAGAGAGAGTGAGGGAGAGAGAGAGAGGGGGGAAAGAGATATAGCAAAGAGAATAAAGAAAGAAAGAGAAAGAAAGATGTTAGAGAAAGAGAAAAACTGGTAAGAGACGGGAAGAGAGAGAGAGAGAGAGAGAGAGAGAGAGAGAGAGAGAGAGTCTCCAATCAACACAATCTCATTCACCTCTCACATATTGTTAAGTGTATGTCTGCCGATAATCTTGGTTTTATCTCGGTTAAGGAAATCCGATGCGAAAAAAAAAAACAAAAAAAAAACATCCTTGTCTAATACTATTCAGCCATTTCTGTGTACTTGCTCAACTTATTTTATATCCACCTGCAGACAGTTTGTTCTAAGTAAATATTACAGATTATTCACATATCTTTGTGATATAAGTAATATTTTCTCGTCATCTCAAATAGATCTTGTCTCGTTTTGTGTAATCTATGAAAATCTAACTCTTAATGCATTTGTGCTTCTCACTCTGACAGCATACTAATCATATATATATATATATATATATATATATATATATATATATATATATAATCAGAATGCTGTAAGAATAAGAATAACAAATGCATTAAGAGCAAGATTTTCATGGATTACATTGCGCCAATGACTTAAGGGTAGATTCTCCGACTGATACTAAATCAGTCGGGTTTCGATCCCGGCTTGAGGCAACTGGATGTCTAGCCACACTGTTGAACTGTGAAACAGCGAAACAGTCTGTCTGTGGATGAAAATATATACATAACCCCGAAAATATATTTCGGTTGAGCTCTCTGGGAGAAAAATGAATTTGTAAACAGTGACTATTACTACTGCTGGTGCAAGACTCTTCGTTAAAACAAATCGAGTTCTCCCAGTCATTGTCGTGTTTGTCTAAAAATAAATACGTTTAAGTTCACCTTCATCCGTAATACCAAATCAGTCGGGTTTTCGATCCCGGATGAGCTGCGAAACAGTCTGCCTGTGGATGACAATATATATATATATATATATATATATATATATATATTTATTAAAGATATTTTTATGTTTAACGTTCTTTTTTATAGATACAAGTATTTAAGTAAATATCTTGTATCTATAAAAAAGAACGTTAAACATAAAAATGTCTTTAATAAATAAATTGTCGGACTTTGTCCATTTCTTAATATATGACGTCATTTGTTTACATTTGATACGCCAGAACAGTTATGAATGTACTAGATTCATAGAAGATTGAAGTTTTAAAAGCAGTAAATTTGACCTTGCCTACCGAACGCTCCTTTGTGGCCGAGACGGTAAGGCACGTCAGCGTAAATGACGGTTCCGTATAGGATGCAGGTTCGAATCCTCTCAATATTTTCTTAATATATGACGTCATTTCTATGAAAATTTCTCGGACATTCAGGCCGGTAAATGTTATTTAATACTGTTTATTATAAACAGAGCATTTACTTAAATACTTGTATCTATAAAAAAGAACGTTAAACATAAAAATGTCTTTAATAAATAAATTGTCAGACTTTGTCCATTTCTTAATATATATATATATATATATATAAATAAATATCTATTTGTGTAAACGTTATTTTTTAAATGGATACTCGTATTTGAGTAGATGGTCTGTTTTTATTTATTAAATAGTACATTTAATTATTTACATTTTACCAGCCTGAATATTCAAGGATCTCTTGTTAGAAAATAGACGTCCTCTGGCAGGACTCGAACCTGCGTCCTCTAGCGGAAACCCTCATTACATCTGACGTGCCTTAGACCAAATATAACATTTTAACAAATAAATAATCTGTTTGATTTAATGCATTTCATATAAAAACAATGTCTTTTTTTATGTCAGGATACAAGACAGTGCAAAGAAGTATATATCTAGAATCGGGAGAAAGATATTTATTCATAAGCACTATTCGTACTTTGTAAGACACCACAGATCTAATGATGGTTGCCGCTAGAGGATGCAGGTTCGATTCCTGCCAGATGACGCATATTTTCTAAAACGATACCCCGAATATTCAGGTCGGTAAGATATAAAATAAATAAATATACTGTTTAATAAATAAATAAATAAAAACAGAGTATCTACTCAAATATGAGTATCCATTTAAAAAATAACAACATGAAAAATAAGAACAACATGAAGTTGAAAATAGCGTTTCAAACTTTTTTCCGGGGAAGAAATGAGATTTCTTTAAAAATCGAATCGAAAATTTACGTATTTACGCATTCAAGTCCAGTTATTTAAAAATTATTTTATTCCTTTTGTTAAACCCTGAATATTTTGGCGATAATTCAATGACAGTTTTCTGTCCATGTTAGATGCTAAAACATGCAAATGTCAGAGAGAGAGAGAGAGAGAGAGAGAGAGAGAGAGAGAGTTATATATCGTACCTATGAACACTAATGTTCCACTCCTCATAAATTCGTTGACACTATGCTGTATAAGTAGTCCGCCACTAGCAGTGGTTTACCTACTTCACGGCGCTGGCGAGTATTGTATTTTGTTGATGTTATAAAGATGGCCATTTCATTTCCAAACTCCGTTTTGGTTATTCCTAATTCAGTAACATTTTCTGTGTTACAAAAGAGAGAGAGAGCGAGAAGAGTTAGAGAAGAGTGATAAAACAGAGAGAGTGAGAGAGAGAGAGAGAGAGAGAGGAGAAAGAGAGATGGCAAAAACGATAAAGAAAGAAACGCAAAGAAAGATGTTAAACAAAAACAGAAAATCAGGAAAGAGACGGGAGGAGAGAGTGAGAGGTGTGACAGAGAGAGAGAGAGAGACTGAGAGACAGAGAGATAGGAAATGAGCGAAAATAGAGAGAGGGAAGAGGTTGGTCGCACATCGAAGATTTTAATCTCTTTCCAACACATCCCATGGTTCCCATAATTGATTGAAGAGACGAATGAAGATGAAGAAAGAAATATAAACAGAGAGGTGAGAAAAAGACAAAAGCAGTAAAGAGACGGAAAGAGAGAGAACGAATGTCGGGAAGTGAAAGAGAGGGAAAGAGAGAGAGAGAGAGAGAGAGAGAGAGGTGGAAAATTGAGGAAATAAAAAGAGATAATTGGTTGGCCGCACATCCAGTATTCGATGCTTTATTTTCCACCCCATGCCATGGTTGCTTTATGAGATTTAGATTCGGTTAATGTGGAGGGCCACGTTCACACAGAGAACTCCTTGTAAAGTTGCATACAGAAATTTGCCACTATTGTCGATGTGGGATCAAGCTACGATACCTAGATGTAGATAGATGCCTAGATGTGCGTTGTCCTGCTGAAAGAAGCCACCATAAGATGTGTGAAACGTAAATTGAGGCATGTAATCAGTTACGATGCCTAGATGTAGATAGATGCCTAGATGTTCGTTGTCCTGCTGAAAGAGGCCACCATAAGATGTGTGAAACGTAAATTGAGGCACGTAATCAGCTACGATGCCTAGATGTAGATAGATGCCTAGATGTGCGTTGTCCTGCTGAAAGAGGCCACCATAAGATGTGTGAAACGTAAACTGAGGCACGTAATCAGCTACGATGCCTAGATGTAGATAGATGCCTAGATGTGCGTTGTCCTGCTGAAAGAAGCCACCATAAGATGTGTGAAACGTTGAGGCACGTAATCAGCTACGATGGATATAGATATGTAATCAAAGTTACCATAAGATGCCTATATTTGAGGCACGTAATGTAGATAGATATAGATAGATGCCTGCGTTGTCCTTATCCTGAAAGAGGCCACCATAAGATGTGTGAAACGTAAATTTGAGGCACGTAATCAGCTACGATGCCCTAGATATAGATAGATGCCTAGATGTGCGTTGTCCGGCTGAAATAGGCCACCATAAGATGTGTGAAACGTAAATTGAGGCACGTAATCAGCTACGATGCCTAGATGTAGATAGATGCCTAGATGTGCGTTGTCCGGCTGAAAGAGGCCACCATAAGATGTCTGAAACGTAAATTGAGGCACGTAATCAGCTACGAAGACTAGATGTAGATAGAAGCCTAGATGTGCGTTGTCCGGCTGAAAGAGGCCACCATAAGATGTGTGAAACGTAAATTGAGGCACGTAACCAGCTACGATGCCTAGATGTAGATAGATGCCTAGATGTGCGTTGTCCTGCTGATAGAAGCCACCATAAGATGTGTGAAACGTAAATTGAGGCACGTAATCAGCTACGACACCTAGATATAGGATAAACTACATTGTCCTGCTGAAAGTGGCCATCAGAAGATGGCTGAACCAAAGTAACAAATTGATGGACGTAATCAGCTAAGAATGTTGCATTTAAACGAACGTTTATTGGTGTCAAGAGAGCAATGTATGCCAAAGGAATATTCTCAATACCAGTACATCACAACTAACTCACCATCACCACCAACACTAAGGTAAACCGTTGATTCAAGACAGGAAGCATTTATACTTTTATGGTGTTAACTAATTCTGACCTTATCATCCGATTGTCGCAACATAGATTGAGATTTATCAACCCAGTCAAATTTTTTATCCTTTATTGTCCAACTTTTGTGATCATTAGAGAATTGTAGCCTCATTTTTTGTTCTTTTTTGACAAAAGTGCACTCCACATCGGCTTCTGCTGCTGTAGCTTAAATGCTTCAAGGTTGCTTCTCTGTTCTGATATCTCCGTTGTAAAGAGTGGTTAGTTGAGCTACTGTTAATTCTCCTTCAGTATGAACTAGTTTAACCATTCTCCTTCCAGTTCCTTAATCAACAAGGGATTTGCGCTTCTTTTCTTGAGCATTCCTTTTAAACCGAAGAGATATTTGTCCATGAAAATCCTCGCAGAACAGCATCATTAGCGTATTGTAGCCTCGGTTTTTTGTCTTTATCTGATAGATCTGGCAGTTCACCCTGTTGTCTCTTCACAGATGCTCCGTTGTAAAGATTCCTTATTTGAGCTACTGTTTTTGATAATTTATATATATATATATATATATATATATATATATATATATATATATATATATATATATATATATTGTTTTTTATATAATTTCCGTCCACCTTAATTTATAGATCCCTGACACTAAGATAATTAGTAAGCTTGAAAATTGATTTTCTAATACAGAGTTAGACCTTCATAATACCTCATAAATATAGCCTTGTGTCAGAGTAGAATGACCTTAGTAAATAATTATATTAGTTTATATCATAGATAGATTTGGTGAATTACTCCTGAAGAAAGAAGAAGGTTGCCGCTGTCAATTTCAGGAATTATATTTGATGAAATGCGTTCAAGTGGAATGGCCAAAATGCGGTGTTCATTTTGGGGAAAAGAAAAGCCGAAAGAAATATCGAAATAAAACGAGACGTAACGCATGGTAAGACGAATGGGGTTTTGAAGTATCAAGTGAAAGGCTGTTTGATGCAAGTTTGGAAAAACGGATGTAAAAAGCAGACGTCGTGTCGAAAGTTTTTTTTTTTTTTTTTTTTGAAAGATTGTTTAGAATGAAAAGTGTTCAAGAGAGTCATAAAAGAAAAAATATTTATAAGTAGTATCGGTTCGAAGAGTCTAAAAGAAGCAAGCTTATACAAAAGTCCAATAAAGATGAAATGATGAAAATTATAAAGGGCGCTTTAGGGAAGGAAATACGGGTGCTTTGGATAAATTGTCGCCATTTTATATTTTTTAATTTCGCGCATGCGCGTTGTTTGCTTTGGATTTTGTCGATTGCAAAATATAATAGTGTCAGTTGGGCACTATGTGTCAGAAATGAGAACCATGACGCAATTCACTCAGCCAGAAATTTAGAGAATATATATATATATATATATATATATATATATATTTTAGTTTATGAAAACTAGGTAATCCTTATGGGCAAACCTAAGGAGGATAAAATCCAGAGAGCTCAATGTAAATCCAGAGCAAATAATTTAAAAGTAAAGTCTGATGATCCGCAGTCCTTTAAAAGGGCTGTGGTGAAATAATTTATTACATGGAACCTTAAAGTGGTCTGCTTTTATTTTAATAATATATATATATATATATGCGCAAAACAATATTGACTTTTTCGTAACGAAATTGGTAATAATCATCAGATGTTGGTAATATTTTCAGGATATATATATATATATATATATATAAAATATATTTATCATGTTAGTTTCAGCTTATAACATCTATCGTTACAGATATATATCTATGTTGGGTGTGTTAGGTTTTATTATACAAATATACTAATTGAAACATATCTATTTATAAAGAAATCCAGTCGATAGAGAGCGTAGAAATAAATCTAATAATTATCGACCAAAGAATCACAGTTTGCTTAATATCGTACATACTTGGATAAACTATTAGCTTAGCTGATATTAGAGGCTCCTGTATGTTCTGGAGTCTCCATCGGCCTTTTATTCTTTGATTTAGTTTTCCACCCGTTCGTCTTTAAATTGATACTTGGTCCGCTGTTTGCCCCTATTTCTCTTACCGTTGACATGTGACTATCATATTTTCCAGGCCTACCTTCCTCAGCCAAGGAAATTTTAGATGTCACTTTTTGATTCTATCTGTTTTGTATTCTTTTTGTTACCATTTTCTCTAGGATTTCTTTTTGGCGTCCTCGCTCCGTCCAAGACATTCTCAGTATCCTTCTGTAGAACTACATTTCTATTGCCCTAAAGTTCTCCACATCTGTGGTGATATTGTTCCGCATTCATTGCCAATAAAGAGGATTGGTATGACATAACAACTCAGTACTGTTATCACTCAAATACATTTTGTCCAAAATTTAGGATAATTGCATTTACCTTGGCACGAATATCAATTTTGAAGGAACGTATAATTTTACGGTAAGACGGAACGTTACCTCCCTGTACCTGTTGCGACATTTACCCGGTCGATTGAGCCGGTTCCGTCCAATGAACCCACCGAATCCGAATGAAAGCTGACCGAGTCATATTCATTCGGACGTGCAGTTTAATATTAGGACAGTAGGAATTTGGATTCATTAGCGGCCCTCAGCCGCATGTATACACACTTTTATGATAGTGTGATCAGATTTGAATTCACAGTTTCCTTCTCCTAGACTGGATGACAACCAAGACTTTAAGACCCAGTCTATCCTACAGAAAAACCTCTCATCTATGCCCCTCCCATCAACGGACTTCCGATGCAGGCAAAAAAAAAAAAAAAAATTATGCAGGAAAAAAAATTCCAAATCGTCAGCGACGTATTTCAAAATTTGCGGGCTTAGCGAAACGAGTCGTATTAGTTCTCAAAGTGACCACTTGGCGGCGGTGACTGGCCTTTCAATTGTAAAGAAAGACGGGTGTACAGTATATAAAGTACGATACATTAACGCGTGCATTACAGCCTACAAATCTAAGTATGAGATGAACTTCATAGCTTCTCTGAATAATAAACCCATATATGATCAACTGCTGGAAAAAATCCATTTTCCATTATATGCACAAGGTAAATAAACTTCAAGAAGTTGTAGTGCACATTTTAATATTTATAAGAAATATAATGTTATTGCAGTTTTTTAACCGTATATATTAATATTATTCCCTTCGAGAGAGAGAGAGAGAGAGAGAGAGAGAGAGAGAGAGAGAGAGCTTTTTATGCTATTCTTACCTATAGCTGGAGGGGAGGTGGATTCATTCCCAAGGATATTAGCGCGTAAGTGAATATAAAGCATTCCACTGGAATTCGAACTCGGTTCTCCGATTCCTCAATCCAAAACGCTACTCATTAAAAAATCGTGTCTCCAACATACTTCTCCGTGACAATGTTTGCAGTACACAAGACTATCTTTTTGTTTCGTCCTGGGTAAGACGATAAACTAAATCCGCTTCCTGGGTAAGACGATATACTACGTCCAACAGCAAAGCCTCTGATCACGAGGTTTTGAGGAGCGTGGAACCATTTCTTAATTGCTAGTGTTCCCATGTCTGACCCTGGGTGGTAGCACCTGTTAGGGTCCCAGCTATGGCTAAATAGTTAACCCCCAAACTGGGTTAAAAAAAAAAAAAACACTATGAAAGTGTAAAAATAGGTTTTAATGCTAGAAATACTTTGTAAAAATGAAATTTATTACCAGCTATACATTTTAGAAGAAAAAATATTACCAGAAATAAAAATTTTCTCGGCATTAAATAACCCATTGAGGTTGATTTGCCGTAAAACAAACCACATCAAACGAATTTGCTTTGCAAAAAATAAATAGATAAATAAAACATTCCCCCTAAAATCTTATCTTCAAAATTGACTATTACTATGAAGAACCCAAAGTCTAGCTTACCCATCAAGACTCGTCAATATATCTATATATTTGTTATAGAAAAATTACTGTTGGCGAAATCAGTTTTCATGGACCTTTGTCTCTCGATTCACCCTAAGCAAGGCGATAATACCGCTAAAACGCAAGGCGTTACTGAGAGGATAGTAAAAAATAGAAAACGTTACCGAGGAGAAAAGATAATAAAAAAACAGGGTCCAGGAAGAAAAAACATGGCGATTGATGTTGCATTTAAATTTTTGAAAGATCGGAGTGCTTGTAATGTTATACAGATAGTTTCTTTTATATGTATTTGTCTGTATATATATATATATATATATATATATATATATATATATATATATATATATATAAACAAACTTCTCATCTACACTCCTCCCATCAACGGACTTCGGATGCAACGGACAAAATCTGCAGGCAAAATAAAAAAGAAAGTTATGCAAAAAAAAAAAAAAAAATTCCAAGTCTTCAGCGATGTATTTCAAAATTTGCGGGCTTTGAGGAACGAGTCGTATTAGTTCACAAATTAACCGCTTGGCGGCGGTGACTGGGCTTTCAGTTGTAAAGAAGGACGGGTGTACAGTATATAAAGTACGATTCATTACCGCATGCGTGAGAAAATAGTTGTGAGAACTCTATTATTTTTGTTATTTTGATTAATATATTAATTGTTCTACCCTCGCCATGGCATCGAAGCAGAAGGGAAGTGGGAAAAGGAAGCGTGTAAAGGGAAGTATCAGAGGAAATTCATAGCTTCAGAATAGTAAAACAATCTGACTCCCCATATATGATCGCTGCAGGAAAAAAAACTCCATTTTCCACTATATGCACAAGGTAAATAAACTTTAAGAAGTTGTAGTGTACATTTTAATATTTATAAGATTTTATAATGTTATTGCATTTTTTTTAACTGTATATATTAATATTATTCACTTTAAGAGAGAGCGCTTCCGATGCTCTTCTTGTCAGTGTCATGTATTTTTCATGACTGTATATACAGTATGATATATATATATATACCCAAAATACATAAACTGTATATAAATATATAAACTTG